>OV651817.1:8619287-8756787 GCA_927349885.1 Psylliodes chrysocephalus
GGAATAAAAACTAGTACAGTTTATACAGTTGCCAATCTTATGAAAACTGGCGTTACATTTCAATTTTTCCCCACAGATGTCGTAAAAATGTACTATTTCTAAAATGTTAGTAGGCTTCTTAAGCTTGCAATATGTCTGCATATATACACTAGTTAGTTCATGCAAATCAACTGTAGAGGGCTTGTATATATACGTACGATCCTCAGGGGTCAATTCTACAGTACCGATTATATGAAGCCTTACGATTTGGCAGCATTGGAGCTGAGTGATATAATCGCTGATACTATGAAATGGTCTATTAATGAAATCGAGTGCTGCTTAGAATAGATTAACGATTTGATCTTTGCTGGTCATTAGGTTAAGATAAAATATTTGTCAATCATACTACATACTTGTATTTAGCAAAACTTGAAAAGATCGTGTTATACCAAGTGTACAGCAATCAATTTGTTAATTAAAAACATATTTTTTTATACAGGGTGTATCATAAATGTAAATATTTAATTAAACCTATACAGAAAACAAATGAAAATACGACTTCAGATGTGTTATACTTTAAAATTTTAGAAGTTATAGTTAAACAAGCTTATACAGGGTGTAATAAAATGATGTTTACCAAATTTAACCACAGTGTCTGGGATCGAAAATAATTTGATTCAAGCTAACTTGTTTACATTAGAAATGGATAGTAAAAAAACTTACAATTGGAATTTTAGGAGTGATTGTTTGATCTTACTAGAAAACGGCTTAACATATTTTTATAAATATGTTCATGAGATGTTAGTATACTGTGACCCATAAAATGAGCCAGTGGCGCTCAAAATTGTTTTCTAATTTTTTTAGACAATAAAATTTAGGTAAAAAGAGGACTCCACTGAATTATAAGCCCTTCAAGGAAGACATAATATTTACAATGACATTTTTCTATAGATCTTAAACCACAGAATATTTTTTTTACGATATTTTTTACTATTTTATAACTTCGCGTACAATTCTTCTCTTGTAATAGCAATAATCTATAAAGCTATCAAATAGTAAAAAAGCGGTAAAAATTATTCAGTAGATTATTAGAAAAAATGTTACTGTTTTTCTCATTATGACTTTTCTTCAGGGGCCTACAACTCAGTAAATAAGGCTTGCACTAACAAATACTAGGAGGAAAAAAAATTCAAAATAGATATAGGAGATCAGTGACGTCCTGTTTTTACCTAGATTTTATTGTCTAAAAAAGTAGGGAAGGGGGGGGGGGGGGGGGGGTCAGAGGTGCAGAACCCTTCTAAAAACTTTAGAATTAAAACAATTTTAAACGCAACTTACTTTATTTTATTGGTCTTTGTATACTTACATCCTATGTAAATTTTCATCAAAATATGTTAGGGCGTTGTGGAGTAAGAGCAAAATATCACTTTCAAAATTTCAACTTTAACACCCTGTGACAATTTTACTATCAATTTTTTATACAGTGTGTAACTTAAGTTGGAACCATATGGAAAACTTTTTTATTAATGGTTTTGTAAAAAAATTTATTCCTGATAAAAAGTTCTGCATGGTCTGAGACTTAAAATGCAACTATTAGATATCAATTTTACTCAAGAGTAAAGTACATTTATTTTTTACAAATACAAAATATAAAAGAATATAAAAACTAAAGTTTGCACTAAAAATTTGCACATTGTGTTAATAGATGTTTTACACTTAATTAACTTTGGCAGGTTTGGCATTGGGTTGGTGGTTCTTTCTTGAAAATATATTAGTGTGTTAAAGGAGTAGCCCATTCGCAGTCGGTTATCACCACTTGGTATCTTTGCTTGTAAGGTAGATATAGTTTCATTGTTGCTTCTGACTGGATTTCTTTAAGTTTGGACACTTTTTGATCCCACTGTTGGTGCCATATAGTTTTTGTATATTTTTTTATTACTGTTTTAAAATCGGTTGTAGGGATTTCTTCGAGCAATGGGATACTGGTGTCTGATACGGCAACTTGGTCTACTTTTTCATTGAGAGCTAGGTACTAATGAAAATCAAATACGGTTTAGAATGTATTAAAGATTTATCTTTGCAAGTCAAAAGATTATAAAGTATTATATCAGTCATACAGGATTGGTTAAATGTATCTTGAAAAACTTGAATTTTTATTATTTACTCATGTTATTCCCAATGCACACCAGTGTATTTGCCACTTGGTATCCTGGTTTGATTAAGGAAGTGTCTTTTAAATCAGTTCGTTAATTTTATCTATTCGTTAATAAGTTATTCTAATTTTCAAGACAAGAACCTTAATTTATTGTGTTGGGTTTGTCACAAATATATATTTTTTTAAATATGAGGTTGACAATTAAATAACGCGACTCCGCGCGTAGAAGGCGTCCGAGAGGGGTACGGGAGGAAACGAATTAAGCGTTGGATAGCTGAAAGTGTCTACTATTCCAGCACAAAAACATATTTTTGTCGCTGTACTAGTATTTTTCTATAAAGGTTAGAAACAAACGTGTTTTTTTCCCGTGTCAATAACAATGCTTGACGAAAAACACGAGCAACGGATCAATGTTAAATTTCTCGTTAAGTTAAAAAAAATACGAATGAGTTCTATAAGTTGTTAAAAGAGACCTGGTAAAAAATGTTCTCCATCTCGAACGCGTGTTTTTGATTGGTATGAACGGTTTTCTGAAGGCGGAATGTCGAAATCAAAATTGAAAGCAATGTTAATCGCTTCTTTTTACTTCAACGGCATTATGATGATTGAATGGGTTCCAGAGGGTCAAACCGTAAATCAAACTTACTAGTTGAAAGTTTTGACAAAACTGTCAGAGCGAGTTCGTAAAAAAGGCCGGAGTTGTGGAAAAACAAGTCGTGAATCTTGCACCAGGACAACGCACGTGCTTATAATGCGCTGTCTGTGAAGCATTATTTAGCCGCTAGGGGCACTCTAGTGCCGAACATGCGCCATAATCGCCTGATTTAGCACCCTGTGACTTCTGTTTCTTGTTTCCAAAGATTAAGTCTGCCTTAAAATTAACCCAGTTTGGAAGAGGTAAAGCGAAAATCGGCAGAGCTTCTAAATGTTTTTACAAAAAGCAAATGGAACGGTGTGTGGCGAGGGTAGGGGAGCATTCGATTGTAGAATAATTTTTAAAATTAAACTATTTTTCATAAGCAGTCTCGTTATTTAATTGTCAGATCTCTTATATACAGAAAATAAGTGAAAATCCGACAAAATCAGATGGCGTGGGATACTTTTTAAATTTTAAAAGATATTTTTGAACAGGCCTGTAAAATCGATCTGTATTTTATATCAACCAATTGGTTTGAAAAGAGCAAAGTTTAACCTTTTGAAAACCTCATTTAATCTTATTAATAATAGTGTTAATTAACACACCATGGCATTTAGGCTTAGCTAGGCACATTGTGCATCCTATTAAATTGATGGCCCATCTTAGCCTACAGATTTAATGTAGTTGATAACGTAACCGAGAGGTACGTCTCTTATATCGGCTAGTGTTAGCCAAAACTCACCGAACATAAATATTTTAATAAATAAGAGCGTCGAGCAATCGTAGAGGATATGCACGATGGTCTTATCTTCTTGTTTGCACCCCCTAGTATGCAGATGCTTTCGTACTTCAAAATGACCAGTCAGAATGCCTGTGAAGCCTGTCTACTCACAGTCAAATATTTGTTGGCTCCCTAGTAACTCTGCAGCATCTTGTTTCATCCCATTTTTCCTTGAATTTCACAAGGGAATGTTCTTTAGTTAGATTTTTCACTGCCGATTATCGAGGTAATGTTATTTTTAACAGACACGTTATTTGTGAACAGGTTGTAATTTCTGTGTGTTTATAAAATAACAGACCTGTTAAAAATAACACAGGTTGTCAATCATAACCCCCATTGTCAGTTCAAAAAAAGAGCCAGATCTAAAATCCTCATTTCAAAATATTAATCCTTAAATTTGGATTACGAATTTTGCTTTATGCTTCAGTTTTTTTGCAGTTTATTACTTAAAAATATGTTAATGTGTTAAATTATGAGGTCATCGTATTTGCATTCTGAAAAAAAAACTATCCATCTTGTTAAAAAGTGTTTGTTTAGTTAGTTTATTTTCACTGACAATTATTTATTTAATAACTCAATGAACTTGTACTCAATACAACAGTCATTTATATCTGTAGTTTACATATGTGTCGTTCTAAAATATTCCAGCTATCTTTTGACTAAGAATCGGCACTACCAACACATACATTGGCGGATCTACCATTTTCTAGAATAACTGTTTACGACGAAGCATTGGCGTATTATAATCATAGCATATAGTTTAAAACCTCTACAAACGTGACGTCAGATAACTCAAAGTTGTAAAAAATATCGGATAAAAAGATTTATGTTCTGAATTAAACCATAATCTGTCCTTGGCGGTCTCTATAGACTAAGAACTGAAAACGAGACACCAGACAACTCGAAAATTGTAAAATATACAGACTACAAAAAAAAATTAAAATACGCATATTTGATTGGATAACTTACTCGACATAGCTCAGTTAAGCATTTAACATGCAGTCAAATTTGCATTTTGCTCCGCGGTTCAATTCACGACAAATGCATTATTGTTTTATTAAAAAAAAAAACAAAAATTAAAAAAATACGTACTATTGTTATTTATTTATTTTAAATACATTTAATTGCATAATAATAATAATAATAATAATAATAATAATAATAATAATAATAATAATAATAATAATAATAATTTAATTATACAATATAATTATAACAAATAAACAATGGTACGTATTTTTACAATCTTTTTTGAAAAAAAAAAAAAAAGAATTAATTTGTCTTGAATTGAATCGCGGTCGCAAATTACAAATTTCAATGCATGTTGAATGTTTACCTAATTGAGCTATCGAGACATGTCAAATAAGTTATCTAATCAAATATATGTATTATAAATTTCAACGATAAAATTACAACTTTAAGTTGTCTGACATCTCTCTCATTTGCAAAGGTTTTAAACTATATTATTGCTTATTAAACATCCCACCAACCACTTTACAAAATTTCAGCTGGGGTACCACCTTGTAGCCCTAGCTCTCAGCCTACTAGATCTTATCGAAATTTAACCAATATTTATTATTCTCGCAAACTAAATTCTATTTTTGTTTTCAACCGCCAAATACAATAAAAGCTCAGTTTGCTTTCTGCTTCATTATTAATTACTATAAACATGAACAAAACCTGATGAAATCATTGAATTGGTATTCAAAACATATAAAGATTATAAAGATCGCTGTTGCGGGCTTCGTGTAAGCGATTAACTACATTAAAAACGTATATTACCATTACTGTAAGTTTGGCAACAACACCGGGCTTCATCAAATCCGTGATCTATACACAGTGTATTTAGCCGGACTTCCTAAACGCGGTGAGAAATAATACAGGTTTTATATACATATTTGCGTCTCTCCCCTCATGACCCGGGCTTCGCTGCCCGGTTAGTGCATCGTTGGCTTCGCATCATCCGTAGGGTAGGTATATATATATATATATATATATATATATATATATATATATATATATATATATATATATATATATATATATATATATATTTAAATAATTACCTATGTATGATCCTCACTCACATTCTAGTAAATAAAAGCCTAATATTAAATGTTACAAATAAATATATAAAAATTAATAAAATTAATAAAAATGTAGAAATGTAAGAATTTTACAGAAATTTTTTAGTCTACACCAAAAATACTTATGTAAATAAATATTGTTTTCTTATATTGCCTCAGAGGTATCGTAAAGTCAATATCAGTAGTTGTGTTAATAATATTAGCTAGTTGCAACATGGCTTCCAGAGGAGAACAGTAACCCACTCTCATTTTTCCAAATAACAATTTAAAACGAGTGCTTACTGATGGGACTTTAAATGGTACTAAGTACAATAAATCAGCAGATTATGCTATATTATTAATTAATTTGTATAGAAACATCATCATCGTTAACTTACGTCGACTTATCAGTGATATAATTTCAAATTCTTTGCGTAGTCTAGCCGTCCTTACAGTTGTATAATCCGGCCAACGATGATATTTTTTAAAATACAAATAGAGGAGATACTTATTTTGCACCTTTTCTATCGAATCCAAATGCACCTGCGATTGATTACCCCAAATAACACATCCAAACTCAAGTTTTGGTCTAACTAAGGTATTGTACAACATATTTATTGTTTTTATTTTTGAAAAATTAAACGACTGCCTAAGGAAGAATCCTAGTGTACGATTAGCACTTAACACTGATTTTTGGATATGCTTAATAAAAGAAAGCTCGTTGGTATAGATTATTCCCAAATCCTTTACTTCAGCAGATCTAATTAAAGTCTCCTGACCAATGGTATAATCAAAATTTATCAAATTCTTTTTTCGAGAAATGGACATAACACAACATTTGCTCACATTAAAACTTAACTTATTTTCTATACTCCAATTAAATACATTAATCATATCCTTTTGTAACAACACACACTCCCTAACAGTTTGAATCTTTCTAAATATCTTAAAGTCATCTGCAATCAATAAAAATTTAGAGTATGAGACAACTTCAGAAATATCATTAATAAACATAATAAATAGAATTGGGCCTAAATTAGAGCCTTGTGGAACCCCTGAGTTCGCATAGAACTTCCCTGAAGTGTTTCCATTAAATTTCACCAAAAATTTTCTATTTTGCAGATAGCTACTCAAAAGTTTTAATAAATTAGCGGATAAACCAAAATTGTGCAATTTTTCTAGTAATATTGTGTGATTAACCTTATCAAAAGCTTTTTTAAAGTCCGTGTAAATGACATCTAACTGTGATTTATGGTCAAATACATTAGTTACCGATTCCGTGAATAATAATAAATTTGTATCAATCGATCTGCCTGAAACAAATCCATGTTGTTGGTCTATGACTTTGTTTTTAATGTGATTATATAAATATGAATGTAGAACCTGCTCAAAAATCTTAGAAGGAGCACACAAAATTGCTACACCTCTGTAATTTTCTGTCACTCTTTCTGCCCGATTTGTGAATTGGAGTGTAAGTTGACAGTTTCCACATTTATGGAAAAGATGCAGACCGTAAAATTAAGTTAAATATATGAATTAACGGTATTTTTAAATACTCATTACAACCTTTTATAATATATGGGGGTATGGCATCATGTCCAGCAGCTTTTTTCGGTTTTAATTTTTTTAATGCCATTTTATAATCGTTGTCATCTATGTTAGGAATATTTAATATAGTAGTATTTACTAAATTCAATAAATCAATATTATAATTTGCCTTTTCAGCGCAGTGAGTGGCTGCAAAATATTCTGCAAACTTATTAGCTACTTCTCCCTCAGGTATATCGTTACCATCCCATTTAAATTTATCTAATTAGTTTCCATTGCCCTTTTTTTTATTAACAAAAGTCCAGAAATTATTTATATTTGAATCTATACTTTGTTCGATTTGCTGTAAGTATTTCTTATGTTCCAGGTTTATTAACGATTTTACTTTTCTTCTCATCTCAATATATTTATCGCTGTAATAAGTAGAAATTCCCTTTAATTTTCTATAATAATTTTTTTCTTTAATTAATTGCTTTATTTCCCGTGTAAACCATCTAGGTTATTTGTTAAAATTATTATAAACCTTGTATTTAGGTACAGTGAAATCAAACACATTATAAATTTTTTTATAAAAGATATCCAATGCGATATTTACATCTGAATTTTCGATAACGTCACTCCAATCCATGTCCCTCATCATTACACTCATTAAATCAAAGTTGGCTTTCTTAAAATTATATTTATTTTCAGTTAATTTATCAGTGTCATTATACCTTGTTTTATTAAACGAAATGTCTATTGCCAGAGATGGGTGATACATATCCTCGGGTACTAGAGGTAACTGTTCCCGGTATACGTTACAATTATTTAAGTTTTTAGTAGCACCTATTATTAAATTTAATATCTTGTTCTGAAAATTTTTTATACAATTAAATAGAGAAAATGAATTAAAACTTAAAAAATGCATTAAAGTATTCAGTTTGGGGCTAATATTATTCAACATTGCAATATTTGTACCCTGGATTTCTGGAATATTAAAATCACCAAAGATGAATGTATTGTTAATATCTTTTACATATTCTTGTAAATATTCAAAGCATTTGACATAATGGTTTAAATTAAGACCAGGAGGTATATATTATAATGAAACACGAAATCCCAAGAATATCAAGTTAATGATTAAAGGACTTTAAAGAAATAAAATTAAAAAGTTTCATCTAAGTATTTAGACTACACCCTGTATAGTGGTAAATTTGACAAGATATAAAGTAACTAAATGTAGTGAGACAGTGTTACCAAATGAAAATTATAATTTTTAAAAATGTAAGTTTATAAAAAAATTGGAACATGGATTTCAAAATAACCTATTAATTAATGAGCAATAAATTATCATCGAAATTATGAAATAAGCCGTTTAAATAAACTCACCTTTATAAATCCAATAATCAAATTTCAATAATGTAACTAAACTGTCAAAATTTTGATTGGCTAATTTAATTTTTTATCCAACTTGATAAAAAATTCAAATCAGAATTTGTTGATAAAACAAAAGAGTGGGTAGGATGTAACGAAGGAGGAAGGACATGTAAAATTTTTCCTTCTAATTCCTTTCCAAAACTCATTTTTCCTAAAAAATAAAGAGACAGAAATATTAAATCTTCAATGTTTATTTATAAATACTTAACAAGTGTATAAATGTCAAAGGTAATATAAAATTTAACTTACCCATGGAAAATCATGTAAAACTGACCGAAGACTAGTCCCAGGAAGACATCATCACCGCTGTATGCACCGGCATATTCGACGAAAGGCCTCCAGTTCCCCCAGGTATTTGTAATATCTGCTTCTGTTTATGGACACTGAAAAAAGATACGTTTAACACTTGGACATCTCATATTTCACAGTGAAACACAGGTATTTTAATTAAAAACTATCATTAGTGACTAATTTAAAAACTTACTTACCATAATTGAGTATTTAAGTAATCGAAAAGATGATAAATCTTTCTATTTACGTCTAACATAGTGTCACAACTTTGTAGAAACATTTTGGGTTGGTTAGGTTATAAGCCATCTCTTGTTCGACTTGAGAAATTACTGTATAGGCGATCAAAAGATTGTTACTTGCTTTGAGAAGCGCCATACAGTGGGTAGAACATTAAGTCACGGTAGCTAACTGTATTTTTGTCGCATAATGCGCCATTTTCGATCCAAGAATCGATCTTTAAATGACGCATTATATTATTTTTCGTTCTTAAGTTTATTTTTTACATTTATGTAACAATTTTCTGTTTCTTTATCCCATACTAGCCATAATCTTTGAACTCGCACTAAACCCTGATATTAACATATTTTAAATAAAACTACAAGTTATATAGAGTCTCAAATTTTTACTTACTTTTATTTCAATAATTCAAGAGTTGATGATATACGAGGTGCAGAGGTAAGTGTCTTAAATACATAGATGAAAACTTTTGAACCTATTATCTAAAAGAATTAAGTTATATCGTTTTATCACAATCGCGCATTGCATCAGATAGTATTTCAGCCGGAGCATTAAGTATTTGGATGAATGAGGATGATTTGTAATCTAAATTACTTTTAAATAAAATAATACTTGGGTAATGTTACTCTTTATTAAAATATTCATATCACTAGAATTTATGGCTGCTAAACGTGGAGCTCATTGCAGTATGGTGCCAGACGTGGAGCCTTAATAAAAACAATTATGTACAATTAAAGTAAATTAAAATAATTAAATTAAAATTAAAATAAAAAAAAACGACATCATTACCCATTACAATATAGCTACTCAAACATAATTATAACATCCTCATCATTACAATATACTCCCATAATAATACATTTAAATTTATTATTTATTTTTACTTCAACAACTAGACTTTCACATAAAGACCTTTGTTGAACAAATGACAAAATTTTATGCTGTTTCTTTATGGCAATAAGTACACCACCACCTCTAGACTTACCTGTAACCATTCGATCCCTATCCGCTCTTATTAAGTTATATACAGTTAAATCAACAATTTCACCATCTAATACCCCCTCATGAAGCCAAGTCTCAACCGCAATAATTATATCATAGTTACCTTCTGAAGAATTTCTGCAAAATTCCAACGTTTTCGTATTTAACCCTCTACAATTCTGAAAATTTAAATTAATGTTATTTGTTATCTTGATTTAGTTGTAAACATTCAAAATTACCCTTAAGATGCTCACAAAAAAAATAAATTTTGAAATTAGAAGAAATACATTACATGGTATAGTATTTTGATGCATAGAACACTTTTTTTTTTAATGAATAATTAACTTAAAACCTTATTATAATATTAATATAAATTTAAAAATTCCCATCTCTAATAATTATTATCTTTGTACTATAAACCAAAGTGATATTGTCCTTTATCTAAAAATGAAAATACAAAAAAGTACAAAGATAAACAAACATTGTTACACTATACGCTACAATAGCAGTTCATACATGAACATATTTATAATATTATAATAAATAATCCTTAGATTCCAGTTTCTTGATTTGATTATCTATTTTTGCAAAAATATTTCCTCCAAAGCTCCATACATGTTCTTGTCCATGCAATTTTTTAGCTTCCTTTAAAAGTGCATTTTTACATTTTGTTAGGTCTTCATATACAAATATCTTCGTTTGCTTCAACTCTTTCCTGGCTTTTAGTATTTCATTCTTCTTTAACAAAGATACAAACTCAATTACTACTATCCTTGCATTATTGCTACCTCTTATTAGTTTTCCTTGTCTGTAGAGATTACATATATTATAAGTAATAGAAAGCATTTTCCTCCATGGTTCTCAGTACAAATTAAAAATAAATTAAAAGAAAAAGATTATAGTAGAAGAAAGAAAAATGTTTCTTCTTATTATTTAAATAACTATAAAAGACTTAGATCTGAACTGAAAGTAGACATAAAAAACGCTCATAAAAAATATATTGCAGAAGTCGAGAACAAGCTAGTGGAAAATCCAGCCTATTTTTGGAACTTTGTTAATTCAAAAAAACAGAACGAATCAACAACTACATTTAATCTTACCGATGGAACAACAAATGATCCTGAGAGAATAGCTGAGGCATTTGCCGATTACTTCTCGTCTGTTTACACTCGGTCTGATAACAATAGTAACGACTATGAAACAAATACAAAAAACTCGGATATTCTTTCTCTCTCACACATAACGTTAGCAGATATGGAAAATGCATTTGGTAAACTTAAACCAAAAAAATCTTCCGGTACGGATAATATACCTTGTTACGTAATTAAGGCATGTAAAGAATACCTGCTATATCCGCTAATGGTCATTTTCCAAACTTCATTGAAAACATCTGTATTTCCCGAACGGCTAAAGGAAGCTAAACTCACACCAATTTTTAAAAAAGGTAGAAAAGATTTGATTTCTAACTATAGGCCTATAGCAATTCTTAATGCTGTAGCTAAAATATTTGAAAATATTATTTATGAAAAAATGTTCTGGCACGTTAAAGAAGCCATTTCGCAGTCTCAGCATGGTTTCTATCGAAATAGATCCATCGACACAAACTTGGCTTGTTTTATGACAAATACCTCAGTGGTCACCCATCAGGGAGGGCAGATGGATGTAGTGTACACAGACTTTGCCAAAGCCTTTGATAAAGTTGATCATTCTATTTTATTGCGTAAATTAACAGCATATTCATTTAGTAAGCCTTTCATCAAGCTATTGTCTAGTTATTTACTGACAAGGAAACAACTCGTAACATTTCGTGGGAAATATTCTAGAGAATTTTTGGCAAAGTCAGGAGTTCCACAGGGATCAAACCTCGGCCCTCTACTATTTTTGCTTTTTATCAACGATTTGTCGGATAACATGCTAAGTAAGTCCTTACTTTATGCTGATGATTGTAAAATATTTAGGAAAATTAATAATCAGAATGACCATGATCAACTACAACAAGATCTTGATAAATTATATAATTGGACAATAAGAAACAAACTGGACCTTAATTTAAATAAATGCTTTATTGTAAGCTATACAAAAGCAAAAAATATAGTTAAATACAAATATATCATAAATAATCATAACCTTGAAAGAAAAACTGAAATAACTGACCTTGGGGTAATTTTTCAAAATACATTAAATTTTAATAAACATATTCAACAAATCGTACATAAATCAAAAAAATGCTTGGTTTTCTCAAAAGAACTACATATGATTTCAAAAATATAGAAACAATTAAAGCACTTTATTCTTCTTTAATACGAAGTAGGCTGGAATTTGCAACAATTATATGGGATCCTGGGATATTAAACTTGAAGAAACTTCTTGAGACTGTCCAAAATAAATTTATTGCCTATCTTCACTATAAAAAATTCGGTCGTTCACCTGACCAAACCTCTTACGAAATAATAAGAAAGGATTTTAAATTAGTCAAATTGGAAAAACGAAGAATTAACCATAAGTTATTGTTTTTGTATAAACTGCTAAATAATAAAATAAACTGTGAATTTTTACTATCTGAAATTAAATTTTATATCCCAGGTCATGTCGTTCGGCCTAAAAACAAACTTTTCTTTATACCAAAACACATGCTGCTATTGGATAATATCTGCTGCATATATAATAACCACAATACATCTTTAAATCTGGATATATTTAATACATCACTTAAAACTTTCAAATCCCACCTGTTAAAATCAGAATTTGCATAGAGATTTAAATATTATATATATATAAAAAAAAAGATTCATTGTGAAACATGCTTACCTAATTTATATTGATTATTTTAAGATTTTCCAGATTTTGATTAATTCAATGAATATTTTTTATTTTAACAATCTTATTTATATACTATTTTTAATTCTAATGGAGCATTGGTAGATGCAAGTAGTTATAAGTTTCGTAAATTATTTTTGTTTTTGTACTTATACTCGTTTATATTTTTTATGTCTTTCTTCTTTTATATTAACTTTATTGGGAGCATTGGTAAACGTATTTAGTTGTAGTTTCATTTTTCTTAGGAGAACATGTAATGAGGTTATAAAACCTGTTTGTTTTCTGTTAAATAAATAAATAAATAAATAAATAAATAAATAAATAAATAAATAAATAAATAAATAAATAAATAAATAAATAAATAAATAAATAAATAAATAAATAAATAAATAAATAAATAAATAAATAAATAAATAAATAAATAAATAAATAAATAAATAAATAAATAAATAAATAAATAAATAAATAAATAAATAAATAAATAAATAAATAAATAAATAAATATATCTGAAGATGAACATTTGACTTTCATTGAGTTATTTAATATATTTATCATAATTGACATTAAATTTTCATTATCATTTTCTCCTATGCCATCAAACCTTAATATCTTTCTTCTTTGAAAAGTTTCCATGTCATCTAATTTTTTTGAGATAAATTTAAGTTCATTATCATGTGCAATTACGGATTTACTAACTTCTGACATTTTATTCGTTAAATGTAACATTTTTTCATCCATTCTGTTTAACATTTTGGATATTTTATCTTCCATTTTGTCAAATTTCACATCAATTTTTTCATCTAGCTTTTGACATACCTTTTGAACGATTTGATCTATAACATTTTCATCCATCTGTTGACTAGCGCTTCTCGTCTTTGAATTCATTGTAGGCATCAGAAAATTAGAAAATTAACGTGTGTGGACTGCTGTACCAATACAGAATATTTCTGAAGTCACAGAATAAAACCGTAATTTTTGAGTTTTCTTGTTTCCACAAGCAATTTTTCACTTAATTTATTTTCACAAACACTTCCTACTGCTTTAGTTACGCTAATATTTGTTAATAGAGATCCGTTTTTATTACAAATTCTTAGGAGCAATTCGAATACACGTCTACCGACTGCGAGCGACCATTGGTAGTTATGATGGACAAGTAATGTTATTTTTAACAGACACGTTATTTGTGAACAGGTTATAATTCCTCTGTGTTTATAAAATAACAGACCTGTTAAAAATAACACAGGTTGTCAATCATAACCCCCTAAAACTATACAAATGGCTGGCTGTTTTGATGGAAAATTATATTTCTACTAAAATAGCTATGAATATTGGTTAGTTTGTATATTATCCAGCTAGTTTACAAACTATACAAGATTTAACGCTAAAGCGCAAACTACAAGAAAAGTACACAAATTAACTATTGTTTTTGACTAGTTTACAAACTATCCAAAGTATTTGGAAAAATTATGGTCCTTATATTCGTAGTAACACAACATAACCAACTCGTCGGTTAGTATGTTAACTGACCAATTCTCTTTCGTTAATTTAGTTTAGAATAGTCAAAAATAAAGTATATTTATAGGTACAAAATATCATTACTATTGCTATTAATAAATAAGTAAAATAAGTAAAAATTACATAAAAATACTAAGTTCACTATATCACTATAATCACTTCCAAAAGTAGGCTTTCAAATTATTGCTGTTGATTCATTTTCAATATATACCTACTCTTAAACAAACTTTGCAAGACACCCCAGTAAACACCACTTAACACTTGCCATAAACATAACCTCACTTTTCTAATAAATTAACCAAAGAGGATTGGTCAGTTTGCATACTAATCGACGAGTTGGTTATTGTGTATTAATACGAATATTACGTTCACACCTTATCCAAATACTGTGCATAGTTTGTAAACTAGCCAAAAACACCGGTTAATTTGTGTACTTTTCTTGTAGTTTATACTTTGGATATAAATCTTGTATAGTTTGTAAACTAGCTGGATTGTATACAAACCAACCAATATTCATAGCCATTTTAGTATAAATATGACTTTCCATCAAAATAACCAGACATCTTTTTTCTTTTTTTTTGTTTTCTTGTTTTTTTTGTTTTTTTTTTGTTTTTTTGTTTTTTTTTTTTTTTGTTTTTTTTTGTTTTTTTTTTGTTTTTTTTGTTTTTTTTTTTGTTTTTTTTTGTTTTTTTTTGTTTTTTTTTGTTTTTTTTTGTTTTGTTTTGTTTTTATTAATTTTTTTTTTATTATATCTGTACTTTTTTTTTTAAATATCTTTATTCATTTTTTTCAAATGTTCCTATATGTTATATAAAAAATTCACTCTATATATTATTTAATAGTAAATTCTCTAGAGTTAAATAATGCTTAGTTGCAATTCCTAGAATGGTTATAATTGACCTCTAGGATTGTATTCAGCCAAGTTGCATTTTCTTGTAAATGCAACACTTTTGTCACATTACACCTTTTAGATATTTCTTTTGTTTTACCTATATTATAAATAGGGGTGACACATTAAAAGTCAGTCAGTTATAACAACTCACCTACAACAAACACATTATACCTTTTAAGTAATAAAATAGTGGCGCAGTCAGTAGGATTCCTCAACACATTTAGAACACGGGTATCCTAACTAAGTGTGGTGGTTTCCTAACCTTTAAGGAAGAACAACGCTCAAAGAAACAACATTTCAACTACTGTGGACGGTCTCTCCGGCATCAGGAACACGCAATTGGCCCACCTGGTGTAGCAACGCTCACGGAACCTGATTTCATCTAAGTAGACGGAAATGAAAACATCATTCACGTAAGAATCTCTCTTTTGTTTTAATATTTTTTGTGAAACAACATTTTTACGTTCTGTTATCATATTTTTGTGAATATTTTTCTAACAAGTTAAAATGCCTGAAACACGTCAATCCACAGCAAATAATAACCCTCAAAATCCAATTCCTTCTGTTGAAATGTACAAACTTTCAGAAATCTTTTCAATAGTACCGGAATTTGATGGAAATCAAATTTTCTTAAATAATTTCATAAGTGCTTGCAAAACTGCTATTCGTATGTGCATAAATGATCAAAAAAAGCTTCTAATTCTTCATATAAAAAATAAATTAAAAGGTAGAGCCTCTGAATTAATTAATTCACGAGATCCTAATTCATGGGACGATATAAAAGATTTGCTAGAAACACATTTTTCTGATACGCGCGATTTAAATTCACTTATTCAAGATTTGCAAAGAATGCGTCAGCTTTCAAACGAAACTCCATTTAATTTTATTGCGCGTTTAGAAACGCATGAGGCCAAAATGCATTCTGCAATTGGTAAACAGTCTTTAACTGTAGAACAAAAAACCGCACAAGCTCGTCTTGTGGAATCATTAGTTTTAAATACTTTATTAACCGGATTAGATCCTAAAATAGGACATATTGTCAGGGCAAGTAACCCTTCAAATATAATTTCAGCCGCAACTAGAATAAAACGTGAACTTCAGTTAAGTTATTTTGAATTTCAAAAAATCCAAAAAAATAATGCCAATCAAGCTTCTAGTTCTAATGTTAATACACACAAACAAACTCCGCCTGTCAAACAATGTTCATTTTGTAAAAGTATTGGCCATACAATCAATGAATGCCTTACTAGACAAAGACAAGCTCAAACTTTCAGAAACAATTCTGTACAGAATTTCCCGAGCTCTTCTGGCTCAAGCCAAACTCAACCTTTCCAAAATAATTCTTATAATGTACAACGAGGACAAGCGCCTCCAATTCAAAATCGTGAATCAGTTATTAAGCCTAATCCTAATGTAAATTATAGTAGACCATCCGTTACACAATTAAACCCGAATTTTAATCAAAACAATCAAAGAACCTTTCATACACAATCTAACTCGAATTTTAATCAAAACAATCAAAGAAACATTCATATACAATTTAACCCGAATTTTAATCAAAACAACCGAAGAACCTTTCATATCAATTCCGACCAACCTCAAGAATATGTAGATGATTTTTTCTACGACGCATATGTTTTAAATGAAGAAACATTTAATAACTATTATACTGCTAATAGTTTAGAACCACTGGATGATTATTATACCGCTAATAATCACGACCAGGTTGAAGATTATTATATGATAATATTTTTAATTTTAAGGAATCCGCAAATTGCACAGAATTTACAAACTATTACGTTGATAATAGTTACTGTGAAAATTCTGACGAAAATAGTCCCCTTTTCTCGAATGAATACAATTAAAGAGATGATCAAAATTTGGATTTTCGGCTGAGTCCAATCAAAATGGACCCACCTATCCTGAATCAGAATCAAACATGTTCGAATCTGGAAACACAAATCCAAACTTCGAATTTAGACGATTTCAATCCGAACTCAAAATTTCCAGAACAGATATTCCTATAAGTCCTGCTTTTACAGTTAATTCAAAAAATATGTTTTACATAAAAGATGCAACAAATACTTTTAAAATATTGATCGATTCCGGCGCGGGTATATCCGTTTTTAAACCACATACTTGTTTAAACTATAAAAATAGATATCGCGAAAATATTACTATCCAAGGCATAACAGATCAAAAAATAGTAATAAACGAATCTGTACTTATTCCATTTACAAAAAATGATCCACACAAAGTATACATCTGTGATTTAGATATCGATTTTGACGGATTACTAGGATCAGATTTTCTAGACCATTATAAATGCATTGTAGATATAAAAAATCGAGAACTCATAACTAATTTTAAAACATTGCCATTATTTAAAATAGAAAGCGACCTAATAGATAATTGCAAAAATGAAAATAAAAATCTAAATATAAACGATAATAAAATTATCATAGGTTCCCATGTAGAACAGATGTCTAAATTAAAATGTAATCCGAGAAACACAGAAGCTTCATTGTTAGGACAAGGAACCGAGAAGTTCAAATTACCAAACGCGATAGTAAAAATAGATAAAAACGGCGTATTTTTCACCTCAGGTCATAATGATATAAATGCTATTCCTAAAACTGTCAACTCTTCCACTTTTAAATTAGAATCATTTAATAATCTAAATAATTGCAATTCCAAAGAAATTAAAAAGTGCAACGACCGGAATTTCGAAATAAAAAATCAATTACCATTAGTTCATTTTAATGAGGAGAAAAAAGATTTAATCATGCAACGTTGCAATAATTTTTCTGACATATTTTGTTTAAAAACTAATCAGCTATCAAGTGACAGTGAAATTAAACATTCTATTGATACAAATAAAACCAAACCAATATATACAAAGTCTCATAGGTATCCACAGATACACAATCAAGAAGTCAAAGCTCAAATCAATAAAACACATGGTTTCACCCCATACGAGTTAGTTTTTGGCCATAACTCTAGTAGGCCACCCGAAAAATTATATGCAGAGCAAGAACCAATCACTAAATATATTCGACAATTATTGACCTATCGCATCTCGTACTACTATAAAATTGCTTGCACTAAAACAACTCTTAAAAGAAAGAAAATGGCAAAAATTCGTTTTGATAAACATATCCCTGGTATAATTTCAAACTACAAATTTAGAGACAAAATCTACGCGAAAGAAACTCAAATTAAAAACAAACTACAAAATAATTTTAATGACTTTTTGGAAATTTCTGAAATTTTTAAAAATAATTATGAAACCGTAATAAATTTGGATATGAAACAAAAATCAAGATTTAATTTTGATTTCTTAAAATCCTACTTTGAAAATAAATCTCTTTTCAGGATTCTTCTGCTGATCGGAACAGCAGTTTCCCAATTCACGATCAACTCTATAAATAATACTGTAGGAGTCTATTACCACGACGAAACAAGAATAATTGTTACTAACGACGATTGGACACTATTGGTACATAAAAATATTTCGGATCTTAAAAATATATTTGAGTCAAATAATAAAATTTTAGAATTACTAAAAAATTCTTTTCAACCTCGCGGTGACCACCCTGTAACTACTTTTCATTTGGAAATTAAAAATCAACTTTCACTATTACTTCAAGTTTCAAAATCTATTAAAAACAAATTCAGTCAAATAACATTCGATATTAAACGTCAAAAGCGTGGTTTAATAAATGGTATTGGCACTATTTTTAAGTCAATAACTGGAAATCTTGACGCCTCTGATGGAGAGTACTATTCTAATTGCATTAATGAAATTAAAAACGATCAAAACAAAATCGAAAATTTATTGAAAAAACAAATTTCCATTACTCAATCAGTAATTAAAAGTTTTAATTCTAGTATAAGTCAAATTAAATTAAACGAAAATATTTTAAATAAGGATATTGTAAATATACGAAAGGCTGTCTACCAATCAGCAAACGAAATTAATTATCTCGAATCAAAATTGAAATTCTTTGAAATTTGCGAAAAACTTTTTGAAAGCTATGCGTTTCTTGAAAATATAATAACTGACAGTGAATTCAGTAACATATGCACGTTTAAATATTTTGCATACTACAATAATCGAACCTGAAGAATTAATTTCATCCTTAAAAATAATTTCTCAAAACTTAGAACACAATAATTTACCATTGTCTATTACTCATTCAAAATTAGCTCAATATTTAGAAATAATTAAAATAGAAGCTTATCAAACCAATACAGACCTCGTTTTCGTTCTCAAAATACCCTTAATAGAGCAACATATTTTTACTCTCTTTCATTTATACCCCATTCCGATTTATGATAATAGAACAGGCCTTCATCATATTTTGACTGTTTCACAAAGATATTTAGCTAGAGACGATGATGCCTTAACGTACATCCCCGTCAAGAATCTGCACCAGTGCAAACCTTTAGGACCATTTAAAAAACTGTGCAGTGATCTATACTCGTTCCCAATA
Source organism: Psylliodes chrysocephalus (assembly GCA_927349885.1). Taxonomy (NCBI): domain Eukaryota; kingdom Metazoa; phylum Arthropoda; class Insecta; order Coleoptera; family Chrysomelidae; genus Psylliodes; species Psylliodes chrysocephalus. Next base: position 8,639,100 of record OV651817.1, read on the forward strand.
GATGACAACGCCATATGCGAGGCACGACTATTTCGGAACTATAAATCATTACCGGAAAATTGTGAAAACACTGTGTTTTACGGACAAGGCTACAATGTTCAAAAACTTAAGGAAAATACGTGGTTAGTGTTAATTGCCGAACCAGTGAAAGTAACAATAAACTGTGAAAATTTCAATCTAAAGACAATCTCAATTCTTAAGAACTCAATATTTACCTTGCAATCAGGTTGTTTCGCTTTTATCGGGGTAACAAAAGTGCAGACCGGTTCAAAAAAACTTTCTAATATCGTGTACGATCCCGAACCCGTGTCAATAGACTTTGAATGTTGTGATGATATTCCAAATCTGCCAATTCCCAATTTAAAACCACTACAATTGGCAAATCTTAACGTAGACGATTTAGCAGTCACCAAAAATCAATTGGACCAGTACTCAAAAGAAATTGACGACCTCATCAATAAACCCTTCGTGGAGAAAAACATTTCTTGGTTCACGTACTGTACCATTTGTTTCATCATAGGACTGGCAGTCCTATACCTGCTTTACCAGTTTTGGAAACATCGAAAACCAACAACACCAACACCACAAAAGGACCCTCCGAAGAAAAGACCCAATTTATCTGAAGAGGACACCGTTAAAATAGACGAAACACAGAATATTGAACTTTTTGATTACGTTAAAAATCTTTTAATTTTATTATTTTACTTCTTATTTTCTATAGTCTTTGTCTTATTTAAATACTAACTTTATTTTATTTTTATATTTTTTTTTTCCTTCAAAAATTGCTGTATAACATCAATTTTTTTTTGTAAAGGGGAGTTGTTATATAAAAAATTCACTCTATATATTATTTAATAGTAAATTCTCTAGAGTTAAATAATGCTTAGTTGCAATTCCTAGAATGGTTATCATTGACCTCTAGGATTGTATTCAGCCAAGTTGCATTTTCTTGTAAATGCAACACTTTTGTCACATTACACCTTTTAGATATTTCTTTTGTTTTACCTATATTATAAATAGGGGTGACACATTAAAAGTCAGTCAGTTATAACAACTCACCTACAACAAACACATTATACCTTTTAAGTAATAAAATATTTTTTTTAAAAACTAATAGTGTTATTCAAGATATAACATAGCACAGTTTTATATTTTTTGAACATAAAAGCGCATCTAAGTTGGTGGGGAGTGTTGCTCCTGTTAATTGCAGGTTCTTGTAAAATTCTTCATTTAGATTTTGAAAATTAGGGCAGCTAAAGATTAAATGTTGTAAATTACCCAATTGCCTACAACTACAGAATGGGGAATCTGCCAAACCTATCTTAAATTTGTGTTCAGAATATAACCCATGTTTACATCTTATTCTATTTATAGTTTTAATCATATGTTGATTTGAAATATCAATAAACCATGGCTTTCTACTAATTTTGGGATTTATCTCTCGAAACCGTACTCCTACTATTGAGTTGCAATATAATTCTTGCCAGCTTTCTAATTGTTTTTTCTTAAAAAAAGATTTTAAATCCGAGGATGGCATTAGTGGTTCATCTAATAGTATTCCAGAGTTTGTAGCTAATTTTGCAAACTGATCTGCTTTTTGATTACCTATGATACCTTGATGGCCTTTGATCCAAACCAAAGAAAAGGTCTTCCTCATAGTTAGGAGAATTCTAGCTGTTTCTAAAATCTTCATTATTACTACTGGTATTGTACTTGAAATTTGTATATTTTTTAAAGAATCAATAGCGCTTTTGCTCTCTGTTAAAATTACGAAATTTGATTTATCATGATTAATGTCGTATTTTAATGCTTCTAATACTGCTATAAGTTCTGCCGTGTAAATGGACATTTGAGATGGTAATTTAAACATCCGTGATACATTGTCGTTGGAATGGTATAAAGCGAATCCAGTCTTGTCTTCAATTTTTGATCCATCTGTATAAATATATTCTGCGTTTGGCCATCTGGTACTTATGGTATTGTTAGTAATGTGGTTTATGATGTTCCGGCACTGTATGTGTGTGACTGAAGGTAGTAAAGTTGTAGTTGAAGATCAAGAAGATTATATTCTATGTTATAACAAGGAAGTTTGTTGTTTTTATAAAGGAAGGTCTGAACATTATTTAGACGTTGTAAACTTGATATTAAAAGAGGTTTCTTCTTACGTCTCCAATATGGATAATTTATTTTAGCTTCTAGTTCTTGCAGCTCTCTAGTACGGTTTTGAGACAGTAATTTGGATACAAAAATATTGCTTAAGTATTCTCTTCTAATTTCTAGTGGTGGTTCTGCTGCTTCTACTTCTAATACATTTACAGGAGTACTTTGTGAAGTTCCTAGGAATAATCGTAAACTTTTATTTTTAATCACTTCCACTTTTTGTAGTTGACTCAAACTAGCATTTCCATATAGTACACATTCATAGTCAAGCACTGAACGGATGAGAGCTTTATAGAATATCGGGGCTATGTTTGGATCCGCACTCTTGTCTGGGGTTGCATAATGAAGTTAAAATCTGATGTATATAATATAAAAAGAAGGGGACTTAGAATGCTACCTTGAGGGATACCGAGGGAAGTTGATTTAGGAGGACTAATCTGTCCATTTATTTTTAAATATAAATTTCTATTTTCATAAAGCATGATGATGTTAGTCGTTATTCTCTCAGGAATACCTATTGTTAGAAGTTTCCCGGCCAAAATACGCAAATTAACTGCATCATATGCCCCTTTTATATCCAAAAATAATGCTTAAATTGAATTATTTACAGTAAATGCCTTCTGAACATCGGAAATAAATATGGTACTTGCTTCTATAGTTGAACGTCCTCTTCTAAAACCGTACTGGAATGTTTAATTTTGACCAGACCTCTTTCATAGGTGTATTTTTATTTAAACTACTACAGTAATCCCGCCAGCTTTTTCTTTTTGCTTGATTAGTTACTTGTTTTACGACTACATCTTGGTTCTGGTAATTATGAAGGTTTGTTACGTTGGGATTTTATTTGAATATTCTGAAAAGTATTTTTCTTTTATCAACTGCCCTATTACATTCTTCAGTCCACCACGGTTTGCATTTTTCTAGTTTGTATGCCCTATTTGAACTGTACTTTGGAATGGCTATACTGGCTGCTTCATTTATATCAGTATTTATTTATTTATTTATTTATTTAACAGAAAACAAACAGGTTTTATAACCTCATTACATGTTCTCCTAAGAAAAATGAAACTACAACTAAATACGTTTACCAATGCTCCCAATAAAGTTAATATAAAAGAAGAAAGACATAAAAAATATAAACGAGTATAAGTACAAAAACAAAAATAATTTACGAAACTTATAACTACTTGCATCTACCAATGCTCCATTAGAATTAAAAATAGTATATAAATAAGATTGTTAAAATAAAAAATATTCATTGAATTAATCAAAATCTGGAAAATCTTAAAATAATCAATATAAATTAGGTAAGCATGTTTCACAATGAATCTTTTTTTTTATATATATATAATATTTAAATCTCTATGCAAATTCTGATTTTAACAGGTGGGATTTGAAAGTTTTAAGTGATGTATTAAATATATCCAGATTTAAAGATGTATTGTGGTTATTATATATGCAGCAGATATTATCCAATAGCAGCATGTGTTTTGGTATAAAGAAAAGTTTGTTTTTAGGCCGAACGACATGACCTGGGATATAAAATTTAATTTCAGATAGTAAAAATTCACAGTTTATTTTATTATTTAGCAGTTTATACAAAAACAATAACTTATGGTTAATTCTTCGTTTTTCCAATTTGACTAATTTAAAATCCTTTCTTATTATTTCGTAAGAGGTTTGGTCAGGTGAACGACCGAATTTTTTATAGTGAAGATAGGCAATAAATTTATTTTGGACAGTCTCAAGAAGTTTCTTTAAGTTTAATATCTCAGGATCCCATATAATTGTTGCAAATTCCAGCCTACTTCGTATTAAAGAAGAATAAAGTGCTTTAATTGTTTCTATATTTTTGAAATCATATGTAGTTCTTTTGAGAAAACCAAGCATTTTTTTGATTTATGTACGATTTGTTGAATATGTTTATTAAAATTTAATGTATTTTGAAAAATTACCCCAAGGTCAGTTATTTCAGTTTTTCTTTCAAGGTTATGATTATTTATGATATATTTGTATTTAACTATATTTTTTGCTTTTGTATAGCTTACAATAAAGCATTTATTTAAATTAAGGTCCAGTTTGTTTCTTATTGTCCAATTATATAATTTATCAAGATCTTGTTGTAGTTGATCATGGTCATTCTGATTATTAATTTTCCTAAATATTTTACAATCATCAGCATAAAGTAAGGACTTACTTAGCATGTTATCCGACAAATCGTTGATAAAAAGCAAAAATAGTAGAGGGCCGAGGTTTGATCCCTGTGGAACTCCTGACTTTGCCAAAAATTCTCTAGAATATTTCCCACGAAATGTTACGAGTTGTTTCCTTGTCAGTAAATAACTAGACAATAGCTTGATGAAAGGCTTACTAAATGAATATGCTGTTAATTTACGCAATAAAATAGAATGATCAACTTTATCAAAGGCTTTGGCAAAGTCTGTGTACACTACATCCATCTGCCCTCCCTGATGGGTGACCACTGAGGTATTTGTCATAAAACAAGCCAAGTTTGTGTCGATGGATCTATTTCGATAGAAACCATGCTGAGACTGCGAAATGGCTTCTTTAACGTGCCAGAACATTTTTTCATAAATAATATTTTCAAATATTTTAGCTACAGCATTAAGAATTGCTATAGGCCTATAGTTAGAAATCAAATCTTTTCTACCTTTTTTAAAAATTGGTGTGAGTTTAGCTTCCTTTAGCCGTTCGGGAAATACAGATGTTTTCAATGAAGTTTGGAAAATGACCATTAGCGGATATAGCAGGTATTCTTTACATGCCTTAATTACGTAACAAGGTATATTATCCGTACCGGAAGATTTTTTTGGTTTAAGTTTACCAAATGCATTTTCCATATCTGCTAACGTTATGTGTGAGAGAGAAAGAATATCCGAGTTTTTTGTATTTGTTTCATAGTCGTTACTATTGTTATCAGACCGAGTGTAAACAGACGAGAAGTAATCGGCAAATGCCTCAGCTATTCTCTCAGGATCATTTGTTGTTCCATCGGTAAGATTAAATGTAGTTGTTGATTCGTTCTGTTTTTTTGAATTAACAAAGTTCCAAAAATAGGCTGGATTTTCCACTAGCTTGTTCTCGACTTCTGCAATATATTTTTTATGAGCGTTTTTTATGTCTACTTTCAGTTCAGATCTAAGTCTTTTATAGTTATTTAAATAATAAGAAGAAACATTTTTCTTTCTTCTACTATAATCTTTTTCTTTTAATTTATTTTTAATTTGTACTGAGAACCATGGAGGAAAATGCTTTCTATTACTTTTAATTCTAATTTTCGGAACGCATCGATCAAGTATACTATATATTATTGTATATAGATAGTCTACCTGATCATTAACGTTTATGAAATGACCTATGGGTGTCCAATCCGCATGATTAAATTCCTCACACATTTGATCGAAATTAGCAAGTTTAAAATTGTATTTATTTTCCAGGTGAGTTTCTTGAGACCTCCATTTGTGTCTCTTATTTAATAACACCTGGCAGTTTAGAGGGGGATGTTTTTTATCGATTGATACTAGCGGCAATGCTTCACCAATAGTTATTGGTATATCACAAATAGCCAAATCCAATGTTCTGTTATCTGAGTTTAGACAATTATTGTATAATTTTAGATTATATATATCCATAAAGGAAAATATTATATTTATAATTTGATTTTGACTACAATTTTTAGTTTTAAAAGTTGTACCCGTAATTTGTGGAATATTAAAATCACCTAAAATTGCGTAATGTGTGTCGGTTTTAGTATTCATACTCACAAAATCGAATAGGTCAATATATTCATTGTACTTTTGGGTTGTAGAGTTAGGAGGAATATATACTGTGTTAAAAATTATGTTATTACCCATTATAACTGCTTTAACAAAAATTGTTTCTAAATCAGATTTTACATTAATTTCAAATGAATTATATTTTTTTAATAAGGCAATTAATACACCTCCACCAGATTTTTTCCCAGTTTTTTCCAGAGACCTATCCTTTCGATATACATTATAATCTTGATTGAATAATTCTGCATTATATATTCCATCATGCAACCAGGTTTCAGTTATAACCACCACATCATAATTTTCAGCCAATACGTTTTGATAAAATTCTGAAGTTTTCGTACGTAGGCCCCTACAATTTTGATAATAAATATTAAGATTCATTGTGAAAATATCCAGCAAATGTATACACAGAATAAAATAATTTTATTTCCTATAGAAGCAATCAAAAATAAAGGCAATCTTATTTATAAATCAAAATAGCTTAAAATAATAATAGTACTGGAGCCGAGCTCCCAGAAATGAAATTATTTACGATTTTTAACAAAGTTTTAAACAACACAGGTTTATGACAAATAATGAATTAGTAATAGTTGTTATAAAACTAATTAGATTGAGAAAATGTAAATGAACGAAGACACGTTTTTTTTTGATTCGTTTTCAGCGCTTTCAAGATTATCTAGGGTCCTCTTTTTTTCTTCCTTCCGAGAGGTACTTGAAGTATTTGAAGAGGTACTTCCCCTTCTGCTATCGATGCCGACTAGTTGATCAGTTGTATGCGGTATACCATTGATAATCAGGGTGTTGCCCTTAATCTTGACTGTATGACCCCGATCTCTTGCAATTTTTTGATTCATATACAAAATTTTTCTTTGTTGATAGTCCTCTTGAATGTAATCAAGTGCGATAAACACTCCCGTGCCTTTTAGTTTTCTTGCTTGGTTCAGTATATCAGTTTTAAATTTATTTGTTAAACACTCTACAAGTATGGGCGAAGGTTTTTCAGTATTGTTTAGACTAGGAAATCTATACGCGTCCCGAATATCTCTTCCTTCACAGATGATTCCCAGTTTTTGTTGTACTAGATTTAAAACTGCTGTGTATATATCTTCACCTTGAAGGTTATATACAATCAAATTATACTTTTTGATCTTCCTCTCAGAAATCAATAGTCTGTCTTTTAGTTTTATTGTTTCAGCTTTTAACTCCTGATTTTCCTTTTTAAGATTTTCCATATGACTATCTGTGTGAGCCTTGTAATTTTTTACTTCTTCTTTCAAACTATCAAACTGAAGGACTAGATTATCGTTTTGATATTTTATAGCTTTATTTTGGGACAGTATATCTTCTAATATTTTTATTATTTCTTGCGAATTTACGTTTTCCATTTTTATTTAGGTTTAAGCCCATATACTATTTTGTAAATAAACAGCTACTTTTTGCCACCTTTAACTGGCGATGGCTGACGATAAATATTACATTTATACTACCAGAATTATAATGGAAAATATTTCATATTCAGCTTATTATTCATAATTTTCCGAGATTATTATTAAGAATTTTTTTACGAACAAGTAGGTATAAGTAGAATGTCTGTACTCACAGTTTAACCACTATTTAACTATGAATATAGGAGCACTTTAAAATACGTGTTCACTCTTGGAATTTATACGTTCTTAGCTTATCGTAACTATCGTTTACAATTTGCTTTCTTGGATCATCTAGGTAGTTACTAAAGACCGACCAGTTTGCTTTATTTATATTCCAAATTTTATGGGACTTTGGGATTAATCCTGCAGATTCTACAGAACACTTTAAAAGGACCGGTAAATGATTTGATCCATGTGGGTCTTGAATTACTTCCCAGTCAAAAAGATGACTGACATTTTGAGAGCACTATTTCTTTGTCCTGGTCTTGTGATCAGAGTTGACTCTCCTGTATTTAGAAAAACTAGACCAGATATATTTAATGCCTCTAGTAAATTTTTACCTTCGGTATCTTCTGCTTCTGAGCATTGAAATCCCCACCAACAATACATGGCTTTGGTATGTTATTAAAAAAGTTACAAATTTGTTTACTGTAAGTTTAGATGACGGTTTAATATAAACTGAAACAATATGTAATTTTTTAAAATTCCCTATAGTAACACAAACACACGTAGCCATTATTTTTGGTATTATTGCCAATGGGATCTCTAAGTAAGATAAGTTATTTTTTATTAATAAGGCTACACCTGCTTTACCGTCATCCCTGTCCATTCGACAACAGTTATAACCAGCGAAATTATAATAAATGTTGGGTTTAAACCACGTTTCTGACAGTAAAGCTATGTTTACATTGTAATTATGTAGTAAATGTTCTAAATTTGCTTCATTTGCAACTGCTGATCTGCAATTCCATTGAACCAATGTGAAAAGTCTATTTATGTCTGCACACATAGTGTAATGTATGAAGAAACGGAAGTTATTTTTTGGTTATAATCTACTCTTAGTATTATATTAAAATAGGGTATTTTAGGGAAAGCAGATAACTAGTTTAAAGTGTATTCTGACCTTGTCGATATTGATTTTCTATGGTAAGTTGAATTGTAATTTAAAAAAATAATAATATTTAATGTGACCAAAACTGGTGGATGTTTGATGAGGTCGAGACTGAAGAGATGTTTCTTAATTTAGAGTTGATTGTATCTAAAATATCTTGTTCTTGTATATCGAATGAATTTTTGTTTTTAAGAGTATTGACAATAGTATTAATTATGTCTAAGACTAGGGAAGTGTTTAAAATATCTACACTATTTTGTGACGGGTTTACAAGTGGATTTAATGTTTTTGGTAAATTAGCGGAATATAATGAAGATTGTATATAATACCTCCTGGGGGAGAAGGGACATTAACAGGAGTAACAATTTGTTTATGTATGTTTAATATAGGATCAGGAGATTGTGGGCGAGCTCTTTTATTATCCCGATAAATTGTTTGTGTAAAATGGGTAGGTCTAGGAGATGAATTACAGTTAAAAAAGGGTCTAGATTGTGAAGAGCCATTTGAAGTGATTAAAGCGTAAGTCGCTTTAGGAGTTTTTCCACAAGCATCTTTATAAGAAAGGTTAGTTTGTGACATGAGCTTTTTAATTTATTTTTGTCGTGAGAATTATGGACATTCTTTTGTTGCATTGGTATAGTGAGCGACATTGCAATTAAAACATTGAGGGGGTATTTTTTTTTGAAAGAGTAAAACCAAATTTGGTAGATTTTCACACTTTTATTTTAAAATTAAAAATTTTTTTTTTTTTTTTTTTAAACAAACACTAACATGACATATGTTTCGAAGTACAACTTCTTTTTCAAATGTTTAAAAAAAAAAAAAAAAAAAATTTTTATTTTTAAAATAAAAGTGTGAAAATCTACCAAATTTGGTTTTACTCTTTCAAAATTAAATGGATTTTCATCAAGTAAAGGCCGAAACAATAAATAATTGAGGGGGTAGATTGACTTCAGGACAGATATCAGATTCATGGTTTTGTTTACATTTTACACATCTCTTGAAACTTTTACATTGTTTGCCCAAATGACCGTACCTAAAACAGTTATAGCAAAGTACCACCTTTTCGACATATGGAACTACTTCAAATATAACATGATTAATTTCTAAATACTTTGGCAGAGTTTGTGACTTAAAGGTAACTAAGACAGTCTGAGTGGGGACAAATTTTGTGGCATTATTTTCTGTTATTTTTCTAGAAAACCGTTTAGCAGAATCAACACTGAATTTGCAGTGCATGTCGTGTTCCCTTATGTTGTGTTTTAAATATTCATCTGAGTATTCTAGATCGACATATTTAATAATACCTCGCCGGTGGAGCATAAATCGGGGAATATAAACATTTAAAATATAATTTTTTAATTGATTAGAATTTATTAACGAATTGGCTGTTTTATAATCTTTGCATTTAACTCTAATTCTATTACGTCCAACTGAGTCGATATTTTTAATATGGTTGTCGAGATCTGGATGAGCGTTGTAAATAATCTCTCCTATTTTCATAGGTCTTAGTTGTCCTACAAAATTTTCTGAATTGTTTTCAATATAAACAGAATACGGACCTGAATCAGTTGGACTGAATAAGTATATTTCTCTCTTGTTGATTGAAGGAGAATTAATTGGTTTATCACCATTGATTTCTGAGATTTTATCAGTAACATTGGTTCCGTCTTTGCTAGTTGAATTTGTTGAATTTGCAATAAAATAACTATTAATAGAACTAATTTGACTTACATTTGCTTCATTTATATTTTTGATTACATTACCGCTCATAGTATCACTTATTTCTCTATCTTCTCTTAGGGTTTTGGTTGCTGGAATATATTCCATCTGCATTAAATTACTAATATCATTCATTATTTGATCATCACTTAGAACAACACAATTAGGAACTTCGAAAAGAGTTCCCGGGGAGAGTGCCTCCCCCATTGGAAAGACACTTCACTAATGCGACTACACTAGTATATGTTTAACTAATCAGAGAAGTAACAGATTTTCTGCCACAGCTAGCATTAGATTTCCGAGGCAGTAAATAGGTTTCTCTGCCGGTATATCGCGAAGTCGTACACAAAAATATCGCCTAATGGTGAATACCAAAAGCTCAAGATTCTCAATGGTAAAAAATGTTATTTTTGTAAGAGACTGTACACAACACATGTTAGCTTATATAGTATACGGATACGTTATTATTTCAAGTAAAATCCATCCGGCATTGTCGCAAATATATGAATAGTGGGCTATCAAGTGAATTTATGACTTCCTCATACTAATTTTTTAGTGTTCTAGTGCAATGTAAATCTGATATATTCCAATTAATAAAACATGTTTTTATTTTCTTTGTTATTCTAATTTAAACTATTAATGAAAATGCGTTATAATGTATTTGGATAATTGCTTCAGCCTAAATTACGATAACACAGAAGAGACCCAGCACTGAGTCTGTCAGGAAGAGGAGGAAACTGCAGAACACGTATTGTGCCATTGCAGAGGTCTAGCAAGACTGAAATTCCTTACACTTGGAGAAGAAAAGCCAACGGCAACTAGCTACGCCGGAGAATTACTTCCTAGTATATGGAGTCTACTACATAATGATTAGACAAGGTACTCTAACCAACGATTAAAGGATATCCACAATAGATCTGAAAAGATCGAGGTGGGGGAGGCTACATAACCCACAGTCCTAATTAAATTTTAATCCATACGAAGGGTTTGTTTCGGTTCACACAGAACCGTCGAATCCAGTTCTTAAATACAGTAGACGAATTAATTTTTCAAGAACACGTCTCGAGGTTATACCAACCTTTGTATTTTTGGTTTTAGACCATGCTCGACTTTTTATAAAAAACAACTTTTTTTCCTAAAATTAGTAATAAAAAGCTTTCCTATGCCACCAACTGTCTACGTAAATTGGCGGTATATGAAAACCTTTTTTACTATTAATATTGGGAAAAAAGTTATTCCTTATAAAAAGTCGAGCATGGTCTAAAACCTAAAATACAACCATCAGATATCAAATTTTATCAGTCGTATAAAAAATAAAGGTACTTTACTCTTGAGTAAAACTCATATTTTTTGACAAACCTCGTATACCACTGAAAAAAATTGATATTTGATGACTGTATTCTAGATTTTAGATAATGCAGAACTTTTTATAAAGAAAAATAAATTTAATTAAGTCCAAAAAAACTTTTTAAAAAACAAATTCAAAAAATATAAATTTTATTACTTCTTAGTACATTTAATTCTAAATTAAATCTGAACTGTTTTACATGAAATAAAGAAAAAATCGAATGGTCGTGAGAATGCAAGGTTGCATTCTCGTGGCATCATGTTACGCAGGGTTCACTGTACTGCAACCATTACTCCTCCGCCATTAGAGGGAAATTCTGGGGCTGGCAACAGGATTTTGAAGTTCCAAAGTTGGGGTTTCTTGACTTCTGCTCTGGATTTGGGAACTTGACTTCCTTTCCTATGAAATAATTTAAAGATTCCAAAAATTATAAAAATTGCAAGTATAACGTAAATTGAAATCGTCCAAGCACTAATTTGATTTGGAAGGATTATGTCCCAAATTTCACTTATTTTGTGTTTTTGAGCATCTAATATATTTTGAATGTTTTTAACGTCATCTATATTAATTGAGTCTAATTTAATCGGCACGAATTTAACTTTTGCGTCTATTATAAGTTTATTTTTAATGTTTGAGTTTGGAAGGTTAATTAATTTAAAGTATTTTTCATAATTTTGGTTATTAGGAATTTGGGTACCACTTATGTTTACGTCACAGTCCGCACTAAGTTTTAATACAAAGGTTCCTCGGAAGGGGATGTTTTCTTTATTGATTCCGCACTTTTAAATAGCTACAGTTTCTTTTGGGGTTGTGATGATCCAATGGTTCTTTTCCAGTTTTTTAATTCTTAATTTGTTCACAAGTCGTAACGTTGTTGAAATAGCGGAGCATTTGAATTTCGCATGGAGTTTCTGCTATAATTGTAACTGGACTGTTCTGGTTACACAAGTATTCATCTGGAGTAATTTCTTCACATTTTTCGTCGAATAATATGTCATTTAAAATGAGGTATCTGGTTTCTGGAATGATTACGTCAAAGGCATTTTTATTGGGGTAGGTAAGGCATAAATGTGATAATAACTGTAAATTTCGCTCTCTACTAAGGGTAATTCAAGAATAAAAATTATTTGGTATCCTTTACTGTAACTTCTAATTTCGATTATTTTCTCAAACAATAGAATATTTTCTAATTTTCCTTCAAATGGAAGTCTATTAACTTTTAATTGTTTACTAATTAATATTATTTCGGCTAGAAGCTCATGAGATTCAATTATTGAATTGTAAAATGTATCAGTTTAGAAAATGAAATGGCTACTTCAATCTTCTCTAAAATATTATAAATTAATTGATAAACTGGGATTATTTGTGAAATAACTGTATCGGTGACAAGGTAATGATAGTCAGAATTTTCAATTTTTTCTATTCTATTTAATAAGATTTGTTCGTTATGAGCCAGGGTACTCGTGCTATTTTTAAAGTGATTTATAGAATTTTGAAAAAGTGTAATTTGACTCGCAGCTAAATTTTTTAGTTTTGATTGGTTTTCTGAAAGTAGTGCTATTGCTTTATCGTACTTTTCAACATCATCTTGATCTAAATTGCCTGTTAAAGATCTAATAATTGAGCCAAGATTACTTATTTTTTGTTCTAAATGTTTTATTGATTACAAGCATTTTGAAATGCATCAATTGGCTTGGAATTTGTATAATTTCGGTATATTGATTGTTGTAAATTTTTAAAATTTGTTTTAATTGTTTCAAACTCTTTAACTATATCTGAAATATCAAATATTTGGATAAATGACCAAAAATCTATTTTATTTTGAGCATTACCTAATTTGTGAGGCAAAAGGCCAAGGTTATTATTAAGGTTATGAAATTTGGGATAGGTTACTCCGCCGCAGAGGTGGATGGATAACCTGTAACAAGTGGAGGTTGTTTTAATTTTTTTATATGGATTATTTCTTTTTTGTTTTTATTTCGTTTTTCGGTAATTTCTACTTTATTTCAGTCTAAGGGATTAGTGATTTCGTAGGTACCAATGAATTTATTATTTTTCTTAGTACGATATTGAGAATTTTGTTTAAATACTATCTGACCTAATTGATTTGTTTTCTAACGCATTAATTACTACTCGTGATAACGCATCGCAATTTGTATTTAAGGTTCCTTTTTTATATACAATATCATAATCGAATTCTTCTAAACGGAGTCTCCAACGCATTAATTTTGAGTTTGGTTCCTTAAGGTTAAATAACCAAATTAATGGTCTGTGGTCATAATATATGGTGAAACGCACATCCCATAAATAAAGACGAAAAGTTTTGCAAGCCCAAACTATGGCAAGCAATTCTCTTTCTATTGTACTATATTTTTGTTTGGATTCGTTTAGAGTCCTTGACGCTTAAGCGATTGGTTTATCGGAACCTACAGGACCTTGTGAAAGTACTGCACCTAAAGCTACACTAGATGCATCCGTGGCAAGTACAAAAGGTTTCGAAAAATCTGGATATTGGAGTATAGAGAATTGATTAACAAATGTTTACAGGTATTAAATTACGAAATAAAATTTTGATCATGTTTTACTTTAGAATTTTTCTTTAGACATAATGTTAGTGGTTTTGTTATTTTTGGAAAATGTTTATTATATTTCCGGTAATAACCTATTAAACCTAAAAACATTTAAATTCTTTTTGCGTATTCGGAATTGGGTAATTTTTTATGGCATTAATTTTATCTGGGTTAGGCTTAACGCCTTCGGGTGTAATAATGTGACCTTAGTATGCGACTTCCTTGCGAAGAAACTCGCACTTTTCTAATTGAACTTTAAAATTGGATTGCCTTAAACGATCAAAAATAGATTTTAATCTTTCTATGTGTTCTTGAAGAGATGTCGAAAAATTACTATGTCGTCTAAATAAACTAAGCAAATTTCGTTTTGTAATCCTCTTAATATATTGTCCATCACTCTCTGAAAAGTTGAGGGTGAGTTGCGAAGTCCAAAGGGCATTCTTTTAAATTCGTAGTGTCCGTTTTGTGTCGAAAAAGCTGTTTTAGATATGTCGTCTTCGTGCATTTGGATTTGGTGGAATCCGCTTGCAAGGTCAAGTGTTGTGAAATATTGGCTTTTGCCTAGTTTGTCTAAAATTTCTGTTATGTTTGGTAAGGGGTATTTATCGGGTATAGTTTTTTTTGTTAAGTTTTCTATAGTCAATAACTAAGTGGAAATTTCTTTTTCCTGATTTATTAGGACGTTTAGGAACAATCCAAATAGGGGAAGAAAATTGAGATTTTGAGGGTTGAATCGGGTCGTTGGTGTAGCGGTCTGACGCGCTCATATTCATTTATAGGCAAGTTTATGAGTCCGAGACTGCTGGGCTTCGAATCCCAGACCAGACCATGTGGATTTTTAATTAAATTGCATGGTTCGGTTTAGGATTTGATGTGTGCCGTATTAATAGAAAATTCAATTTCTATTGATATGACATGCAGATTATAAAATCGCCATACATTATCGTCTCGATGATGATGGGTGAGGTTTTACGGGTTTTCCTCACCTGTAAGTCAAATGGAACCATCAATCATCCTTAAGTCGCCCCGGAGCGCCACGGCAAATAATAATAATAATATCCGTCCCTTCCCCTACACAAGTCGTTCAGTCGACTTCAGGGGTTGAAATTCACTCGTAAGGGGGTGAATTAGAAAGAGTATTATTATTATTATATTATTATTATTATTATAATGATACCTTGGTCTAAAATTTTTTTAATTTGACTTTTGACTTCTTTCTAAATTTCAGAATATCTGTACATTTTAGTAAATATGGGTGATTCATCGGTTAATTTTATTCTATGTTTAATTTGATTAGTAAATGGCAGGAGAATATCTTCGCAATAAAATATATCGCGATATTCAAAGCATACATTTTCAATTGCGTATTTTTCCTCTAAATTACAATGATTTAAGTCAATATTTTTTTAATTATCTTTTAAGAGATTATCATGACATTCTTCAATGTCCTGATCAGTTTCCATTTTTTCTAAGAAATTAATCTCGTTAATTATTAATATTTTCTATCTCTAAAGGTTCTAAGAATTCTAATTTTGCAGGTTTAGTGTTTGAATTTATTATGGTAGTAAGGCCAAAATAATTTTTTACGTTAACTAGAACAACAGGGGACTCAACAAGAGAAGAACATTTTTTATAATCTAAAAATCCGACACCTTCTTTCATGTTTACGGGTATTTTAACTATTTTTCGAGTTCTAGGGTGTATAACTAAATGATAATTTTTAAATTAAATATTTTTATTGAAACTTGTATCGTCTTCACTTTCATACACAATACGAATTTTACATACGGGGTAGTCATAGTTTTTGAACTTACGTTTACCGAGGCTTTTAATTGTTTTAATAAATTAATTTAATTAAACCATCGTATTTATCACTAAATTCGAATAAATAAAATTTATGATGATCTGGGACATTAAAAATTTGAAAAACAGATATATTTACTACCTCGCCATGATATGATATATTATGAGCACTTTGAATATTAAACTTTTCTTTAAAAATATTGTTGTAGTAAAATCTATAAGCTAAATCCGGTTTAATTAAACTACGAGTACTTCCGGTATCGATCAAACAATTTGCATTGAGTTCGGGGAAGAAGATAAACAATAAATTATTCCTAGATACATTTAAATTTATTATGTAAGATTCTTTGATGACAATTTACATTACCGGAGTTATTTTGATTTGCTGAATTTTGAATGGTATCATTAAATGGTAAATTATCGTGTTTATTTTCAAAAAAAGCGATTCTCGTTGATTATAGTAATAATTATAAAAATTGTCATAATTTTCGTAATCATTATTTTCGAAAGAGTTGTCAAATTGTTGATTTACATCATGAGCAAATAGTTCGGTACGAGCAAATTTTTTTTGATTTGTTATTTTTTTATTTCCCGAAGAGGTATCCATGGGTTTAGGTTTAGGAAACTTATAATTTAGGTTACGATTTGGAAAATTTTTAAATTGGCTTGAATGAGGACCACTTCTAGTGATATGGCTTTGTTGATTAAAATTACGAAATTTTTGTTTGGGGGAAATTATTATTATTATTAGGTCTCCATTGCATTTGAGAAGTTTGAGGAACAGGGCGATTAAAATAAGAATTGTTGCATCGACGATTGTTGCGGGGGTATATGTTGAATATTTGGTTGTCTATTTTGAAAATTAGGAGGATAGAAATATTGGGAAAGTTGTGGGTGAACATTTTGCGGATTTTGTCAAATTATTTCAGGATTTGTTTTATAATTTTGATTATTAAGAGAATTATTTCTATTTTGACTGTATAGGAAATTGTCTTCTTTAATGACTAAGGACATTGCTCTTTCTAAACAATCAGGATTACGTAGACGCACATTATTTTGTAATTGGCCTGTTAAACCCTTAATATAAATCTTAAGAGTTAATTAATTATAATTAATAATTTTTACTCTTTTTTCATCAATTGTTTCATTACTTGAAATCAATTTACCTATTACCAAACTACGCCGAGCTTCTTGACAGCGCATGCCGAAACTGTGTGGCGTTTAATTTCTGTGTGGACTTAAAACTATTACATCTGGGACAAGACAATCTATATTCCTCTGATCACCAAAACTTAATCTAATGGTTTCTTTAATCTCATCCCATGTTCTCAATTTAGTTCTTGAACCTATAAGCATTAAAGCTCTACCTACAAATCTACCCATTATAGCTCTTAGGAGAAAACTATTTAACTGCGTATCTGTTGCGCTATAAAAATGAGCAATAAAACTTTCACAATTATCAATAAAAATATTTAACGTATGCGGATTTCCGTCATGGTGAGGGATAGTATCAATATAAGTTTAAGCATTATTTGTTGATTAGTTTTCAACATTATTATAATGACAGTTTGTTCTTGAATATTAACACCTGATTCAATTTACCCTGTTAATTCTTCTAAAGTATTATCGTCAACCATCAACAAACAAATTTATCTAAATTTTAAATTGTATTCTAACCAAAATAAATTTTATTCTCTCGAATAATTTGAAAATTACAGCTACGATATCTAAGATAAAGGAAGTATAAAAGGAATTTTTCGACTTACAGTATTATGAATAAAATTTGTATTTTTCCCCAATAGGATATGTGGGCGATGTGGTCCCTTTTCCCTGGATGGTTTTACAAATTTCTTCTCTAATAGGATATGGACGATTTGGTTCCGTTTCCCTGGACAGCTTCTTGAATCTGCACAACGTATCTTCTGGAGTCACAAGTTTGTTATTGCAAATAATGCGAGGTTGCATTCTCGTGGCATCATGTAACGCAGGGTTCGCTGTACTGCAACCATAACTAGAATAATTTTTTTCCTAAACTTAATAATTAAAAAGTTTTCCATATGATTCCAACTTAGGGGGACATACTGTATATATATAACAATATTAATTAACAATATTTTCTCTCTCCTGGGCTCGTCTGACTATGTGTCTCCGAATAACACTGAAGCCTATATTAACAATATTTAATATGTTATAGTTTTTTCCTGCCTATATTCATAAAAGGTAAATATTTAGCAGTAAACTACTTTTAGTAATAACATTTTTATTTTGTGTACATATGTTGAAGTAATCCATTACTTATACGTATACTTTATTAAATATGTGAAATTGGTTAAGTAGACATATCCAAACACGTTAGACACACTGTAAATTTTAACACAAAATTACTAGTCAGCTTGAAATCTCTCGGGACCAAAAAGAAATCCTGGATCGAATGTTCTATTTTCTGGAATTAGAATTCTATAATAATTAATTATTATCAATGAGCAAATTAAATGTATTTTTAATTATTGTAGATTTATTAAATTTTCTTATTATGTTTATTATTTTGTGTATATTAATTTATTCTAAACAAATAATATTTTAAAATGTTTTTGGAGTTTTATTTAGGACCTACAAATCTGTAAATTACAAATTTGTGAAAGCAAATATATTAAAGTAAATAAATGAAATTTATACACAATATCAATTATTTAATATTCTAAATTCCGACATTTATACAACTTATAGAAGCTAATTATCATATATCATAATTATCTATTTTTCTTAACAATATAGAAATTGAAAAATTGTACAAATAGAAAGTTGTTCTTAAATAAAAAACAAATTCTAGCATGAGATTATTAGCAAAGAAACAGAGGATCCAAATTAAAGGGATTCAAAAAGGAACTGTATCTGATTTTCTAGCTAAAAAATGTGATGTGTTCAACACAAGACTTTCCTATCTAGTTATTACAGGCTTGTTTCGGTTATTTTGTACAACCTATTGTTGCACCTCTGTAAATATTTAGAGGTTAACTTAATATATACATTTTCCACATACATCTAACTCGAAACATTTTTCTATATTACACTCATTGCCAACAAAAATGCTGAAAAATTGAAATTTTATACTTTCTTTCTAATTTTTCCATTACGGTCCATTTTAAAAAAATCATGTAAAAAACAAAAATTATAGAGATCAATATCACAAACATCTTTTTCTTAAATGTCAAAATTTTTACATTTTAAAATATTTCTCGAATACGGACACCTTTATCTTTTATTTGAAAAATTTTCTTCTCAAAACGTAGACATATTTTATAAAATATAAAAATGACCCTCTATAAAGTACCCCCCAGATGTTCCGACTCTGCCCAAAATCTAATCAGTTCAACACAGGCGAGAATAAAGATTCACTTTAAAATTTGCTGTTTTCCTTTGTATCCGTTAATGAGTTATCGTGGATACACACACACGCAAACGCAAACGCACACGCACACGCACACGCACACGCACACGCACACGCACACGCACACGCACACGCACACGCACACGCACACGCACACGCACACGCACACGCACACGCACACGCACACGCACACGCACACGCACACGCACACGCACACGCACACGCACACGCACACGCACACGCACACGCACACGCACACGCACACGCACACGCACACGCACACGCACACGCACACGCATACGCACACGCACACGCACACGCACACGCACACGCACACGCACACGCACACGCACACGCACACGCACACGCACACGCACACGCACACGCACACGCACACGCACACGCACACGCACACGCACACGCACACGCACACGCACACGCACACGCACACGCACACGCACACGCACACGCACACGCACACGCACACGCACACGCACACGCACACGCACACGCACACGCACACGCACACGCACACGCACACGCACACGCACACGCACACGCATACGCACACGCACACGCACACGCACACGCACACGCACACGCACACGCACACGCACACGCACACGCACACGCACACGCACACGCACACGCACACGCACACGCACACGCACACACACAGGCACACGCATACGCACACGAACACGCACACAAACACGCACACAAACACGCACACACACATACACACACAGACATCATCGCGAACATTATTTACATTTTTATGTGGCAAATTACTTTAGAAAAATAAAATTTGATGTATCCTATAACTATAATTTTATATTATATAAATAAAAATGTTTCATCAAAATTAAAAATCAATATTAATCTAAACTAAATATTAGGGTTGCAAAGAACTCCGTAAATACGGCAACGCTGAATATCTTATTTTACGAATTTACAACACTGATCTGTATTATTTTACTGGATAGGATATAGCCATCTAAAACACGTTCCGAAAAATTGGCCGATTTGGGCAAATAATATGGCGGACCGGATGTTATTTAACATAACCTCTATTTCTATTTGTCATCACATTTGTCATTTAATTGTGTCAACAAGTTACAATGAGATGATTTTTTTTATTTATTTAGGTAGTATCGAATAGCATTACTATGATATAAATAACAAACGTTCATTCGTGAAGACACAATATGATTCACGTTTCCATTTTTATATTTTCTTTCATAAAAAAATCAAATTATGGGTGAATTGTCCCGAAGGACATTGCCCGCAAAAGGAATATAAGAAGAATAAGAAGAAAAACTAATCAAATTATAGTTAGGTATGTCAAATTATCCCAAAATTCAGTTATGTGATCCCACCATAATTTGCCCAAATCGGCCAGCAGTGTTGCACTTCCGGTCTCCTTGGTGGAACGGATTTTTAGTATCTTAAATATAGCCTATATCCTATCCAGTAAAATAATACAGATCAGTGATTTACAACTTTTATGAATGAAATGTAAGTCACCGTAACCAGCCGCAACGTTGCCAATCGAGTCTAACAGCTATTTTGTATTTCTGACAAACTCTGACAGTTTCTGACAGTTTCTGTGCGACTTATTGATTTATTCTCATTTAAAAAATACTGTTTCTGTGAACTTTTGTGAGAAATATAAAGAAATATAGTATTTTTAGGTAAAGATATGTTTTCATTTGAATCAGTGAAAACTTTTTGGCATTCGTACAGTCTGCATTTGAGTGAAAACCGTTGCAAAAAACACATTTGGGTGAACTTTTATGATTTATTAGTCCTGACGTAGTAGGTATACTTTCTTTTTGAAAGAAGATGTCTCTCTTCTTCAATTTATTATTTCCGCCTTTAATATTAAAACCAGAAGCGGCCATCAATATTCTTTCTTCGCTCTCGACTTCTTGTCTTAAAAACTCCATAATATTATTAAGTCGATCTTTTAATGAAGAATCGCTGTTGTATAAACTATTTCTTTGCCAAGCTCTTAAAAATTCCTTTAGTAGACAAGACTCTACTAACGGAAACAACATAGCTGCACATGTATCCGAAGTAACGCCTAATGTATCAAGTGCTCTTAACTGTGTTTCCATTTTATCATAAAGATCTGCAAGTTTTACTTCCTTATTTAAATTATTAAGTATAAGGGAAAGAAGTTCTCTAACATAGACTTCTATTAAGAGATCTTGTCTACCAAAACGAGATGTGAGACTATCGATAGCTTTGGAATAATTATTACTAGTGGGAGGAAAGCTATCTATTATATGTCTTGCTCTGGTTTTAGGGGCTGTAGCTTGAATTAGATATTAAAACTTGCCCTCTTCATCAATTTCTTGATTTTTATGTATGCGACGAAAATGGCTCCAAGACGACAACCAGTATTTTACGTCTCCACCGAATTTTTTAAATTCGATCTTCGGTAAGTTTAACTTATTTTGACCACGAACGGTATCTCCACTGATACTCTTAACATCAGTTTTATCAGATATTCTCTTATTCAACATTGCTTCGTAAGAAACTTTAATAAAATTGATTTTAGTAAGATATTCTTCCGATGTTTCAAGCCGAGAATACCGATCAAGGAGAAGCGACAGAGCTGTCGGTGCCTTTGATATCGGATGTACCTTTTTCACAGTATGACTTTGATTGATACACAACTTAGCACGCTGAGAAAACATGCTTATTTTCTACACTGAGCGAAATAGTTTGGCAAATTATCTGAAATTAGGGGGTGGGTGGCTCAGTGGTTAGAGCCTCTGCCTGTGGATCCAAGGGTCCCAGGTTCGAATCCCACCGTTGGCTGGAATTTTTTCATTTAATTTAATTATTTAAAATTAATTCTGATGCCTTGGTAGGATTCCCCACTCGACCATTCACTGTTGGGTTCTAATTAACAGTGCTGTTCCTAAAGTGGCGCTGGGAAACAGTAACAAAGCCTACACAGAACACACATGATTGAGAATTTAAACACAAATTTGAGACTGGCATATTAGGTATATACACCTAGGCCATAAATCGAAAAAAAAAAAAAAATCTGAAATTATTGTTATAGTCCATGCGCAAATGTTGAAATGTAAATTAATTACATTAAAGTAGTTAGGGTTAATAGCAATGGTGAAATTTCGGCACCAAAATATAATTCATTATGTAATAATTAATTATTTGTTATAAAAGTAGAAGACGTTTATTATTTTATAATTTACCTATAAAATTTGTTCAATATTTGGTTTATTTATTGTTAAAAATGTAATAAAAGCCCCATATTTAAATTAAATTACCTTTTCCTTAAGTAAAAATAAGGTAAATAAAATTAAGGGTGCCAAAAAAAAATTAGGTAACAATTAAAAAGACATTAAGTTTGAGAGGTTTAACTAAATATTTGCAATGTGCATATATTTTCAAAGCTTTTAGGTTTAAAAAATACTTACATATTTTTAGAATTTCTAGACTTATATTATATTAAAAGAACTTTCAAGTTTATCACTCATTTCTGTAGAAACAAATGTTTTCTCGCCAAGTTAAACGAGATGTCATTTAAGGTTTATGTATTTAGAGTTAAATACCTGGCCTGGCTATCACCAAGACAATACAAATATGTCCATTAGACGTCCATTTCATATACAATTTTGGATGTCTAGAAGTCCAAAAATTAGTTTTCTGGACTTCCGACATCCAATGGACGTCCAGTGAAGTATACAAATGGCACACTTTTGACCATTCAGAGGACGTCCAATTCTGGAATATATTTGGACGTCGAATACTGGACATTCAAAAAACGTCCAAGATTATATTTCCATTCAGACCACATTCCCATTTTTTTTTTACAGAACCGCAACTCACCAAACACTATTTTATATTATTAATAATGTGTTTATTATTTTCGCAAACCGCTATACACCATTTATTTATTTTTTATTAAAAATTCCTTGACCTGAGCAGGAATCGAACTCACGACACATCCAGTATCGTTTTACGCTTTCAATCGCTAGACGAGCTTGACCAAGGAACCACTTGAAAACTTTTTACTAGATACAGTTATAATTGAATAAGATTTCAAACTTCCGCTGATAGAATGAAATGCAATATATTCAATTTGTCAATTTTTAATGACCAGTTATATTAAAAAAAAAAAAGAAGTATATATAGATGGGTATTATCTGGTAGGCTTAATAAATAATGACCTAAGATGGACGTCAAAATACTACTAAACTTAAAATTAAGTCCAAAAACAGACGTTCTCTGGGTATCGATATTCAGCTGTCAATTTAATTAGCATAAACGGACGTACACTGGATGCCCGGATATGGACGTACTGACTCTCAAATAGATCTAAAGTGGACGTCCATTGGACTATGTGTGCATAGACGAATTTTTAGAAATGTACTTATTTAAGTATGCACCAATATTTCCAAAATCAACTCCAGTATGATTCATTCAATAAATGTAAATATGAATGGGCAAAACATCTTTATATTGACATAATTGTAACTTACAATTTAGCCATAATAAAGGGATTTCGCCCACTTTGACCAATCCTAATTGAAACACGCGAATTTATTATAGTTTTTTAAATATAATTTTAAAATAAAATAAACAAAATCTGCAGTTCATTGTTTATTAAATTTATTTATAAGAAGAAAAACATATATTTCACAAAATACAATTCCTACAAATGAAAAATAAAATGTCAAAAATGATTAAATCATTATACTTAATATTTATGCATGTGATAAAATTCTTAGTTTCCTAATAACTTTTTTGGCACATTTTATATCTGTATTAGAATACCTAAGTGTGTAAAAATCTTCATCTCATTACTACACAAAACAAACACCAAAAAATATCACTTAACATTGCTCACGTACTAAACACAACTTGGACTGACTTTGACAAATAACATAATTTTGAGTGATACACAACTTAGTTTCGCACATGCGCGTTACAAAACGGTACACTGAAAACACCAAGCTGTCGCTTCTCCTTGATCGGTATTCTCGGGTTTCAAGCCTGTAAAAATATCATCTTCGTTTGAACTGATGTTTAATAAATGATCAAACATTTGTTGATCTAATTCTTTAATGGAGTTAAATCTTTGATCAAGAATTCTTATATTTACTTTTAATTCTATCATATCTGGTTTAGATTGGAACAATAACTCCTGAAGATTATTATACATCTTTGTAAATGCACGTCGTTGACCAATACGGGCTTTCTTAATCCTTTCCATTATCAAAGTTCAACAGATCGTCTCCTGGCCACAGTCGCCAAATGTGGTAAATTTTACCTGTTTGGACTGCTGAAATCTTACAGATTTTAGCTACCTGAAAGGATTCTAATTAAACACTAACAATAAATTATATTACGCCTTCCAATAAAGATATTTTATTGACAACTATATTTTTATATATGACATTTATCAACTATCAAAGTAAACAACATATATCATACAAGGGGCACTAAAATTTTATTTGAATATTTCCAAAAATAATCGCAAATAGGTTTTCTACGTTTTCTTTGGCATTATTTCCCTGTATTTTTTTTATTTTTTTAAATTGTATATAATTAATATCCATGTAGTTCCCACGAGAAGGGTCGATTTTTTGTTCGGTAAGGCAGTGCGCCGTACCTCACTAAGGCCTTTCTTTCGCCTACATCCCCGTGCCCTCGCCATGACCGGGGGAGACCGTTTGCGGCCGCGTCCATGGACCATGCATCTCTTGGTACGGTCTACGCCTTTTTTGCCGCTGGTTTTCTTCATAGGTTCATAGAGATAATTCTGTCTGAGTTACCATACCATAGCCGACAAGTCCCCGTTATTTAATGGCCCGGGATCTCGCCATTCGCCCCCTTTCTGAGTTAGACTTGTTGGTGTGTTTATATATGTAACAGGACCTGTTGTTCTTCTACTGGCATCTACTGGTATCGCTGAGTCGACATCCACGATCCCACCAGTGCCCTACCAACCATTTTGAGCTGTTCCTTAGCTTCACTCTCCGTCCCATCATGCTCGAGAAGAGGAAGCTAATAAACTCCCTTACCAAGGCAAGGTCTCTCAGCTCCTACAGGGAGTTTTATTATTTATTATTAATTATTATTATTATTATTATTATTATTATTATTATTATTATTATTATTATTATTATTATTATTATTATTATTATTATTATTATTATTATTATTATTATTATTATTATTATTATTATTATTATTATTATTATTATTATTATTTATTATTATTATTATTATTATTATTATTATTATTATTATTATTATTATTATTATTATTATTATTATTATTATTATTATTATTATTATTATTATTATTATTATTATTATTATTATTATTATTATTATTATTATTATTATTATTATTATTATTATTATTATTATTATTATTATTATTATTATTATTATTATTATTATTATTATTATTATTAGTATTATTATTATTATTATTATTATTATTATTATTATTATTATTATTATTATTATTATTATTATTATTATTATTATTATTATTATTATTATTATTATTATTATTATTATTATTATTATTATTATTATTATTATTATTATTATTATTATTATTATTATTATTATTATTATTATTATTATTATTATTATTATTATTATTATTATTATTATTATTATTATTATTATTATTATTATTATTATTATTATTATTATTATTATTATTATTATTATTATTATTATTATTATTATTATTATTATTATTATTATTATTATTATTATTATTATTATTATTATTATTATTATTATTATTATTATTATTATTATTATTATTATTATTATTATTATTATTATTATTATTATTATTATTATTATTATTATTATTATTATTATTATTATTATTATTATTATTATTATTATTATTATTATTATTATTATTATTATTATTATTATTATTATTATTATTATTATTATTATTATTATTATTATTATTATTATTATTATTATTATTATTATTATTATTATTATTATTATTATTATTATTATTATTATTATTATTATTATTATTATTATTATTATTATTATTATTATTATTATTATTATTATTATTATTATTATTATTATTATTATTATTATTATTATTATTATTATTATTATTATTATTATTATTATTATTATTATTATTATTATTATTATTATTATTATTATTATTATTATTATTATTATTATTATTATTATTATTATTATTATTATTATTATTATTATTATTATTATTATTATTATTATTATTATTATTATTATTATTATTATTATTATTATTATTATTATTATTATTATTATTATTATTATTATTATTATTATTATTATTATTATTATTATTATTATTATTATTATTATTATTATTATTATTATTATTATTATTATTATTATTATTATTATTATTATTAATATTATTATTATTATTATTATTATTATTATTATTATTATTAATTATTATTATTATTATTATTATTATTATTATTATTATTATTATTATTATTATTATTATTATTATTATTATTATTAATATTAATATAATAATAATAATAATAATTAGTATTACAGTAACACTTTTTACCCGAAAATTACACTTTTTTGAGGAACATATTTGTTTTTTTTTATAAAAAAAAAGTGTTAACTAACTGTAAAATATGCATTACCTACCAGTCTTCTATTCTGTTTGAATTTACAGTTCTTTTTTAAATTATAGTCTTTTAAAGGCTAATTTTTTTATATTTTTAAAACAAAATTCACCAAATCTAAATATAACTATAGCCGAAAATTATATTAAAATAAATGATTATATCTACTTTCGCCTCGAACTGAAAAAATATTTTAAAGTATAAACTTGGGCATGCTATCTAGATTGAAAAATCAGCTTGACCTGATTCGGCAGCCATATTGATGCTACACTTATTTAAAGAAGATCGATGACGTCATCAGACTCACATAGATGATGGCATGTATTAATATCTCACGAAATACGCGTTTAAAAATTTAAGCAGTTTCAAGAATTATCTACCCGTTTTAGGAAATAATGAATTTGTTATTTTCATTTGCTTTATATTTTATTTTATTTTTTTTAGATGAAGGTGAAGAGTGTTCAACGGGTGATGTTTCCGATCCAGTACCAAAAGAAATATGTGGACCAGGACTCTTCTGTAAAACTAAAAGTCAAGACGAATTTGATGGAGTCTGTTCAAGAAGTAATTATATTATAAACGAACATTTTTTTAAATATAAATTTTTCATTGATAACATTTAAGTAACAATTGTTTTTTATAATAAAATATGCATTATATTATACTGAAAAAATTTCCACGTCTACATTATCAAACATATTAGGGGAAGGCGGGGAAAGATGGTGCATAAATAATCACTTACAACTTAAAAATATGTTGTGCGTTTCATTAGCGATTTAAAATTTAAACCAGTGAATCGGTTATTTGTAACTTGTCTGCAAACAGTTTAGTATTTTTTGAGCGATAACATACTTGAAAACATTTTGTGCTCTAGTGTATAGTAGTATAGCTGTACTGGTTCTGGGACAGTTTTGTAAGCTGTCCATCGAGTTCTTCGACTACGCCACAGGTAATCGAAGAAGGTACCTGAAGAGGTCACCTAATTAGCTAAAAAAGTAACCTGTAAAGTCGCAGGTATAAAGTGTCACCTGACGTTTGCTATTGTGACATGTGCAAAAATGAAGAGATCAACAATGACCAGAGGCTGCTGAAACAAGTCTTGACAGGATTTACCCTATAGAATGCAAAAATTGTTGCTTATATCTTGATCTCTTCTTCTTTTTCGGCGTATGCTATAGGAATGACCCTCTAAATTCTTCTTTTCGATGTTACGTGACTAGCCTAGCTAAGCATAAAATGTTTTATTGCGTAGAAAATAAAGTCAAAGTTTTTAAAATAAATTATTATATGTTACGCTGGTTTTTGGTATCACAATTTATTTGCATTCAACTTTTACAATAACTCAACTCAACTGACACAATAACTTTCACTGATAACATTAACGTTTAACGTCTATCATAAAACTGTCCCCTGTGACGTCAGGTCGTCGCCTTATATAGCTTGCCTCTCCTTCTGGAAACTTCTCGAATAATCTGGACTTTTCTTTGACAAGGAATGACATTTCGAGACTTTTCGGGAATATTCTATCTTCTTCATTTACTCGTACCTTTACTTATGATGACCGCAGCACGATGCAGGGTACTGCGTAACATTGCTCTCGCCTCTCTAGTTATTCGCCCCGAATAACTTGACTACTGGGACCCAGTTAGAGCTAACGAAAAGGATCTGGACCATGGCATGGCGCTAACTTCCAAATGTGAACTAGCTTGGATTTACTTTACAGCTGAATGCGGTATATCAGGTCGTTGATTTTCCTTAAGGACGGCGTAGGGGCCTTCCCAGTTCCGTTGTCACCCCTCTCAAAATGTGTCCCTGTGGCACGCCTGTCGATTCTAGCTTCTGCTTTATCGCTTTTGGGCTTCCAGTCGTTCCCGAGCAAATCCGTAGACATTTGTCCTGCCATTGCGTACATTACACCAATCCGCCACATCCCGTCGGCAATTGACCCAATAAAATCTTTTCCGAACACGTGCCAGTGTTCTTTTAGTACCAAAATGTCCTCCCGAACGGCTACAATGAAGTTCCTCCAACACACTTCTGACATGTGATTTTGGCAGTACCACTAGGCGGACTACATGTACTCCATCAGAGCTTTCACACTTCCGGTGCAATAGGCCATCGTGAAGATACAGGGAATCCCACTGAGTCCAGTACCCTTTAATAGCTCCACTGTATTTGGCTATCTCTTGCCAAGTAAGTGTAACTTTATTTTTGAGCCATTCTCGAACAATTTTCAAATAACTGTCTTTCTTCTGTCCCTTTCTGAGGCTTTCAAGGGCGATTTCTTCTTCATCGCCCTCTAGTTTGATAGTGGTTGCCCGAAGGGTAACTTTATCAACTGGTTCCTCCCGTTCTCCGAGCCCCTTACTATACCGGCATTCTCGTTCTAAACAGGGTCGCCTGGAGATAATGTCTGCGTTGCTATGGAAACGGCTTCTACGATGCTCTGCTTCCTGATTATTGCTAGAAAGCCGGCTCGTTGTGGTGATTGACTTTTTCGGGACGCATAGCTGCTGTGACTATTTCTTGTCGGACTTCGTGACGGGCTTCAGAAGATTGATTTATGTGACTTTCTGGAAGTTCAAGAGGATCGTTTCTTTGTTGTAACTCATCCTTTCTTTAGTTTAATAATAATAAATAATATTTTTATAATTTAACCCACTTTAAGTGATCCTTGCTGCAACTCTGAATGCAGAGTTGTTTGTGTCCGGTGAGGGATGACTATTATTATTTTCCATGGCTCTCCAAGGCAACTTACAGATGTCATTTGAATTATAGATGAGGATACTCCGGAAAAACCCCACACATAAGATAAAAACTAAGAAATAATTACAATTTAATTTTTGTTGTTTGACGTCAAAAGTCGTGACATTCTGTTTTGTGTCGAGTAACTCGACACATAATTGGATCGAATTAAAAAAAGCGATTCTATAACTCGATCTGTTTTGACTTCGGAAATCTTCGGAAATTCCACAAAATAATGAAGCATTCAAACTCTTCTGACTTTTAAACGTCAAACAACAAAACTTGAATTGTATTTCTTTATTAGGTTTTATTCTTATGGGTGGGGTTCTTCTGTAGTGTTCTCATTTATAGTTTCAATGACATCTGTAAGTTGCCGCGGAGCGCCATGGAAAATAATAATAGTCGTCCATCCCCGACATTAATTAAATAATTGTATTGTATTTGGTTTACCCATAAGATTAATAATTTATTTTTTTATGATGATGCTTGGGGTTTTTTCTGGGTATCCTCATCTATAAGTTAGATGACACCATCTGTACGTTCCATTGGAGCGCTATGGCAAATAATAATAATAATAATGTTATCCCTCCCCGATACCAGCTATATGCTTTCAGAGTTGCAGGGATCACTCGTAATGGGGTAAATTGTAAAAATATTATTATTTAATATTATTGTGCTTTGTGCTAAAGAAAGAATGACCTAAGGGAAAGAAGCGATCCTTTCGAACTCTCTGAAAATCGCTGTTGATAGATTTTTTGGCTGAATAAAGATTACCTTCCTTTATTAGTTTATATTCTATAGCGTTTTATATAATTAATAAGTCCTCTTATTGATGTTTTAAGTATTATATACTGTTTCATAGGGACAGTGGTAATTTTTCTTAAACGCTAACAGATAGAAGGTTGGTTAAATTAGAGAAAAATTACGCAGTTTTGTGCTTATTAAAATGGTGCCAAGAAACCTTTAATATCTAGAGGGAGATTTAAAATATCGGACAAAAAATGAAAATGATAATTTCTTTAAATTCATTCATTCGTTTTTTGTCAGATATTTTGAATTTCTTTGTAGATATCAAATGTTTTCTGGCACCATTTTAATAAGCACAAAACTGCGCAACTTTTGTCAAATTCAACCATTTTTCTATTTGTTAGCGTTTAAGAAATAGCAATACTGTCCCTGGCTCACGAGCTAGTAGGTACCTATCTAATTGGGAGATTGCACAATGGGCCTAGTAAGGCCTAAGTGCCATGAGTAAACCCACCCTATACACGTTACAAATACAGATACTGTCCCTATGAAATAGTATAATGAGCCCGTATATACCTAATAGAGAAAATAAGGCCCTTAATGCAGGAGAGATTATTTAGAAAAGGCACATTGCTGCAGGAAAGGTTCATACCTAATGTCAAAAAAATTCAACTTTAATGATTTGATATCGAATCGACTACTCTAGAGCTATCGAGTTATTTTATCGAGTTTATTGTCGAATTTCGTTGAACGGAATTGCAATTATGGAATTTGATATCAAATCCGAGTCGAAGATTTCCGAAGTCAAAACAGATAGAATTGCTTTTCATAATTCGATCGAATTGTACTAAAAGGAGTGATGGACCAACTCATAAGCTTCCAGAAAAACATAATAGGACCTTAGTAAAAAATCGATGGTTTTCAAGATATTGCCACGTTAAAATCGTCCTCTTGGATCAGATTTTCGAGTGTCACTCTTAAAAAAATGTATAATTCTTAGATTCTAATTTAGGTTTTGCAACTGTGAATAGCCATTTCATTAAGCAAAGACCAACATTAAACCAAAAGTTCAAATTATTCAATAAGAAATCTTATTTTACAGATAAATAATTTATTTTTATTTTCCATCACTCAAGTTTAACACTTGGCTAGTGCCTTGAAAAGTTTACTCATTTAATGTACTTTTAAAAACTACCCATTGTTTTATTAAAAAGTTTATTGTTATTGACTTACAGTGAAGGATATTCCTAATTTACCTTATGAGAACATTAGTAACATTAATTAAATCATGTTACAAAAAAGTTTTATTTCTCTTACCAAAAATTAAACAAAAATCAACAGTCTAGACTAGGAGGCCATAGCAATAAGCAAAAAACATTTTTGTTGTTATTCTGTTACTGTTCTGTCAATAACGTTTGCTTGTAAGTATCTGGACTTGTGTGTTACCTTTTGATTTGGATTTGATTGTATTGGAGATCAAATGAAGTGACCGACTTTCCTGTGGACTTTGTGTTAATTGAACTACTTGTGTTGGTGATTGAACTGTTAAATATGCCGCTGCCGTATACCGCCCAGGAGTATGCAAACATAAATCTCATTTATGGAGAATGCAGAGAAAATGGTCTAGCGGCAGCTAACCTTTATCGGGAAAGATATCCAAATTTGGAACGATATCCTGATTATCGTGTGTTTATCAATGTTCATCGGGCATATTCGGAGGGCAGGATTCCTCACGCTCCCGTTGGAGAGGGAAGACACCGCATTAATTACGATAATCAAGTTTTAGAAGAAATTGAAAACGATCCGACTACTTTGGCGCGAAAAATAGAAAAACGAACAGTGATACCCAAATCGACAGTAGACGAGATCACCAGGAGATATAAATATCACCCATATCACGTGCAACGTGTATAAGCCCTGCTGTCTCGGGACTACGAACAACGCATACGGTTTTGCCGCAGAATGTTGCAAAAAAATAAAGAGGACCCGAACTTTATAAACAATGTACTGTGAAGAAGAAAGGTCCCAGTACTGTTTCACAGTAAACCTGTGGACTGGTATCCTAAACGGACATGTAATTGGTCCATTAGAATTACCAGCAAATTAAACTGGCAAGCTTATTTAAATTTTTGCCCAACCCCCCTACCGCTTTTTTTGGAAGATGTTCCTTTGGCCGCCCGCCGAAGAATATAGTTTCAATATGTTGACTGCCCGGCACATTATGCATATCAAGTTCGTGCTTATTTAAATCAAACCTACCCCCACAGATGGATCAGTCGACTTGGTCCAATTTTATGGCCCCCCCAGTTCTCCAGACCTTAACCCCCTAGATTTTTTTACTGGGTTGTATAAAAGAAAAGGTTTATTGCAAAACCAATAAGTAATATTGATGAATTACGTCAGCAAATAACTGACGCAGCCCAAGAGATAAACTTGGCAAGAAATGCAAGATGGATAAAGAGGGCCTTTTTAAAAAGATGCCGCGCATGCATTCGCGTTGGTGGTGGTCACTTTAAACATATTGTTCGATTTTTTAATTTTTCTTAAGTTAAATACATTTTTTATTAACATGATTTAATTTTGTTTAATTTTTAGAATGTTCTCATAAGGTAAATGAGATATATCCTTCACTGTAAGTCAATAACAGCAAATTGTTTATTAAAACAATGGGTAGTTTTTAAAAGTACATTAAATAAGCACACTTTTCAAATCACTAGCCAGGTTAGTGTAGACCTTTTTTTACAGTATGAGACGTTATACTTGAGTGATGGAAAATAAAAATAAATTATTTCTCTGTAAAATAAGATTTCTTACTGCATATTTTGAACTTTTGGTTCAAATGTTGGTCTTTGCTTATTGAAATGGCTATTCACAGTTGCAAAACCTAAATCAGAATCTAGATTAGATTTAATTAGGACTATGGGCCATGTGGCCTCCCCCACCTCGACCTTTTCAGATCTATTGTGGATATCCTTTAATCATTGTTTAGAGTACCTTGTCTAATGCGGTCTTTTGTAGTAAACTCCATAGACTGGAAAGTAGTTCTCCGGTATAGCTAGTTGCCCTTGGTTTTTCTTCTCCAAAATCAGAATCTAAGAATTATACATTTTTTCAGGAGTGACACTCTAAAATCTGATCTAAGGGGACGATTTTAACGAATTTTATTAAAGTGGCAATATCTCGAAAACCATCGATTTTTTACTCATATTATGGTTTTCTGAAAGCTTATGAGTTGGTCCATCACCCCGTTCAGTATTATCGTTGACTTTCCGGACACCCTGTATATGCGCATATTTTGATATTTTGTTGCATATACTCCGCCCTCTAGTAATATCCAATCCCTTTTATAGATTTTAATAATGTTTCTAATTATTTATATTTAGGTTGACCTAAAGACTCTGGGTAAATATAAACATTTTCAACTTTCAATCCATTTGTATGTTCTAGCAGGGTTATCATTCAATTTGTTTTGTCACAATTTAAAGTTCCTACAATTAAACATCGTATTGATGAAGGAAGAAGATGTCCATGTTTTTTAACTTCTTCCTTTTGCATGTTCCCAAACAAATTATTTTCCACGTTCAGTGTGGCATTTTGTTTTATTACTTTCATTTTATCTTTGTTGTTGTTCATACATGTAACTATTTTTAACCGACTTCAAAAAAGGAGGAGGTTCTCAATTCGTCATAATATTTTTTTTTATGTATGTTCAGCGATAATTCTTTAACACGGTGTCCGATTTTCATGATTCTTTTTTTTTAGAAAAGCGGTACTTCAGGGGTGGTTCCATATTAATTTAGTCAAAATCTAATAATTGGGTCCATCAGAAAATAGTCAAACTTTTCATTTTTCATGCATGTTTAGCTATAATTCTTTACCGCCTTGTCCGATTTCTACGATTCTTTTTTTGTTAATAAGTGGGTGGTCCCATCCAAATTTTCTCGAAAATCTTATAATTGGATCCATGAGAAAATCCTCAAACTCTTCATGTTTTTTGTATGTTTAGCGATAATTCTTTATTACCTTGTCCAATTTCTATCATTTTTTTTTTGTTAGAAAGGGGATACCTCAGGGGTAGGATCTGATGATCTATAAGAAAATTAAAAATCTCATAATATAAGGGCATCTGCATGATTTTGAAGGCGATTCTTTAATTAAAAAATTATCAAATAATAATAGCATAAACAGTCTACTTTTGTTAATATATAATGTAATTTACAAACTTATAAATACAGTTTAATGATAAACTTTAAACGATACACATATAGATGTTGAATTACACATTCCTGGTTATAAATTATGTGGTTCAGGAACGAAACTCCAAAACGATTGTCTCGAGATGATAGAGATATTAATGGTTTAGACGAGAGGCATGATATTGCTTATTCAACGCAAAAGGATTTGACAAAACGTCACAAAGCTAATAAAATATTAGCTGAAAAGGCTATGACACAATTTTGTTCAAAAATATTGCTTTTTCAGAGAAACTTGCAGCTTTGGTTGTTGCTGGAGCTATGAAAACTAAAATTAAATTTGGTTTAGGACTAACTACATTTTCTCCTAAATTAACAATTAAAAAGTGTACAAAAGAATTATTGAAAGTTAAACAAACAATCATTAATAAAAGTGGAAGAAGGTATACAGAAGTGCATGTTGCTTTTAAATACATTAGCCTCTCAAAATAACTTTGAAAGGTTAATGTAAATAGATCTTGAGATTGAATAGGTATACGAATTTTATCACACTTATTTAACGTTGTATTTGCATACGGTGGATGTGAAATTGTTTTACAATAACTTTTTGAATTCTCAATTACAACATGATCACCAATATTTAAAATATCAATATGACTCATTGTACTTGTTAAATTAATACTTTAAAACCTAGAGAGATTAAGAATAACTTATTTTCAGATGTTAACTGTTTGGTTTTCCTCAGAATTGTTTTTTATGTAGGCACTGTCACTCTTTATATTACTTGTTTTTCTTGTTCGGTTATTTTATATAAACATATTACAGCTCCTTCAAATGCAGTCTGACTCTTAAAACTTCGTTTTGAAAATTGACTAGATTTCCACCTTGGTCCACCATTTTAAGGAAAATTTCATTAATAATTTTACTACTTATAGATAACGTTCTTCGGAACTTTAATAATTTTGTAACCTGGTGCTACATTTGGACAAAACATGTGAATTATATGTACTAGATTATTATTCTGATATGAATTTGTTACAACATTACACTTTATACAAATCGAGTTGACCCTTATAGGGAAATCAGCTACATGTGTTTTTCGAGGTTCAAATTCTTTTTTCTTGAAACCAAGCAACGAACCAATATTATTTTTGTTCTTAAAATTAATTAATTTATTACTTTTTATTATTATTACTAATTTTTAATACTAATAATACTACTAATAATACTACTAATAATACTACTAATAATACTACTAATAATACTACTAATAATACTACTAATAATACTGTTGGTTCATCTGATTTATTTATTGTTTTTTATTTACAGTTGACACATTATGTTTTTTGGTTCAGGTAATGTAATTGTTTTGTTTATAGTATTAATTATTGAATATTTTTTATATTATAACTTCATAATAACCTCCTGGAATTTCTATTTTGTAATTGTCAATGTAAAATTTATTATTTGTTTTAACAACATTTTGAATGGTATTGTATGTAAAGAAATCGATTAATCCTAATACATATTAATTTTTTATTTAAAATAAGGTGAGGGTATATTTTTGTTGATAACACAGACGATCTATCAGACAAAACAAATGAGTAATACATTTTGTTAGGACAAGGTTTCTTAATAAAATAATTGGTTTTTCATAAACACATTTTTACATACATCAATTCTGCTTCAGTATTATAATCAAAGATCTTGCCTCATTAGAGTGATATTTCCCAAAGGTTTTATCAAAAATACTTTATTTTGTTAAGTTTCTTAAAACTTGTTTTTGTCTTCGTAGAATTGTATGTCTCTACTTCTCTAACTTTTTCTGCAAACTCTTCAATTTTACGTCTATTCTCTTCGCATATGATTCTGTTAGGGTAAGGTTTCTAAATAAAATTAATTATTTTTCATAATCATACTTTTATTTATCTAAAAATTTTAAACATAAATGATCACTAATGAAACTTATGTTTTGATAAGCTGTATGACAGTAAAATATTTTACAAAATCCATTTAAATTAAAATATTCTAAAACTTCTTTATAAGGTCTAAGATTACCATATCTATCAAAATATATAGTTAAATCTCCATTTTTTTTATATGCGTATCTGGTCCATTTTTATCAGCCAAATTAATAATACCACTTTCATTCTTTCGGATCTTTTTCAGAAGACCATTTCTCATGTAGACACCACAGAAATTTAGAATGTTTAACAATGTTGCATATTTGAATAAAACTAAATGGGATGTTTGGGTAGATTTATTTGTGTTTTATTGCTATTCATAAAAAACACCATATCCTGATTTATACGGATTTAAGTAAAGACCCTTTCTCATTGCTATACATTTCATTGTTTCATTACGACGGTCTGATTCTTTTAATTATTCTTTGGCTGCTCTCGCATCATTAACAGCTTCAGCTTTACCAGCAGCGGAATCGCTAAAAGCACCAAGAGCACTTAATCCAGCAAAAAATTCAAATTAAAGGAAGTATACTATCAGTTTTGGGTATCTGAATAACAAGAGGTTTAGAACATTTTTTCTTGATAGATTTTACTGCTCTTACTAGCTTCACCCAACGTTTTTGATTTATAAATATTTAAAATCTTTTTAATTTTTCTAATAACCTCTGATCATTTTAATGATTTTACTTTATTATTTCTTGTCTTTGTCCTTTTTTACTTTCCTGTCTGTATACAGATAAGGAACGTATAGGAAGGTGTGTGTGTGTATTGTGTGTGTGTGTGTGTGTGTGTGTGTGTGTGTGTGTGTGTGTGTGTGTGTGTGTGTGTGTGTGTGTGTGTGTGTGTGTGTGTGTGTGTGTGTGTGTGTGTGTGTGTGTGTGTGTGTGTGTGTGTGTGTGTGTGTGTGTGTGTGTGTGTGTGTGTGTGTGTGTGTGTGTGTGTGTGTGTGTGTGTGTGTGTGTGTGTGTGTGTGTGTGTGTGTGTGTGTGTGTGTGTGTGTGTGTGTGTGTGTGTGTGTGTGTGTGTGTGTGTGTGTGTGTGTGTGTGTGTGTGTGTGTGTGTGTGTGTGTGTGTGTGTGTGTGTGTGTGTGTGTGTGTGTGTGTGTGTGTGTGTGTGTGTGTGTGTGTGTGTGTGTGTGTGTGTGTGTGTGTGTGTGTGTGTGTGTGTGTGTGTGTGTGTGTGTGTGTGTGTGTGTGTGTGTGTGTGTGTGTGTGTGTGTGTGTGTGTGTGTGTGTGTGTGTGTGTGTGTGTGTGTGTGTGTGTGTGTGTGTGTGTGTGTGTGTGTGTGTGTGTGTGTGTGTGTGTGTGTGTGTGTGTGTGTGTGTGTGTGTGTGTGTGTGTGTGTGTGTGTGTGTGTGTGTGTGTGTGTGTGTGTGTGTGTGTGTGTGTGTGTGTGTGTGTGTGTGTGTGTGTGTGTGTGTGTGTGTGTGTGTGTGTGTGTGTGTGTGTGTGTGTGTGTGTGTGTGTGTGTGTGTGTGTGTGTGTGTGTGTGTGTGTGTGTGTGTGTGTGTGTGTGTGTGTGTGTGTGTGTGTGTGTGTGTGTGTGTGTGTGTGTGTGTGTGTGTGTGTGTGTGTGTGTGTGTGTGTGTGTGTGTGTGTGTGTGTGTGTGTGTGTGTGTGTGTGTGTGTGTGTGTGTGTGTGTGTGTGTGTGTGTGTGTGTGTGTGTGTGTGTGTGTGTGTGTGTGTGTGTGTGTGTGTGTGTGTGTGTGTGTGTGTGTGTGTGTGTGTGTGTGTGTGTGTGTGTGTGTGTGTGTGTGTGTGTGTGTGTGTGTGTGTGTGTGTGTGTGTGTGTGTGTGTGTGTGTGTGTGTGTGTGTGTGTGTGTGTGTGTGTGTGTGTGTGTGTGTGTGTGTGTGTGTGTGTGTGTGTGTGTGTGTGTGTGTGTGTGTGTGTGTGTGTGTGTGTGTGTGTGTGTGTGTGTGTGTGTGTGTGTGTGTGTGTGTGTGTGTGTGTGTGTGTGTGTGTGTGTGTGTGTGTGTGTGTGTGTGTGTGTGTGTGTGTGTGTGTGTGTGTGTGTGTGTGTGTGTGTGTGTGTGTGTGTGTGTGTGTGTGTGTGTCCACCATAACTCATGAACCGATACAAACAGAAACATCAAATTTTAAACTTTAAAGCTTTATTCCGATGTCCAATGAACTGATTAGATTTTGGGCAGAGTCAAAACATCTGGGGGGTACTTTAGAAGTGGTCATTTTTATATTTTATGGAATATATCTGTTATTTATGTTTGGAGAAGAAAATTCTTTAAATAAAAGTTACTTACAATATTATTATAAATATTTTTTTATAAAAGTTGATTAAATAAAAGTTGTTTATTGGAAGCCATTTTTATATTTTATGGAATATATGTTATTTATGTTTGGAGAAGAAAATTATATAAATGAAAGTTACTTCTAATATTATTATCTATAATTTTTGTTTTATGTAAAATTTTCCTGAAATGGTCCGTATTCGGGAAATTTGACAAAATGTGCTAAATTCTGATTTTTAAGAAATTGTTAAACTAAAAGTTGTTTGCGATATCGATCTTTATAATTTTTGTTTATACATGATTTTTCTAAAATGGACCGTAATGGAAAAATTAAAATTTTTCAGTATTTTCGTTTTCAATGAATATCTATAGAAAAATGTTTCGAGGTATATGTATGTGGAAAATGTATATATTTAGTCTATCCTTTAAACATTTATAGAGATGCTGCAATGGGTTGTACAAAAGCCTAAAATAACTAGATAGGAAAGTCATGTGTTGGACACATCAGATTTTTTGTAGACTTTCTGCTCCTAGTTTTCGTTTTGTTAGTCTTTACAGGCATGTTCATAAATTTAAACTAATAAGTAAAACGCAGACACACAATATTTATAACAAGTTCACTACTATAGATCTGTTTTAAGTTTTTTATTAATTTCTACGTTAACATTATCATCATCTTCATCATCATTATAATCAATATTACTTTTTTTACATCCATTAATAGAAATTATTATGGGTTTATTTAGATTGATTTCCATTTTATTAAAGCATTCTTTTATTTTTTCCGTATTTTATTATAACCAATATCAACATCCATATTATATTGATCTTGTAATAATTGCTTTTTCTTTTTATTAATTTTTTTTTTAATTGTTGTAGTAGTTGTATTTTCTTTTGAGTTTTCTTCTTTGTATTTAAACTTTTTTGTATTTAAAAGCAGCATGCACTTCTGTATACCTTCTTCCGCTTTACTTAATGATTGTTTAACTTTTAATATTTCTTCCACTTTACTTAATGATGGTTTGTTTAACTTTTAATATGTCTTTTGTATACTTTCCAATCGTTAATTTAGGAGAAAATGTAGTTAGTTCTAAACCTAATTTAATTTTGGTTTTCATAGCTCCAGCAACACCCAAAGCTGCAAGTTTCTCTGAAAAAGCAACATTTTTTTAACAAAATTGTATCAAAGCCTTTTCAGCTAATATTTTATCAGCTTCATGACGTTTTGTAAAATCCTTTTGCGTTGAATAAGCAATATCATATTCGCGGCATGCCATTCTTTCAAAAATGTGAAAAAAAGTTTCTTTTCAGGTTACTTATCACATTGATTTATGTAAATAAAAATAACGAGTAACAGGTTTCACTATTGTTTATTGATATCTGCAGCTAAGTCAGGCCGAGTACAGTTAGTAGTTTAATGGGTGACCATTTCAATGAAAGTCAGCGTACCCGAACAAACTGCTCACGTAGTTACATATCACAGCGAGAATACGATTAAAGCAATGAGTACGAGGCATAGATTGGGTGTGCAATCTTTCGGGGAATATGTAGAGCCGTTGGTCTCGGGTCCATGGATGGGCCTGTTAAGATATCTACCTCTGGTTGAAACACAAAAGTATTTGGAAGGTATTTGGGGGTAGCGTGCTCACCAGCGTTGGTGTTTAAACCTCGTAATTAAAAATAGGTCGACGTTAAATAATTTAATAAAAATAATAAATATTCTTTTATTTTAGTGGAGACAGATTGTATGAATCGGCAAAACGATTATGATGCAAGAGAAGCTGCTGGTACTCTAGGAACCATGGAAGTTCGTCAGGAATGTGAGAGTAATGGGGAATTTGTATCTTATAAATGTATACCAGGTCAAACGTAAGTTTCAGTAACAATTCAAATTTGAATTAGAGATTATCGAACAAGAATATTGATATATTTATCTTTCTTATTGCATGTTTGATAACACTAATAAGGAATTATCTACAAAACACATTTCTTAAGTAGGTTGTGAAACAATTTATGCATGACGGAGCGTATAATTTATTCAAATATTAGTTTGCATTTAGTCTAGAGCCGTGCGTAGTTATTTCTCTGTATTTGTCGATCATGTCCCACTTTAGAAACATTTTTTGTGGATTGCTCTTTATAATAAAGTAAGATTGAATATTATTAAAGAAATTACTAACGTTATTTTTAGGTGTTATTGTGTTAATGAAAAGGGAAATAGAATTTTTGGAGAAGCAGACTTTACGTCTATTCCTGACTTGGAGTTGAAATGTAGTAAGTAGACTTATTTTATCTATCGTGAAAAAAATTAATAGAATAAAATTTGTAATTGGGATATGCAAAACATTTCATCTATGTTTTTATCAGTAGTTACATATTCTTTTCGTTCCTGTTTTATAATCATATACTGTTTTTAGTACCCCAGTAGACTAATAGATAAAGCTTTAGCATTAACAGAATGTGTTAAACAAAATTCTTTAAAAAGTATTTCAGAATGATTATATATAGTTTGTCAGTGTATGACGCAATTTTTTGTAATTTGTAAGTTAAATTTTTTAAATTTTACACTGGCTTAATATTTAACATGAAGCAGTTTTCTGACGATTCAAGAGTGTAGGTTTTAAAATGCAGTAAATTATTTAAATTGTGGCATACAAAACAACTGGACGTTACAGTTCATTGTTGATATTTAGTGTTAAAATAGTTAAAATAGTCGTGACTATGAAGACTAGAGATAAGGAGGCGAATCGGCCTTGGTCAAATTTCAAATTTCCGTCCCTATTTTTATGGAGTTCCAAAAAACTACTATAGTTTGCGGGTGGCAAAATAACGACGCCTATTTTCTATGCAAGTCAATGGGAATTAAAGTGATTTTTGTAAAATTTGGTGAAAAGAATAAAAATAAGCTGAAATAAAGAACCTGACTACAAGTAACAATGAGTAACAAAAAACGACAAAGCAGGATTACAAGGAGATAAAAATCCAAGTCTTTTTAACCGACTTCAAAAAAGGAGGAGGCTATCAATTAGTCGCGATTTTTTTTTTTTTTTTTTTTTTTTTTAATGTGTGTTCAGCGATTATTCTTTAACAGGGTGTCCGATTTCAATGATTCTTTTTTTGTTAGAAAGAGGGTACTTCAGGGGTGGTCCCATATATATTTGGTCAAAATCTAATAATTGGGTCAATGAGAAAATCATCAAACTCTTCATTTTTTATGTATGTTCAGCGATAATTCTTTAACACGGTGTCCGATTTCAATGATTCTTTTTTTGTTAGAAAGGGGGTACTTCAGGGGTGGTCCCATATAAATTTGGTCAAAATCTGATAACTGGGTCCATGAGAAAT
The DNA here is from genome assembly GCA_927349885.1 of Psylliodes chrysocephalus. Taxonomy (NCBI): domain Eukaryota; kingdom Metazoa; phylum Arthropoda; class Insecta; order Coleoptera; family Chrysomelidae; genus Psylliodes; species Psylliodes chrysocephalus. The sequence goes on from OV651817.1 coordinate 8,681,349, forward strand.
TCCTCAAATTCTTCATTTTTCATGTATGTTTAGCGATAATGCTTTACGACCTTGTCCTATTTATATGATTCTTTTTTTGTTAGTAAGGGGGTACCTCAGGGGTGGCCACATATAAATTTGGATAAGATGTGCTGACGGCATCTGCACGTTTTTGAAGTCGGTTTTTTTAAATTTTTAATTTAGATCACTTGTTAAAGCTCCTAGTGTAAGTAAAATAATGTATTTATTTCAAAATAATATATATTTATTGTAAAATAGTCACAACCCGTATCTTACGGAGTGTAGTTTATTTAGTTACAAAATTCTATAATAAAAAATAATAAAGTCATAAATCCTGACTTACAAACAACAATAATTACACATTAAATTTAACTTACTAGAAAAGAAAATTTGCTTTTTTTATGTTTTTTGATGTTAGATGAAGAGTTACTACTGGTATTTTTCTTTACCATACTCCAATTTAGTCAAATATTTTTTATAGGATCCTAAACGTTTAGAACAATGGCAGCATGTAATTCCTAGGGCTGATAAAGTACTGTCTAGTTAGGATTCTGTTTGCGAGCTAGACTTTTTAGAAGATGTTATTTTAAAATTTGATGAGACTATTTTAACTAATGGTACTGTTAGCAAAATAAAAAGGGGACAGCTTAAATTAAAGGATGAGGTAATACCATGTACATTCCCAAATCTCCCTTTATACTTGTATTACAACAATAAAAAAATCTGTTAACTGTGTTTTATTTTACTCTTAAAACTATATATTGGTTCAATTTAAAAAAAAATTTGCCTCAAAATTGTACTTATCAAATTTCAGCAATTAAGAAACCTTTTCGAATTTGGTCATACATACCAAAATTGTATTTTATATAGATAAACTTAAATAATGTATCAATTAAAACATGCAAGACTTATTTAGAAATAAATACAACAGTATATTCTGTGCTTTATTTAGCTGTAAACAAGTTTATTTTTATTATTTTGACAAAATTATGTATAATTCCCATAAGAAGCCATGTATTTTGAACTACGTAAACCGTACCAGCGCCCATGCGGTTAATTATAAAAGCTCAATTGACGTGTGATTTTTGGGATCGTATTTTGAGCATGCCGAGTCGCCTCCTTACCTCTAGTCTTCATAGTCGTGACCACAAAAACAAGTTGGTAACACGTGTTATTTACTTCTACGCATCACATGTTACCATGGCCACGATGTCTGTATTCCTATTATACCTTGTTGAACGACAAGGTTTGTAAACTACTAGAGGCGATTTTAAATCAGTTACTAGAAAAGGCGATTTTAAATCAGATACTATGTCTTGAATATGATTGACTACACTGATACAAATCAAAAACAATGACGTCATATTGAATATTGTCTTGAAATAGTCAAGTTTAACATGACTACAGTAAAAACGTGGTCATCACAGGTATGAAATGTCAAATGAAATGACAAATGTAAAACTTTTACTTTTTAATTATTAAATCATTGTTTGGTTGCGTTATTTGTAAAATAGAAAGAAAGATTTACGAAAGGGAAAAGTGGGACAATGGTGACGATAGGGTATCACGTTTAAAAAACAGGTATTTTTTTAAAATAAGCTCCTTTTTTGTAGAGATCTAAAAAAAGGTCCTCCGCTTATATTTATTTAAACCATTAGATTCCTTTTTCTGAGCTTCTCAAAAACAGGTCAAACATTGTCAAAAATATCATTATATATAACTTTGAATTTAAAAAACGTAGCAATAAGGTAAAATGCGGAGCATTTTTGTACTTTGGCGTAACGCGTGCCAGCAAGTTAAAAAGCAGGACAATTACGCCTAAAGCGCGACGTCTGGCAACCCTGGCTGAGTACCTAGATATGGACGCATTTAAGGTTTCTGCAAATGAAAAGCCAATTTATTTTCAAGGTAGGATTTATTAATGAACATGGCTAAAGTTTTGATAAAAAATCAGAGGCCAAAGTAACTATAATACCAATTTTCTCTTTATCCATGATCAGTAAACAAAACAAATATTTATTTTTATCCCTACAAATTCAAAAACAAATCCTACTACTATTACATAACACACAAACAAAAATTCATGATATCTGTCAATGTTATACCCATTATGAAGTTAGTGTCAATATAGTTAAGTTAACAACACTTTAAGTTTCCAAAAAAAGCAAACTTTATTTATTTAAAAAATATACAAAAATGGATCTTTAATTAACAATGTTTATCGTAAGTGATTAAAATAAAAAGAACGTTGATTCCCACGTTGACATGGTATTTATAATCTCGGTTCATTGTCGCCAAGGTGCAAAGCGCTGACTTTGCTGACGAGGCACTCCGGGCATTGAACGGTGGGTTTCTATCACATTTCTCCTCCCTCCTTTGGTCCTGGCTTCGTCCTCGAAGTCTCTACGAGTAGCTCCTGAAGAACCTGGATTTGTGCTGGTTGTAGTTTGGGCCCAAAAAGAATTTTTGATATTATTTTCTTTTTCTTTACTGCGATAGTAAAAAGGATGGCTGAAACAGAAATTATAAGGACAAGGGCGACAGTGCTGAGTCCTGTTGAAATTTGTGGCATAAGTGCTATTGGCTCTATTGGTTGGAGTTGTCCGTGGCTTTCTGGAATATTCAATTTTTCAATTTTTAATGTGTGTTCTGGAATTAGTCTAATTGGGATGACTTCTGGAATGGCGATTTCTTGAATAGTTTTCTTATCATAGTGAATTCCTTCTATGTCGATAGGTTCATCTGACAACAGGATGCTGCTTTTTCGGATTTCTTGTTGATTTATAATTATTGGGTGGACTATTCCCAATAAAATTACTTTTCGGGTTTCCTGTGAAAAGTTCTCTGTGATCAATGTTTTGGTGCAATTTTGAACATTAGGGATGAGGCATCTGGACTTCACGGGCCTGGCACATATAGTATAATCTGCTTGGCCGGTACATGTTTCATACCATTTGCTATTGGCATAATAGTGTGCAGGAGGCAAAACCATTATGTGATCATTATTAGGGATAGGATAAATTCTAAAGGTGGGATAAGCGTTAACGTGGAGGATTGGGATTTTGAGAATTATGAGCATTGTATTGGGTGTGACGCAAACTAGAGATTTAGATGATTCGATAAGTTCATATGGGTGTTCGTCATGGACGAGTAGGGCATTTCTTGAGTAAATTTTTATAAGGTTTTCTTTTAAGTCCTCGAGTTCTTTAAGAGTAAATAATTCTATATTTGACAAATTTAAATGTGAAAGGGTAATTGTCCGAATAAGTTTCATAAGAAATTCGTTAATGTTTTGAAGATTTATTATTTCATTATGTAGGGTAATGTATCCATCAAAATCAGCTGATAATTTATTAATCGCTAGTAAAAGGGCTCTATTATTTTTAGTTACTTGTTCTAAAAGTTTATTGAATCTCGTATCAATAGATTGGCCAAATGAGATTTGATTATTAAATTTTTTTATTATTTCATTTTGTTTAACTTCTATTGCGGTAATGTGAGTCTTTAGTAAATTTAAGTCAGAGTCGTCAGGATTTCCGGTTATGTATTTTATAGTCGTGCCAAGAAAATTAAATAGTCCTTTTTTCTGTTTTCGTGTTATTTTATGTAGGTTGTCTTTTGCTTCACCATGTATGTGATTGTATTGAGTATTTAATAGAGAAAGTGGTCCAGTTTTAATGAATTTTTAAAATAGTCGTTAAGGCTGATATCTAAAGTTTCTTCTAGTTTTTGTAGGTCAATGTGTAAAATGTGTCTATGATAATGTGAAATTTCTCGGGATTTGTCAATTTCTTCAGCGTAATATCCATTATTCGGAATCACTTGAATTTTGACAAGCTGTCCCTGACGTCCCAGTGAGAGGATTGTCCTGTAAAGAAGTATCGTCTTGAAAATTTTTATTTTTTATTTTTCGTATTCTTTTAGCACATTTTAAATGAGTACTAGTGTCGTTTTGTTTCTTAGTTTTACCAATAATTTTTGTGTTAATTTGTTTTTAGGGTGTATAATAGAATAAGGGGCATTTAATTTAGGCCTATGTTTTTTCTTAGTTACATAAAGGGTTTGTGTAAGATCTATTTCAGGTACGGTTTCGGCACTTTCGTTTTGTTTTTCTAATAGTTTCTGTCTTTTTTCTTTTTGTTTGTTGTATAAGTCAGTTATGAAAGGACGAAGTTCATCCTTATGTCTTTGATTGTATGTTTCATACAGGGGGAGATCAAAATCAAAATGTATTTCTTCGGCATATGGTCCGTATAATATTGAAAAAGGAGAGTAATTTGTGGCACTATGAATTGATTGGTTATAGATTAATACTGCATGTGTAAATGTGTCGTCTAAGGGGTCTTGTGGGTTTTGATTTCGTAATGTTCTAAGTTTCTCAAGTAGGGTAGAGTGGAATCGTTCTACGGGGGAGTTTGATGATGAATTATTTACTGTGGTATAATGAATTTCAATTTTATGTAATTTCATAAATTCGATGACTAAGGCAGAATTAAATTCTTTACCGTTGTCACATACGACTTTTTTGGGGTAATTGTGGTGAGAGAAATAATGTCTTAATTTACTTAATATCGAGATTGAAGTTTTATCAGGAATTTTATAACACTGAGCGTATTTTGAGAAAGAATCTACTATTGTCAGATAGAGATTTTTATTGCACTGAAATATGTCTATGTGTATTATGTCAAAAGGTTTCTGTCCTAGTAAAGGGCCAAATTGTGGAAGTTTGTAAGGGTGTCTTTCATATTTATTTGTTAAACAAATTTCACATTTATTAATGAGGTTAGAGATTGTTGTTTGCATAGAGGGCCAGTAAAATTGATGCCTTTAATGTTTATAAGTCTCTACTATGCCGTTATGATTTTCATTATGATACTTTTGTACACATTCTATTTGTTTTTGTTCGTTTTCGATGTCTTGTAATAATGTGTTGCAAAATATAGCTTTAACAGTTGTGTCTATGTATTCACGAAAATATTTACAAACAAAAGGTCTAAATTCGTGAGGTATTTTTATAGCAAATTTTTGATTTAGTCTTAGTAAACTTTTGAATGCGTCAGTAATTTCCATTATCCAGTCATCGGTAATTGTTACAGTGTGTCTGTGTTTGTTAAATAATTTTTTATAAGTTATGTCACACTCTTTAGATTGAGGGACAAAGATAATTTGATTTGTTGAAAGGTTAATGGGTTCTTCCGAAATCGGAATTCCCGCAATTGGGTTTTCTGCTGCCGTGTGTTGCGTGTTATCAGTACTAGGGGGTTGTCTGTCGTTTAATTGTTCAAAAAATTCGTCGAGGTCAAAGTCATTCAAGTCATGAGTGCATTTATCTGTACTCGAGAAAGGGCGTCGGCTACTTGATTTTCTTTTCCTTTTTTGTATTTTACCTCGAAATTATAATCTTCGAGTTTTAATCTCCAGCGTGCTAATCTGGAAGTGGGATCTTTCATTTTATAAAGCCATACAAGGGGATTATGGTCAGATTCAACAGTGAAATTTTGAGCGTATAGATAAGGGCGAAAATGTTTACAAGAATCGATTATTGCTAATAGCTTTTTTTCGGTTGTTGAATAATTTTGTTCTGCGGAGTTCAAAGTTCGAGAATAATATGCGATTGGGTGATTATCTTGTGTTAATACCGAGCCAATGGCTATATTATGAAGCATCAGTAGTTAGAACAAAATGTTTAGAGAAATCTGGGTATTGAAGAACAGGGGCATTGGATAATAGTTGCTTACATTTTTCGAAGCATTCGAGATAAAGTGAATTATTGGGGTCGATAACTGCTCCTTTTCGGGTGCAACGAGAAAATGGGGATGTAATTTTTGCAAAGTTTGGGATAAATCGTCGATAGTATCCTATAAGTCCTAAGAAGGATTTAATTTCTTTTAGTGTCTTTGGGAGTGGAAATTTCTGAATAGCCTCTAGTTTAGCGGGGTTTGGTTTTATACCTTCGGGGGTTACTATATGTCCAAGAAAAGCTACTTCTTTTGTAAGAAATTCAGATTTGTCAAGCTGTACCTTTAAATTCGTTTTTTGAAATGTTTCAAAAATAGTTGCAATATGTACGAGATGTTCCTGTAGGGATTTTGAAAATATAATTACATCGTCCATATAAACGAAACAAAATTTGTAAAGAAAAGGCCTAAGGACGTTATCCATTAATTTTTCGAAAGTGGCAGGGGCATTTTTAAGCCCAAATGGCATCCTCACAAATTCAAAGTGTCCGTGAGGAACTGTAAAAGCTGTTTTTTCAATAGAGTTGGGGTGAAGTTTGATTTGGTGAAATCCCTGCGCTAAATCAAGAGTTGTAAAGTAAGTTGCTTTGCCTAAATTGTCTAAAATTTCATCAATTTTCGGCAGAGGATATTTGTCGTCAATTGTATTGTCATTTAATTTACGATAGTCTATTACCATACGGAATTTTTTCTGGCCGGAAGCGTCGGCTTTTTTTGGTACTATCCAGACAGGGGCTGAATATGGTGAAATTGAGGGTCTAATTATTTTATTATCTAATAATTTATTAACTTGTCTAGTAATTTCTTCTTGCATTACCTTTGGGTGTCGAAATCCTCTAACATAGATAGGATTTTCATCTCGTGTCCTAATTGAATGCTTTATAGCTGAAGTAAAAGTTAAGTCTGATTTTTCGTCATAAAAAATGTCTTTATATTTCTTACATAATTTTAAAATTTTTTCTTTTTCCTCTAAATTTAAATGTTGAGTACGAATTATTGAAGGGTCAAAATTTATCGGACCTTCTGAGATTTCATAGTTATCTAAATTTTCTACTTGTATTGGTTCTAATTGTTCGGGGCTAGGGAGATAAATGTCATCTATATAACCGTTTGTTACAGTGTGGATTGATTCGGGAATTTGTATGTTATTTATTTTAATTTCGGGGAAAAGTATTTCGCCACTACTTATATTAACTGGAATTTTGTTATATAAAGTGTCGAAAGGGATGATAATATTAAAAGCTCTTAATGTCAGTGTTTTAGTTTGGTAGTCTATTAATGCGCGTAAACGTTCTAAATCATAATTTCCAAGTAAAATATCAAAATGTTTACTCCAATCAGCAATTCTAGCATCGATAGTTTCGTATATGTTAAATTCTTTAAATAAAGGCGTTTTAATATTTGACAAAAATGTTTGAGTGATTTTCATTGACGTTAATGTAAATGGTTTTTTATATTTGTGAGTTGGATCAAAATATGTCGCGGCTTTTGGTGAAATGATAGTGTCTGAACCTCCTGAATCAATAAGAACCTTTAATCTTGTTTTAGGCATAATAAAATAGGGTAACTGGGGATAATTATGAATATTATTTAGATCTATTGAGGCGGCGGTTGTCCTTCTAAAAAACCGACCTGAAAATTTTCCTGATGAAAATTTTCTGTCCCGTCATCATAATTTTCTGTATCATTAAATTCAAAATTTCGGGGCAATGATTCGGAATTTTCATCCCTGGAAGTATCTATATTAAAATTATGCGTCCTTCTAGTGGATAAACTCATAGGTTGATTTTTTGTAGTAATTGTTTGTACGCCACTCATGGGAGTGGGAGAACTTTGATGATTTTGGGAATTTCTAAATGATCTATTAAAATTTTGGGGGTTATTTCGGAAAGACGAATTATTGGGAAATGAAGATGAATTATTAAAATTTTGAGTGTTGTTTCTGTAAGTAAAAGCATGTGGAGGTTTATTTTGTGAAAAGTTTGTGAAATTTGGTTGAAAATTACCCTGTGAGTGTGAAAAATTAGGTTTATTGTATACAGGCTTGTACGAGGTTTGTTTAATGGGATTAATTCTTTGTTTTGGATTTTGTTGACCTTTCAGGAAATTCATGTATTGTTGTTGACTCTTATGATTATCGTAAGTAATGCATTTTTGAAGGCCCTCTTCAAGACTTTCAATTCTAAAATGCAACAAATATTCACAATATGGTTCATTTATACCTGTACAAAAAGTTTTAAGGGCAATGCCTTTAAAATAAGGGGTTTTGAAATTTAATGTTTCAGGGTTGTCATTTAGTGATATGTGTTGCAATAAATCATTTAAATTGTCGCACACTCTTTGGTGATAATCGTCATATGTCTCGTTTGTTTTTTGTACTGTTGTAGATAACTGTGTCACTAAAATGTCTTCAGAACGTCTGTCGCCGTATTTTGCCAAAAGGGCAGGTCGAATTTCATTCCAAACTGTTTTATTAGTAAAATTTAAATAGTCTCTAGGTTCACCCTTGATACGAGAAGCAATATTAGCATTTAAAATAAATTCTTGTGGTTGAGTTAAATTTTGATTAGATAAGAATACAATTAAATTATCGACTGATTTAATAAATGTGGAGAGGTTATCTCCTGTAGAAAATTCAGGTAAAGTAGCACAAAGGCTAGAAATATCACTATTAGTCATAGGCATTTCGGGGCGAAGAACGTTTCGAAAATTTTCAGAAGGATTCTGAGAAAGTTGAGAACTATTCGCTTGATCAGAAATGTCGGTAGTCTCTAATTTGAGACCGGCTAATATAACGTGTAAGTTTTCTTCGGAAATATTATCTAAAGTGCTCATAAAGGACAAAGGAAAATTGTACTCACAAAAGGATGATCACTGAAGATGTCCTCTGCATGCTACTTCTTCCTCTCGTCCTAAGTTCGGTGGATTTTTCGTTAAACAACTGAGTTGACCAGGAAAAGTGAGTTTTCTGTACGAAGAATCCTGTTCGCAGCGCCAGTTAAGTTAACAACACTTTAAGTTTCCAAAAAAAACTTTATTTATTTAAAAAATATACAAAAATGGATCTTTAATTAACAATGTTTATCGTAAGTGATTAAAATAAAAAGAACGTTGATTCCCACGTTGACATGGTATTTATAATCTCGGGTTCATTGTCGCCAAGGTGCAAAGCGCTGACTTTGCTGACGAGGCACTCCGGGCATTGAACGGTGGGTTTCTATCACATTTCTATATAAACCAAACATTTTTAAATCAGATTATTAGAACGTCATTATAATGACGTAAGAACCTTGACCACACTTGACTTGGTCACATTTCTAGTAACTGATTTAAAATCGCCTAAATGTGACCAAGTCAATTGTGGTCAAATTTTTAACGTCATTATAATGACATTTTATTAACTTGATTTAAAAATGTTTGGTATAAATTAACACTAACTTGACAATGTGCATGACATTGTCAGATATTGCGATTTTTTGTTTGTGTAATATGCTTCATTAGGTATTGTACAGAGATGAGGGACATAAAGATAGGAAACGCAACGACCGCAGCAACGATGGCGTCATCTATGCGTCTCAGATGTTAACTAAAAATAGACGTCGTTTGCAGACAGACCAGTGTTGCCAAATATATTTTTTAAAGGATCGTACAAGTAGAGTAGAAAAATGGTATTTCGACAAAAAAATCGTACAATAGCTACATGTATAGCATAATATAGCTTAAATGGAATGAAAAAATAAAAAAACTTTGGCATGGACAATTTATTTATCTATTTTTTTAAAATGTTTACAACAAAAAAACTAAAGAAATAACATAAAACTTTAAATTAACACATGAAGTAATCAATGGCTGTCACTTGAAACTGATTGAAATTTTGTATACAAGCTTTTCTTATGCCGTGATAGTTTGTGTTGGTACAGATGACCATGGTCAAAATCACGATAAGTGAGAACGAAAATGACTGCCTTCAGAAATTACGAACGGCCTATGAATCTTTGAAAGTAGTTTTTGATTTTTATTGTTTTATGTTCTGAAGTTGTTGCAGATATTTAAATAAACCTATTAAAAAAAGTGAATATCATGTTTTTACGTACGATTTCCCTGATGCAATTGTTCAGAGAATTAAAAAATCGTATAAATATAATTTAAATCGTATGGTTGGCAACACTGAGACAGACAGTAGACGTGGGCAGCAGTCAACAGTTTGTAAATGTAAATGTCAGTTTTATGTATATTGAAGAATCCTGAATTTAAATTTTAAATTTTGAGTTCATGATTGTGTTATCCTGTACATGGACTAAGTGAAATGGTTGTGGGTATTTTACAAAAAAACTAGCATTACCCAGGCAGCACACTGACGTTACAGAGACGTCATTTATTGGCCATGAGTTGCGTCATTTTTCACCAAAGGTCTGACGTCAAAATGACGTCATTATGTCACGGCACAGTGACGTCATTATGTCACGGCACAGTGACGTCATTTTTTGACGTTACTGTAACGTCAATTTTTGCTGGTTTGAAGATTTAATTGTATACTCATTGTTGTGATTCATTTTTACAGGTTGTCATAAAAACTACTATGAATATTCTTTAATCGTAGGTTTTTGTCAACCTGTTAAAATTAATCACAACAATAAGCACACACAAAATTTTTAATTTAGCAAAAATTGATTCATATTTTTAATGGTTTTTACCTATTAGTCATGGATAGATGTTTTTTGTGCAATGTTTCTCTTTAGCGATGTACTCAATAAATATTTAAATATGTTATTTTGTGGAAAAGTTTCAGGGTAAAAAATTATGGCTGTTATGTCTTATGTGATTTCTTGAATATAATAGTTTATCTTATAAGGATGAAAAGTTCAGTTTTTTGGGCGACTACGAAAAGTTTGCCAGGCGAGATCGACGTAGTCGAGCCTGGCAACTCGTACGAGATTGTGTTGTCAAATCGATTTGATTATAGTTTATTTTAGTTTTTCTCTTATTTAATTAAAAATGGATTACTATTTTACAATAGACAAAAAAATATTGCCAAGACTCATTTACTTCCTCCCCATTTTTAAGCGATTTGTTAAAAGTATTTAATTTCTTGTAGGGCGGCCAATAAACTCTTCTTTTACGTGGTGTCAACCATTTACGATGAATTAATGCTAGGCCACCCCCGCATTCATCGGAAAATTGAATGACTAAGTACATGACTAAAATATAAGAATTTGAATTCTCTAAAACAAATAATAAGAGGAATATATCACCTAATAACACTAAAACACAACGAAAAGCCCGCAAAACTTTGTCGTCCACCTTCCAAATTGAAAGTCATGAAACGAGACGCTGGCACTCAGCACTAATGGCGGCACTACAATGCACGATTCACGATTATAAGGCGAAGGCGGGAGAGATAGCGTGGGTTTTTTGTTGTTTAGTTTTTCACATTAAAAGTGACCATCTGTCTTTAAAAATGCCACTATAGTGATAAGAAAACACGAAGAAGCTAAACTGGAAAACAATATTTTAATATAAATATCTTAATATTAATGCTGAACTTCAGATACAGAAACGAAGAACGAAGACCGCCATTTCAATTTCAATGTTAACACTACCGAATCGGCGCAAGTCCGAATCAAAAGTAAACCATAACCCAACTTTTTCTTCTTTTCTCTTCTTTGCTTTCTCTTAGTTAACTGGCACCCAATCGGCGATCAGCAAACTTAATAAAAAAATATACTATTTTCTCTTAACGGGTGACAAAAAACTGTTTTTTTGTCACTTTTATTCGAGTTAAAAATTATGAACATACTGTGACGTATATATGACGTAAAATAATGATGTGATACTGACGTTACATTTATGACGTCTTTGAAACGTCATTTTTAGGTGATGTGACGTGGACTAATTATCACCATAAATGACGTCTCTGTAACGTCAGTGTGCTGCCTGGGTATATCCTACCTTTGTATAACAACATTATATTATCTATCTTGCTGTACCTTTATGGAAATCCTGAATTGAGAAGTATACATTTTTAAATAATTTGACATTTAAGAGCCATTCACACATCACAGTTGACATCTTGATACTTGACAGGTACAGCCAAGCATTATTCTGATTTTTGCCAAATAAAATGGCCGGTTAATTATTCTATGGGGTTGTGACAGAGAGCCAATAAATTTGATGAAGGTGTTTTTGTGGCTAGGGGCGAAATAGTAGTACGCTTAAGTTAGCACCACCATAAAAAAGTCATTTTTAAGAAATTGCTTATATATTTTTCATAAATTGGCAGGCTTGGCTACTAATTTCGAATAAAAATAGCCTTCGAAATGGATATGATTGCAAGTATGAAGGTCGCACCCGCCTTGGAAATTTCACTATCAAAAACTGTTGTTTGACAGGTCGTTAGAGAATGTTTGCAATTTATGGAATTTTAAGAATGTTAGGAATGTTGACTTAGAAATAACTGAAATTCCTAAAATTGTAACATAAGAAATGCATATGCGGATTTTAAGAAAATTGATTATAAAGTAGTTGGGATAAACCGAAAATTCTGAAAATCAATAGGGTTCTAAGATAGAAGTAATTATTCAAGAAAATCAAAACCGCAACTCAATCAGAACTTTCATTCTAGAATTATCGTGCCGGCATACGTACATACAGACGACCAGACGAATTTTTTTTTTTTGCATTTTCTGACTCAGAATGATCGGAAACATGAAAAAAAGTTTTAAAAAATGGGGGTAAGAAAATTTTTTCGTCTGCACGAATGCAATACTGAGGCACCATAGGCCATAGGCCTCAGTAATTTAGCGTAATTACATTGTTTAAATTTATTTACAAGAACATGAGAATGCAATCGATATTTATACAACCTTTATTATCAGGTTTTTAAATTTCCCGCTACGTTGTTTGATATCGATGAAAGCACCACATAGTGGGTCAGATGTTAAGTGCGTTAAAGTTGGTCGTTGTTAAGCATTGTCTTCTTATTAGCGTTTCCTAACTTTATCTCCCTTATCTCTGGTATTGTAGTTAGGATTTGGTTTTGCATTTGTAGGGATAAAAATTGTTCTGTGTACTGATCATGATGTTGTGGCTGCTCTGGCCTCTAAAATTTTATCAAACCTTTGCCATATTCATTTATAAATTTTGGCTATCTTGAAAATAAATTGGCTTTTCATTTACAAAATCCTTAAGAGGAATACATACCCTCGCTTAATTGAAATAAAAGTCAAACGCCGTTTTTTACCAAGCGATTTTTTTAAAATTTTGGCAGTTAATTTACTTCATACTTCTAAAAAAAAGAATGGAAGCAGGTTTTTTTAAAAAGTCTAATTTTTGAGAAAAAAATATTTTCACTCCGATTTTATTTTTTTTTCAAAAATCCGCTGCAATAACTTTTTAGATATTAGTTAGATGTAACCATTCCCAAAATTTCATGCTTTTATCTTTAGCCGTTTGAGCGCACAACAAAAATAAAGATTTTTGTTCTAAAACTTGCTAAAAATAAATAAAATATTTGTTAGCGCCGCGCGCCGGTCGAAACTCTCAAGAGTGCAGTGGCGAGTGAGATCGGATGTGTTACATCTTTCTGAGATTCTAGATTTTTATGTTTTACTTTCCTCCTGCATTTTTTTAAATAATTTTATAAATTTAAATGAACATTTAGTGTATATTTTTGTCAATATATTTTAAAAGCGGATTTGTAATTATTATTATACAAACTTCAAAGGTAAAAAAAGAAAATACAATTGAAAAAATACCGGTGTTACTTCCGAATATTTCTTTGGTAAAAATGTTCTGTAGCATATGTCGCTGGTGTTAGAAGAATTGGGTTCTTTTGTAGAAATAACTAACGAGTCATAGGTAGTAGAAAAAGAAGTGTTTTTAATTTACTATTTTCATTGAAGTAAATACATAGTGGTTGATTCCATTTAGATATAATAATTTTCTTATCTTCACTAAACAGTTTTAAATATTTACAATTTTAGTTCATCACAATTTGATTAACTAATACAGTTGAATTTTTAGTTACTAACTTGAAAACATTTGTTTGTAGAATTTCTTATGCCATAATAATTATAGAAGAAATAACTTTCACCAGAAAATAAAATGCATTAAACGCTTGTAAAAATGTAGAAAGTAACGTGCCGTCGGCAGAAAGCACCTGAACGTTCGGATAGCAACGACAACTGTGAGCGATGATGGCAAAAAGACAACTGAATCGTTGATCGTTGGTGGCAATAAGACAACTGAACTCGTTTGTGACAATAAGACAACTACTGAATGCCGTTCGCGTCGAGCTCGCCCTAATATATACTGTTCGACCGAAATGAGTGTCCGGGCCTTAGTTGACGCACCTATTCGGTTTCAACCAATGAAAACATCATGACATAATGAAATACGTCATTTGTGCTTCGTTAACTATGCGCCGGACACTCATTTTGTTCCAATGCACCGTTCTAAAACTATGCAAAAAATGGAAGACATTGAAGGGCCTTCAACGTCGAAAAAGGTAAAACGGTCGAAGTCTCGGTCGCTAAGTGAAAAACAAATTGTACTTCGAGTATTTCACTGTCTTGAAAGAGATCATCAGCGACCAAAAGATAACTTAGTGCATATGTGCTGTAATTCTACGGATCTACCTCCGAATAACCAACCGGGCGTTCCAACATCATTAACTTCCACAATTACAAAAGATAAATTAGTTGATATGTGCTCTGATTATACGGGTGTACCAAAATCATCAGTTTACAAAATACTAAGAGAAAACAAAATTCATGGGGAAGTACAAACGCCAAAAACTAGTAGCGGAAGAAAAAAATCACAGTTGATGAAAAAGCCAAAAACAGTATATGCACAACTATTCACAGTTTCTTTTTCAGAAATGAGCTGCCCACTTTGCAAAAAGTTCTGGAGGCAGTTAGCGATCATGAATTGGTCCCACAAATGAGTAAAGAAACTTTGAGGAAAATTTTACACGAAATGAAATTTACGTACGGAAAAGTCGACAGGAAAAGCATTCTCATTGAACGTCAGGAAATAATAGTATGGAGAAGAAATTATCTCCGAAAAATTGAGGAATTTCAGAATATCAAAAAAAAAATTTACTACATGGATGATACGTGGGTTAACCAAGGACATACGGTCAAAAAAGTATGGCAGGATGGTCATATAACAAGTGCACGACAAGCCTTTATTGAAGGCTTGTCAACTGGGTTAAAACAGCCGTCTGGAAAAGGTAGTCGTCTGATAGTTACGCATATAGGAAGCGACAGTGGATTTTTACCAAATGGTGAATTAATATTTAAATCCAAGAAAACAGGCCACTATCATAAAGAGATGAATGCGGAGGTGTTTGAAAAATGGTTTGAAGGCATCATTCAACTTGTGGAACCTAAGTCTGTCGTCGTCATGGACAATACCCCATATCATAGTCGGTATTTAGAATCATTACCGAAACAATCATGGAAAAAACGAGCAATTCAAGAATGGTTAATTAATAAAAACATCCAATATAAAAAAGATAGTTTAAAGGCAGAACTACTTCAGTTAACAAAATTACACAGAGACAAATATAAAAAATTCGCAGTGGATGAAATGGCGTTAAGTCGTGGAATTACAGTATTAAGGTTACCACCGTACCACTGCGAATAAAACCCAATAGAATTACTCTGGGCGCAAGTAAAAGGATATGTGGCACGAGAAAACAGAACATTTAAATTAGTGGACGTGCAACGTTACCTACAAGAAGCCATTCAAAATGTTTACTGCAGAAGACTGGAAGAAATGCATTCAGCATGTTTTAAAAGAAGAGCAAAAAATGTGGGATGTAGACAACCGTATTGAACACAATATTGAACCAATCATAATTAACTTTGATGATAGCGGTAGCAGCAGTGACGAATCTGAGGTTGAAGATTAGAAAAAAATTTGTACACAAAAAGAAGTCTATATATTTAGGTATAATTTTTATTTTTACCATTCACTATTACCATTTAGAAATTATTATATAAATTTGTATTTTTAATTCCTGTACACAGACATGAACAATGTCTCAGCAGGATACAAATGTTTATTTATTTAATTATTATTATTGTATCAATTTGTACATTGTTACATAAATTTGAAATAAACATTATTATTATGTTTGGCGGTCAAGAAAACATAATCCTGTAGGTTATATCCAAACTAATTATCTTACTTAGGGATTTCCGAAATGATAGGTGCGGGTAAACTTTTATGATTTAAGTACCAATCAAATAGTAATTTAAGCTTTATAATGTCTTTTAATGTTGGCCGAACCCAATTAGGGTTTTTTGGGTAAGGCTGGCTAGTTTCGAGGAACTGCAGGTAAACCGGGAGATATATATATATATATATATATATATATATATATATATATATATATATATATATATATATATATATATATATCCAACGGTCAGTACCGGGACATTTTTTATTCGTCTTATATATAGGTTAAATCGGTCATATATAAAATGCACTTTCAAATGGTAATCGAAATTTTCAAAAATATTCACGCATTCTCATTAAATTTCGATTTTTTGATTAACCATGCAGTTCCAGGACATTTCAATATAAATGCACAACAGATCATATACATTCACATAAATCTGATTATTTGAATCATATATAATGTCGTCTTTCATGAATTGGATCAAAATTCGAGATATATGTTGTTTATTTCCATTTTTGAATGGCAACTTAAAAATTGAGAAAAATAGTAATGATTTATTAACAGCAACATTGCTTTATATATAGGTTGAATCGGCCATATATAGGATGTACTCTCCAATGGTAATCGAAATTTTTAAAAATATTTACGCATTTTCATTACATTTGGAATATTTGATTAACCATGCAGTTCCAGGACATTTCGATATAAATACACAGAATATCATATACATTCACATAAATCTGATTACTTGAATCATATATAACGTCGTCTTGCATTAATTGGATCAAATTTCGAGATATGTTGTTTTTTTCCATTTCTGAATGATCACTTGAAGATTGACAAACATAGTAATGATTTGTTAACAGCAAGATTATCTTATATATAGGTTAAATCGGTCATATATAAAATGCACTTTCAAATGGTAATCGAAATTTTCAAAAATATTCACGCATTCTCATTAAATTTCGATTGTTTGATTAACCATGCAGTTCCAGGACATTTCAATATAAATACACAAAAGATCATATACATTCACATAAATCTGATTATTTGAATCATATATAATGTCGTCTTTCATGAATTGGATCAAAATTCGAGATATATGTTGTTTATTTCCATTTTTGAATGGTAACTTGAAAATTGAGAAAAATAGTAATGATTTATTAACAGCAACATTGCTTTATATATAAGTTGAATCGGCCATATATAGGATGTACTCTCCAATGGTAATCGAAATTTTTAAAAATATTTACGCATTTTCATTACATTTGGAATATTTGATTAACCATGCAGTTCCAGGACATTTCAATATAAATACACAGAATATCATATGCATTCACATAAATCTGATTACTTGAATCATATATAACGTCGTCTTGCATTAATTGGATAAAATTTCGAGATATGTTGTTTTTTTCCATTTCTGAATGATCACTTGAAGATTGACAAACATAGTAATGATTTGTTAACAGCAAGATTATCTTATATATAGGTTAAATCGGTCATATATAAAATGCACTTTCAAATGGTAATCGAAATTTTCAAAAATATTCACGCATTCTCATTAAATTTCGATTTTTTGATTAACCATGCAGTTCCAGGACATTTCAATATAAATACACAACAGATCATATACATTCACATAAATCTGATTATTTGAATCATATATAATGTCGTCTTTCATGAATTGGATCAAAATTCGAGATATATGTTGTTTATTTCCATTTTTGAATGGTAACTTGAAAATTGAGAAAACTAGTAATGATTTATTAACAGCAACATTGCTTTATATATAGGTTGAATCGGCCATATATAGGATGTACTCTCGAATGGTAATCGAAATTTTTAAAAATATTTACGCATTTTCATTACATTTGGAATATTTGATTAACCATGCAGTTTCAGGACATTTCGATATAAATACACAGAATATCATATACATTCACATAAATCTGATTACTTGAATCATATATAACGTCGTCTTGTATTAATTGGATCAAATTTCGAGATATGTTGTTTTTTTTTTTCCATTTCTGAATGATCACTTGAAGATTGACAAACATAGTAATGATTTGTTAACAGCAAGATTATCTTATATATAGGTTAAATTGGCCATATATAAGATGAACTTCTGAATGGTAATCAAAAATTTAAAAAATAATCGCGCATTCTCGATAGGTTTCCATTATTCGATTAACCATACAGTTCCAGGACATTTCGATATAAATACACAGTGGTTCATACACATTCACATAAATCTAATTATTTAAGTCATTCATATTGTCGTCATTCATACATTGGATCCAAATTTGAGATATGTAGTTTATTTCCATTTCTGAATAATCACTTGAAGATTGACAAACATAGTAATGATCAATTAACAGCAATATTTTCTTATATATATAGGTTAAATCGGCTATATATAAGATGCACTTCCGAATGGTAATATAAAATTTCAAAAATAGGCACGCATTCTCGATAGGATTCATTTATTTGATTAACCATGCAGTTCCAGGACATTTTGATATAAATGCACAGAAGATCATATTATACATTCACATAAATCTGATTATTTGAATCATATATAATGTCGTCTTTCATGAATTGGATCAAAATTCGAGATTTATGTTGTTTATTTCCATTTTTGAATGGTAACTTAAAAATTGAGAAAAATAGTAATGATTTATTAACAGCAACATTGCTTTATATATAGGTTGAATCAGCCATATATAGGATGTACTCTCCAATGGTAATCGAAATTTTTAAAAATATTTACGCATTTTCATTACATTTGGAATATTTGATTAACCATGCAGTTCCAGGACATTTCGATATAAATACACAGAATATCATATACATTCACATAAATCTGATTACTTGAATCATATATAACGTCGTCTTGCATTAATTGGATCAAATTTCGAGATATGTTGTTTTTTTCCATTTCTGAATGATCACTTGAAGATTGACAAACATAGTAAAGATTTGTTAACAGCAAAATTATCTTATATATAGGTTAAATCGGTCATATATAAAATGAACTTTCAAATGGTAATCGAAATTTTCAAAAATATTCACGCATTCTCATTAAATTTCGATTTTTTGATTAACCATGCAGTTCCAGGACATTTCAATATAAATACACAACAGATCATATACATTTACATAAATCTGATTATTTGAATCATATATAATGTCGTCTTTCATGAATTGGATCAAAATTCGAGATATATGTTGTTTATTTCCATTTTTAAATGGTAACTTAAAAATTGAGAAAAATAGTAATGATTTATTAACAGCAACATTGCTTTATATATAGGTTGAATCGGCCATATATAGGATGTACTCTCCAATGGTAATCGAAATTTTTAAAAATATTTACGCATTTTCATTACATTTGGAATATTTGATTAACCATGCAGTTCCAGGACATTTCGATATAAATACACAGAATATCATATACATTCACATAAATCTGATTACTTGAATCATATATAACGTCGTCTTGCATTAATTGGATAAAATTTCGAGATATGTTGTTTTTTTCCATTTCTGAATGATCACTTGAAGATTGACAAACATAGTAATGATTTGTTAACAGCAAAATTATCTTATATATAGGTTAAATCGGTCATATATAAAATGCGCTTTCAAATGGTAATCGAAATGTTCAAAAATATTCACGCATTCTCATTAAATTTCGATTTTTTGATTAACCATGCAGTTCCAGGACATTTCAATATAAATACACAACAGATCATATACATTCACATAAATCTGATTATTTGAATCATATATAATGTTGTCTTTCATGAATTGGATCAAAATTCGAGATATATGTTGTTTATTATCTTATGTATAGGTTAAATTGGCCATATATAAGATGAACTTCTGAATGGTAATCAAAAATTTAAAAAATAATCGCGCATTCTCGATAGGTTTCGATTATTCGATTAACCATACAGTTCCAGGACATTTCGATATAAATACACAGTGGTTCATACACATTCACATAAATCTAATTATTTAAGTCATTCATATTGTCGTCTTTTATACATTGGATCCAAATTTGAGGTATGTAGTTTATTTCCATTTCTGAATAATCACTTGAATATTGACAAACATAGTAATGATCAATTAACAGCAATATTTTCTTATATATATAGGTTAAATCGGCTATATATAAGATGCACTTCCGAATGGTAATAGAAAATTTTAAAAATAGGCACGCATTCTCGATAGGATTCATTTATTTGATTAACCATGCAGTTCCAGGACATTTTGATATAAATGCACAGAAGATCATATTATACATTCACATAAATCTGATTATTTGAATCATACATTGTCGTCTTTCATGAAATGGATAAAAATTTGAGATATGTTATTTCCATTTTTGAATGATCACATGAAGATTGACAAACATAGTAATTATTAATTAACAGCAACATTGTTTTATAATATATAGGTTGAATCGGCTATATATAAGATGTACTTCCGAAAGGTAATCGAAAATTTCAAAAATAGGCCCGCATTCTCGATGGGTTTCGATTATTTGATTAACCATGCAGTTCCAGGACATTTCGATATAAATACATAGAAGTTCATATACATTCACATAAATTTGATTATTTGTCATACATTATGTCGTCTTTCATAAATTGGATCAAAATTTAAGATATGTAGTTTATTTCCATTTCTGAATAATCACTTGAAGATTGACAAACATAGTAATGAATAATTAACAGCAACATTGTCTTATATATAGGTTGAATCGGCTATATATAAGACGCACTTCCGAATGGTAATCAAAAATTTCAAAAATAGGCACGCATTCTCGATAGGATTCATTTATTTAATTAACCATGCAGTTCCAGGACATTTTGATATAAATGTACAGAAGATCATATTATACATTCACATAAATCTCATTATTTTAATCATACATAATGTCGTCTTTCATGAATTGGATAAAAATTTGAGATATGTTATTTCCATTTTTGAATGATCACATGAAGATTGACAAACATAGTAATGATTAATTAACAGCAACATTGTTTTATAATATATAGGTTGAATCGGCTATATATAAGATGTACTTCCGAAAGGTAATCGAAAATTTCAAAAATAGGCCCGCATTCTCGATGGGTTTCGATTATTTGATTAACCATGCAGTTCCAGGACATTTCGATATAAATACATAGAAGTTCATATACATTCACATAAATTTGATTATTTGTCATACATTATGTAGTCTTTCATAAATTGGATCAAAATTTAAGATATGTAGTTTATTTCCATTTCTGAATAATCACTTGAAGATTGACAAACATAGTAATGATTAATTAACAGCAACATTGACTTATATATAGGTTGAATCGGCTATATATAAGATGCACTTCCGAATGGTAATCAAAAATTTTAAAAATAGGCACGCTTTCTCGATAGGTTTCGATTATTTGATTAACCATGCAGTTCCAGGACATTTCGATATAAATGCACAAAAGATCATATTATACATTCACATAAATCTGATTATTTGAATCATACACAAAGTCGTCTTTCATGAATTGGATAAAATTTTGAGATATGTTATTTCCATTTTTGAATAATCACATGAAGATTGACAAACATAGTAATGATTAATTAACAGCAACATTGCTTTATATATAGGTTGAATCGGCCATATATAGGATGTACTCTCGAATGGTAATCGAAATTTTCAAAAATATTTACTCATTTTCATTACATTCGGAATATTCGATTAACCATGCAGTTCCGGACATTTTGATATAAATACACAGAAGATCATATACATTCACATAAATCGCATTACTTGAATCATATGTAACGTCGTCTTGCATTAATTGGATCAAATTTCGAGATATGTTGTTTTTTTTCCATTTCTGAATCATCACTTGAAGATTGATAAACATAGTAATGATTTGTTAACAGCAAGATTATCTTATATATAGGTTAAATTGGCCATATATAAGATGAACTTCTGAATGGTAATCAAAAATTTAAAAAATAATCGCGCATTCTCAATAGGTTTCGATTTTTCGATTAACCATACAGTTCCAGGACATTTCGATATAAATAAACAGTGGTTCATATACATTCACATAAATCTGATTATTTAAGTCATTCCTATTGTCGACATTCATACATTGGATCAAAATTTGAGATATGTAGTTTATTTCCATTTCTGAATAATAAAAATAAAAATATTCACTTTAGAGCACTTATTACTACTGAAGTCATCAGAAGGGGTGTCTTGGAACAATTGAAATCTTGTATATATTTATGTAATTGGCGCCCTTTTACTATTTCGCGCCATAAACTAGTTTGAAAGATATACTGTAGGTGGTGGATAGGCCAGTCAATGAAGACATCCTATTTTGAATATTTCACATTAATTACAAAAGTTTTCCAATTTTTTAATATTAATCGGCTGCTCTAAATAACAATAAGTTTTAATTTGCAACCATTTCCAAGGTCCGGAACTAGTTAATTTATAGCAAAATGATGCTTTTGTTTATAATGTTGAGAACAAAAATTGCAAAACTGCTAAAAACTTGAAGCAATATATTATTGTAATATTTTCAACATTATATCAGATTTGAAAGTCTGGAACATGTTTTTTTTTGTTTATATTATAGACAAAAAATTGCAAAATTGCTGCAAACCGATGACAAGTTTTTGGAACAGCTATTCCAATTTTATTTTGCATGGGAATATTTTTTTGTGAAAATACTAAAATAATTTTTTATTTTCCTCTTATTTTGTCAAAAAAAAAATGCAAAAGTTTTAAAAGTTGGTTGCAAATGTTAATATTATTATTCTTAACAAACTGGTACATTTGCAACCTCGGACAACGTCCGGAACTTTGAAAAATTAACAGAAATCAACATATGGTGTTTGCTATACAGGGTGTGCTCGAAAAACTGACTTAATTAGATATGTACTGGATAGAGGATATGACTCGATTTCCGTAATTTTTAAATATATCATTCTTGAAACCAAGAGAAACATCTTTTATAGCAGGGGCAGAAGTTAGAAAGGCTTTTGGTAGGTAGAGAGGTAAACGTCATACCACGTCGGTCGCCTTCGAGAATTTCGCGGTTATGTTTATCTGCCAGTGTCATTTCATAGAATAAGTTCTTTTAAATTATTGCCGGCGGAACCGCAAAATCGCATGTAATTACGGACCAGAAATAATTAATAAACAAGTATTATATTATCCCAAATTATAATTCTACAAAATTTCAACAGCTAACAGTTTATGGAACTATTTACCCGAAATTGTTATTAACAACTGTAAAATAATTTTGTACGCCAATGTATCCCGTCCACGTCTGTTATGTCCGCCACAAAACTGTCAATTTCTGTGTGTGAGGTGGGAGAACTATGAAAAGCCTTTCCAACTTCTGTCCCTGCTGTAATTAAAAGATTTGGTATTAGCTCTACAGGGTGTGCTCGAAAAACTGTCCTAATAAATAATGGACTGGATATTATTTTTGCAAAGATTAGTAATTAAATACTGACATTAAATGGTTATTGGTTATTTTTTTTAATGAAACAAAAATTATCGGTATGCTGGTAAAAAGCAATGAAATTTGAATTACCTTCTTACACTTTTCCATTACTTACAGAGAAAACATGCATCTAAGTTTTTATCTATAGGTACACTTTATGACACGATTGTCTTGGAACTATACGATTTATGATCAAAATGTCTTGGAACTATATATTTTATGACAATAATGTCTCGAAACTATACAATACGTCGAAAATTCAATAGATGTCCAACCGCAAGTATCATCCTGTATAATTATTGGTCTCGAACTTCTAACTAGGTACAACAAATTATACAACGTAGCAAGTTGTGAAAATAAAACAAATTGACATATTTTTGTATACTTTTCATTTAGAGCTATTCTGTATATACTTTTAATCGATTCAGAAGTGGAAATAATATGGATAACAACTCTATTATTTGTTTTTTAATACTTTTTCCAAACAAATATATTCCCAGTGATTATAAGGACAGTTTTTAAAAAATTGAAGGTGAGTTTTGCAATCTAAAATCCAGAATTATTTGAAAAAGAAAATTATCGGTATGTTGGTGAAAAGCAAATAAAATTTGAATTACCTGCTCAAACTTTTCAATTACAGAGAAAGCCTGGATCTAAGTATCCATCTACAGGTAAACTTTATGACACGATTGTCTTAGAACTAGACGATTTATGATGCCTTGGAACTATATATTTTATGACAATAATGTCTCGGAACTATACAATACGTCAAAAAATCAATAGATGTAAAACCAAAGTATCATCCTGTATATTTATAGAATCTCGAATTTCGAATTCGGTATAATAAATTTTTCAACGTAACAATTTGCGAAAATCAAACAATTTAACGTATTTTTCTCTATTTTACATTTAGAGCTATCATTCGGTATATGTTTTTAATTGATTTAAAAGTGGAAATAATATGGATAACAAAGATATCATTTGTTTTTTGATACTTTTTCCAAACAAATATATTCGCATATCAACTCAAAAACCGGAACAATTCTTACTCAGTGAGTATCAGTAGACAGTTTTTGAACATCATTTTCGCAATCTAAAATCTAGAATTAGTTGAAAGAGAAAATTATCAGTATGCTGGTGAAAAGCAAATAAAATTTAAATTACCTGCTCAAACTTTTGCATTACAGAGAAAACCTGCATCTAAGTATTTATCGATAGGTACACTTTATGACCTGATTGTCTTGGAACTATACGATTTATGATTAAAATGTCTTGGAACTATATATTTTATGACAATAATGTCTCGGAACTATACAATACGTCAAAACATCAATAGATGTAAAATTAAAGTAACATCCTGTATATTTATTGAATATCCAATTTCGAATTCGGTACAATAAATTTTACAACATAACAATTTTCAAAAATCAACAATTTGACATATTTTGCCTACCTATCATTTAGAGTCATCATTCTATATATATTTTTGATCGATTCAAAAGTGGAAATGAAATGGATAACAAAGATATCATTTGTTTTTTGATACTCTTTTCAACCAAATATATTCGCATATCAACTCAAAAACCGAAACAATTCTTACTCGGTAAGTATCAGTAGACAGATTTTTGGAGATGATTTTCGCAACTAAAATCTAAAATTAGTTGAAAGAGAAAATTATTGGTATGCTGGTGAAAAGCAAATAAAATTTAAATTACCTGCTCAAACTTTTCTATTACAGAGAAAACCTGTAACTGAGTTTATATCTATAGATACACTTTATGACACGATTGTCTTGGAACTGTACGATTTATGATTAAAATGTCTTGGAACTATATATTTTATGACAATAATGTCTCGGAACTATACAATACGTCAAAACATCAATAGATGTAAAATCAAAGTATTATTCTGTATATTTATTGAATATCGAATTTCGAATTCGGTACAATAAATTTTACAACATAACAATTTTCAAAAATCAAACAATTTGACATGTTTTGTCTACTTATTATTTAGAGTCATCATTCGATATATATTTTTGATCGATTCAGAAGTGGAAATAATATGAATAACAAAGATATCATTTGTTTTTTGATACTTTTTCCAAACAAATATATTCGCATATCAACTCAAAAACCGGAACAATTCTTATTCAGTGAGTATCAGTAGACAGTTTTTAAATATCATTTTCGCAATCTAAAATCTTGAATTAGTTGAAAGAGAAAATTATCGGTATGCTGGTGAAAAGCAAATGAAATTTGAATTACCTGCTCAAACTTTTTGATTACAGAGACAACCTGGAACTTAGTTTCTATCTATAGATACACTTTATGACACGATTGTCTTGGAACTATACGATTTAGGATTAAAATGTCTTGGAACTATATATTTTATGACAATACTGTCTCGGAACTATACAATACTTCAAAACATCAATAGATGTAAAATCAAAGTATTATTCTGTATATTTATTGCATATTGAATTTCGAAGTCGGTACAATAAATTTTACAACATAACAATTTTCAAAAATCAAACAATTTGACATGTTTTGTCTACTTATTATTTAGAGTCATCATTCGATATATATTTTTGATCGATTCAGAAGTGGAAATAATATGGATAACAAAGATATCATTTGTTTTTTGATACTATTTCCAAACAAATATATTCGCATATCAACTCAAAAACCGGAACAATTCTTATTTAGTGAGTATCAGTAGACAGTTTTTGAAGATCATTTTCGCAATCTAAAATCTAGAATTAGTTGAAAGAGAAAATTATCGGTATGCTGGTAAAAAGCAAATGAAATTTGAATTACCTGCTCAATAATTTTGATTACAGAGAAAACCTGGAAATTAGTTTCTATCTATAGATACACTTTATGACACGATTGTCTTGGAACTATACGATTTATGATTAAAATGTCTTGGAACTATATATTTTATGACAATAATGTCTCGGAACTATACAATATGTCAAAACATCAATAGATGTAAAATCAAAGTATTATTCTGTATATTTATTGCATATTGAATTTCGAATTCGGTACAATAAATTTTACAACATAACAATTTTCAAAAATCAACAATTTGACATATTTTGCCTACCTATCATTTAGAGTCATCATTCTATATATATTTTTGATCGATTCAAAAGTGGAAATGAAATGGATAACAAATATATCATTTGTTTTTTGATACTCTTTTCAAACAAATATATTCGCATATCAACTCAAAAACCGAAACAATTCTTATTCGGTAAGTATCAGTAGACAGATTTTTGGAGATGATTTTCGCAAGTAAAATCTAAAATTATTTGAAAGAGAAAATTATTGGTATGCTGGTGAAAAGCAAATAAAATTTGAATTACCTGCTCAAACTTTTCTATTACAGAGAAAACCTGTAACTGAGTTTATATCTATAGATACACTTTATGACACGATTACCTTGGAACTATACGATTTATGTTTAAAATGTCTTGGAACTATATATTTTATGACAATAATGTCTCGGAACTATACAATACGTCAAAACATCAATAGATGTAAAATCAAAGTATTATTCTGTATATTTATTGAATATCGAATTTCGAATTCGGTACAATAAATTTTACAACATAACAATTTTCAAAAATCAAATAATTTGACATATTTTGTCTACTTATTATTTAGAGTCATCATTCTATATATATTTTTGATCGACTCAGAAGTGGAAATAATATGGATAACAAAGATATCATTTGTTTTTTGATACTTTTTCCAAACAAATATATTCGCATATCAACTCAAAAACCGGGACAATTCTTACTCAGTGAGTATCAGTAGACAGTTTTTGAAGATCATTTTCGCAACTAAAATCTAGAATTAGTTGAAAGAGAAAATTATCGGTATGCTGGTAAAAAGAAAATGAAATTTGAATTACCTGCTCAATAATTTTTATTACAGAGGAAACCTGGAACTCACTTTCTATCTATAGATACACTTTATGACACGATTGTCATGGAACTATACGATTTATGATTAAAATGTCTTGGAACTATATGTTTTATGACAATAATGTCTCGTAACTATACAATACGTCAAAACATCAATAGATATAATATCAAAGTATCACTCTGTATATTTATTGAATATCGAATTTCGAATTCGGTACAATAAATTTTACAACATAACAATTTTCAAAAATCAAACAATTTGACATATTTTGTCTACTTATCATTTGGAGTTATCATTCCATATATATTTTTGATCGACTCAGAAGTGGAAATAATATGGATAACAAGGATATCATTTGTTTTTTGATACTTTTTCCAAACAAATATATTCGCATATCAACTCAAAAACCGGAACAATTCTTACTCAGTGAGTATCAGTAGACAGTTTTTAAATATCATTTTCGCAATCTAAAATCTTGAATTAGTTGAAAGAGAAAATTATCGGTATGCTGGTGAAAAGCAAATGAAATTTGAATTACCTGCTCAAACTTTTTGATTACAGAGACAACCTGGAACTTAGTTTCTATCTATAGATACACTTTATGACACGATTGTCTTGGAACTATACGATTTAGGATTAAAATGTCTTGGAACTATATATTTTATGACAATACTGTCTCGGAACTATACAATACTTCAAAACATCAATAGATGTAAAATCAAAGTATTATTCTGTATATTTATTGCATATTGAATTTCGAAGTCGGTACAATAAATTTTACAACATAACAATTTTCAAAAATCAAACAATTTGACATGTTTTGTCTACTTATTATTTAGAGTCATCATTCGATATATATTTTTGATCGATTCAGAAGTGGAAATAATATGGATAACAAAGATATCATTTGTTTTTTGATACTATTTCCAAACAAATATATTCGCATATCAACTCAAAAACCGGAACAATTCTTATTTAGTGAGTATCAGTAGACAGTTTTTGAAGATCATTTTCGCAATCTAAAATCTAGAATTAGTTGAAAGAGAAAATTATCGGTATGCTGGTAAAAAGCAAATGAAATTTGAATTACCTGCTCAATAATTTTGATTACAGAGAAAACCTGGAAATTAGTTTCTATCTATAGATACACTTTATGACACGATTGTCTTGGAACTATACGATTTATGATTAAAATGTCTTGGAACTATATATTTTATGACAATAATGTCTCGGAACTATACAATACGTCAAAACATCAATAGATGTAAAATCAAAGTATTATTCTGTATATTTATTGCATATTGAATTTCGAATTCGGTACAATAAATTTTACAACATAACAATTTTCAAAAATCAAACAATTTGACATGTTTTGTCTACTTATTATTTAGATTCATCATTCGATATTTATTTTTGATCGATTCAGAAGTGGAAATAATATGTATAACACAGATATCATTTGTTTTTGATACTTTTTTCAAACAAATATATTCGCATATCAACTCAAAAACCGGAACAATTCTTACTCAGTGAGTAACAGTAGACAGTTTTTGAATATGATTTTCGCAACTAAAATCTAGAATTAGTTGAAAGAGAAAATTATCGGTATGCTGGTAAAAAGATAATGAAATTTGAATTACCTGCTCAATAATTTTTATTACAGAGAAAACCTGGAACTGACTTTCTATCTATAGATACACTTTATGACACGATTGTCTTGGAACTATACGATTTATGATTAAAATGTCTTGGAACTATATATTTTATGACAAAAATGTCTCGGAACTATACAATACGTCAAAACATCAATAGATGTAAAATCAAAGTATTATTATGTATATTTATTGCATATTAAATTTCGAATTCGGTACAATAAATTTTACAACATAACAATTTTCAAAAATCAAACAATTTGACATGTTTTGTCTACTTATTATATAGAGTCATCATTCTATATATATATTTTTGATCGATTCAGAAGTGGAAATAATATGGATAACAAATATATCATTTATTTTTTGATACTTTTTCCAAACAAATATATTCGCATATCAACTCAAAAACCGGAACATTTCTTACTCAGTGAGTATCAGTAGACAATCTAAAATCCACAATTAGTTGAAAGAAAAATTATCGTTATATTGGTGAAAAATCAAATGAAATTTTATTTACCTGCTCAAACTTTTCCATTACAGAGAAAACCTGGATCTAAGTAACTAAGTATTTATCTATAGTTAAACTATATGACACCATTGTCTTGGAACTATACGTTTTATGATTAAAATGTCCTGGAACTATATATTTTATGACAATTTTGTCTCGGAATTATACAATATGTTGAACAATCAAACTAATAATTTCTGTATGTACAAGTATCATTCTGTACAGTTAAGCAATCTTCAGCTTGAAAATCCAGAAAAACTATCTAATCTGCAAAAATGATAATAATATAGTACTATTATTCTCAATACAATTATCCTACATTTTGGATTTATTCGCATATTTGTTTATAAAAATCTGACAAACGTCTTTTTTTTCAGTGTAGGTTTGCAGCCGTTCAGGTGTAAATCCTAAACCTGCGATCCTTAATTAGTTCAAAATAAGTAATAACTGAATTTTTTCTTTCTAGAATTTAGATTAAAGAAAATTTTTGTACTTATTTATAATCAACCTTTATTTAGAAAATTTAGGAAAATTTTTTTGTTTGTTTTTTTTTTTTCAAAAATATGGTACAAGAAGTTCAACAACATAAGAAAAAATGATAGTGTAATCGAATTTGCAAGAATAGTGTTGACTGAATTGAAATTATAGATTTCAGCCATTATATTTTTTCTTTGATCTGTGAAAACATTTAATTAGACAATGTGAAATGCAATTCTATAATGATATTTTAAAATATTATATTATCGAAAATCACTCACATAAGAATTCAAAATAATATATTGATATTATGATAAAAGTATAGTTGCGGGACAAAATATTTGCGAGTCCGTCCCGGAAGAAACCGTTAGACAAATAATTATTTTCAATTCCAAGACCGTCCTGGAAGAAACCGTTAGACAAATAAATTTTCCAAGACCGTCCTGGAACTCAACAAAAGTCTCGGAACTATACGTTAAATCTCAAAAAAAGTCTTGGAATTAACCCTTAGATATACATATATATATATATATATATATATATATATATATATATATATATATATATATATATATATATATATAGAGGTATGCTTTATTGTCATTGAAAAATTACAAAAATTTTATAGACAAAGCGAAGTAAATTAAAAATTAAATATAATTTAAATAGATTAAAAAATATAAAAATTTAAAAATAACTTAACAAAACAAAATAAAAATATCAATTGCATTATGATTTTAATTTAAAATTTAAGTAATACTTCTGTATGTGTAACCCAAGAAGAAACTTAAGAGACAGTTCCTTACTGACTTCGGCCGCGACATAATATATAAATATACGTTAATTTGTGAAATAAAGTTAAATTCATTATTAAAATAGTAAAATTGATAATATTGTTTCTGTCACCAAACCAACCCCTGATTAGGTATCTTTCTTATTTTTAATTTAAAATATATATTGTGATTTTTATTAATATTCTTAATTTATTTGGTTCCTACTATAATTACCACAATTATTACTTTGTTTTCATAAAGCCCCACTAATGACTACAACGATTAGGTAAATTACGATATTGCAAAGTTTTCATGAAATAAATAAAATAAATTGTATGAATATTTTAAATAATTGTACCCTCTCAAAAATAATAAGCACGCCTCCGATTTGGTCGTATTTCTACCTGCTTTCACTCTCAATCATTATTTGTTTGAAATTATAGTTCGCTTAAGACTGGAGCTGACGATTCGAGCAGATTGTTGACGCGAAGTCAACATTATTCTCACGTAAATTTCTCTGTTCATCCTTTTTCGAACAATATGGGTCGTTCAGACACTGTAGCTCGAGCGAGACTATTACCAGAGACAACAGAGACGTGTAACTTAATAGGAAAATATGTTCGGTGGTCCATTTAAATTACATATATGACCCTCTTTTTCTTTTACATTGATCTTTACATATGTCTATCTCTCTCCAATAAAACTAACACCATTTTCAGAGGGCGCTGGTGTTGCTGGTTTTTTGACGTCGAAATATCGATTAAAAGTATTAAAACTGACAACTGACATACTGACAATGTTATGAATGTTGTTATGAACATGTGCATTTTATTAAAATTAATTTAATTTGGGCCCCGTATATTTCTTTTAGTCTGATTTTGTTGTTTAATTAATTTTCTTTGAGGGGGAATGTTTATTTTTGCATATTATTTTTTGCATGAAGCAATTTCTGGAACCAAACTCGCGTTTTTGTACACATTTCTTTCTAGAGGTAAGTAATTTCCAATTTATTATGTATATGTGTATAATGTGTGTGTTTAATAATATATTACACAATGACTATAATTATTTTAGGTTAATTGGAACAGAGATCCATTGTTACAGCTACTTGTGTTCATTAAGTAGGTAGATGAATGTCTGGACAGCTTTAATGGCAGCACAAAGTTCCTATCTACTAGAAAAGTAAAATGTATGCTGAGTAAAAAATCTGCACATGTAGTATTGGCAAAGGACTTTTGAAATGATTAGAGATTAGTTATTTCTTACATACACCTACCTCTAACAGCCACTCTAAAGGAAGAAAAAAAATTGAATCACAAAAGGGCAGAATTTTAAATCAGGATGCATTGGAAAATAAATTTGGGGACATCAGGTCGGTTTTGGATTTTATAGAGAGATCAATCTCAAGAAAAATTAATTTATCCTGCAGAACAACCAGTAATTTAAGTAGGATTTGCTATAACTTTATTAGAAATTTTCATTGATACTAAATTGTAATATAGGTACCAATTATTGTTTCAAATGAAATTGAAAAAGAGTTAAATATGAAATTAGATTTTTCATGAGTAAAATGTTATATTCATTCGAACATTGTAAGGTAATCTATAATTAAGGGTAAATGGAAAATAGCTATTTGTGTAAGAGAAAGGTAAGGGGCAATGACAAAAAAATTACAAAAATGTATTTATCTTTAAATAGTGTTTATTATTAATAATATTTGCTATGTTTGAAAAGTACCTCCTGCTGCAGAACAGATCGAATAGATTAGACTACTAGTTGGAGAAGGTCCACCTAGTAACCAAATTAGGAGACTAGGAAAACTTTTACATGACTGGGGACACAACAGGAATGCACACACACAAGATACACAAACAAACAAAATAACAGGGGTAAGCCTTCAGCAACGTCCTGTTTAAATGATAGTATGTCATCCTTCATTCCCTTTTAGAAGGCATGACATAAATCTATTGATCTTGATTACCTTAAGAAGAGTTAGCAGGTGGTGTACGGAATGGGTCTAGCAGGTTTCGATCCAGTTTACAGGATGGGGACTCGACTCAGGCCTTATACATTTGTGTTGAGTGTATGTGTGTTTGTTTCATTTCCATGGTTTCTAATAAAATAAACAGTCATAACATATCCATACCTTTTTGCCAGACTAACATAAGCGACATTTGTTCATATGGCACTTATGATAGTCTGGCAAAAAGATATCAATATACTCTATACTTTATAAAATATTTGTTACATTAGTTTTTAAATATATTATGAATATATAACAACTGTTATTTTCTTTGTAATTTGTCACAAAATCATAGGAGGTAATTTCTAAACATAGCAATTGTAGTTTGTTTTTCTGTACCTTAAAAAATATAATTTATAGAAAAAGAGTTTGGTGTATTATTTTTCCAAGTTTAAATATTTAATAATCAATAGAATTTTCAAGTTTTTTTAACGAAATTTACAAGAGTAATAAAAACTATGTTCACTGCTTATTAAACTGATTAAAACTTCCTTTATTAAAATGATTATTTATATGATAAAAAATTTGATGGTATTGGAAGCTTTTATATTTTTTAATAAACAGTGAAACAATAGTTTTTGTTTCTCTTGTAAATTTGTTGTATACAAAAATGATTTCTGAATCCATGTTTGAATTTCCCGCCCTAAAGCATTTTTAATTTTCCCGCTATTTACTAGTGGCGCCATCATAGACTGGTTGTGGTTACAATCGCCCAAATAAGTTTTACCGAACAAAAAAAATACATTGAGTTACACGTCTCGCTGGATTGTCTCTGCTATTACCTACTCTTAAATGCGTCCATATCTAGGTACTTAGCTAGGGTTGCCAGACATCTCGCTTTAGGCATAATTGTCCCGCTTTTTAACTTGCTGGCACCCATTACGCCAAAGTAAGAAAATGCTCCGCATTTCACCTAAATGCTACGCGTTTAATTTTAAAATTATATATACAATGGTCTACTTAAGTTGGAACCATATGGAAAACATTTTTATTATTGATTTTAGGAAAAAAAGTTATTCTTGATAAAAAGTCCTGCATGACCCAAAACCTAAAATACAGTCATCACATATCAAATTTTTCAAGCCGTATACGTATTCAAGAAAAGTTGATTAGAATTGAATATTACATTCAAATATGCAATTACACCGATCTATCTGAAGAAACAGATTTTCTTATTTTTTATAAAATCTACACTCTACACATTGATTGTAAATATCTGAAAACGTTATAAATTACGTTAGCTACTATAAACATGATACGCTTTCCTTTTGTTGATGTTTGTGAAGAATTTAGCAAATTTCTTAATTTTCGATTTTGTAGAAAAGTAAACGTACTTTACTCTTGAGCAAAATTCATATTTTTTGACAAACCTCGTATACGGCTTGAAAAATTTGATATCTGATGACTGTATTTTAAGTTTTGAGTCATGCAGGACTTTTTATCAAGAATAACTTTTTTTCCTAAAATCAATAATAAAAATGTTTTCCATATGGTTCCAAATTAAGTAGACACACTGTATATGTATATATATATATATATATAGAAATTTTTGACAATTTTTGACTTTTTTGACCATTTTTGACCTTCTTTGGCCTTTTTTTGACCTTTTTTGAACTTTTTTGACCTTTTTTGAACTTTTTTGACCTTTTTAACCTTTTTTGACCTTTTTTTACCTTTTTTTGGGAAGCTCCTTGGAAAAAGAAACCTGGTTTAAATAAATATAAACGGAGGACCTTCTTTACAAAAGAAGGAGCTTATTTTATAAAAATACCTGTTTTTTCAAGCTGATCCTCTGTCGTCACCGTTGTCCCACTTTTCTCTTTCGTAAATCTGGCTATTCTATACTGAGTCTTTCTTTTGATTTCACAAATAACACAACCAAATAATAATTTAATATTTAAAAAGTAAAAGTTTTACGTTTGTCATTTTATTTGACATTTCATACCTCTGATGAGCATGTTTCTACTGTAGTCATGTTAAACTTGACCATTTCAAGACAATATTTAAGGATAATATACCAAGACCTTGATAATAGTCGGCTATTTTTGTTGAATCTAAATCTCGAGAATATTTTAATATCAATTTGATGAGACAATTTTTGGCATTAATAATCTGATAAGAGCCCAAGAGCTTTAGCTCAAGGGTTTTAATCAATTGAATATTAATGCCAAAATTATGTAGAATCAAATTGTAAAATGTTTGAGAAATTTAGCAACAACAAAAATAGCAGAATAGTAATCAAGGTCGTGTTATATTTGGAACGACTATTTTACTAGACCAAATATCGACTATTTCTCTAGAGAAATAGTCATACATTATACAACTAGACGACTGAAAATTTTCGATTATACGAGACGTATTGCCTGAAACACCACGAGACCGTAGGTCGAGTGGTGTTTTGTTAGGCAATACGTCGAGTTTCGGAAATTTTCAGTTGTCGAGTTGTATACAGATAGACTATAGCACGAAATTATTAAAAAAAAAATAAAAATAATGAAAAAAAAAAGAAAAATAAAGAAAAAAAAAAGTTTCCTAGGGGAATCGAACCCTGGACCTTGCGATTGCAGAGCGAGAACTCTATCGCTAGACCACCTGGATAATTTAAATAACATTTCTATTTATATATATATATATATATATATATATATATATATATATATATATATATATATATATATATAGTAGGTAGACAGCAATCTACTAAATTTCAAGTTATTTCAAGTTCTATTTACCTACAAAAAAGTTCATGAAATGAAAATAAAAAGTACATAGGTAATTTGTTTTATTTAAATTTATTTATTACTTATATTGAACGTACAATTATTAAAAACATTATTTGACATTGGAGCCACGGCACTTGTAGAGCAAAGAGTGGAGGATGTTGTAGTTGTCTCATTTCTTAAATTTGATATAATGTTCTTATGATGGTCCTCATTTAACTGCAGGTATGGTTGTATTGAATGCTCTGAAGTATGACCCGTAATTTTAATAATTTCTTGGACACTAGTGCCTGCTTTTGATAATCCACTTATTGCGGTCGATCTGTTAGAATGATTGGTTATTTTTACCTTTTTTGTATCGATTCCTATAGCTTCTGCAGACAGTTTTGTCCATTTATTAATTTCGTTTACTCCAAGTGGACAATTTTTATACCAGCAACTAGTCGGATATTTGTCCCAGTCTTTATTTACAGTAAGAAATAGACGTCTGGTTTTTATATTTTTGGTCCGTTTGCTCATCATTTTATTGTACAATCTAACAGGACAATGAGTGGGGTTTTGTGTATTTGGAGTTAACCATTTACTATCAGTAGTTCGTTGATTTCCTCCTTGGGCAGTTTTGGAAAAAACAGTATTATATTCAATACGTCCTGTTTTCTTGCCGTAGTTGTCTGTTTCTTCCACAAAATAGTCTAAAAGAGCTGACACAGCCTCACCACCACGCCAGGCTAGTTCTATGGCTGCAATATGATAAAATTTACGCTGGAGTCCGGAGGGTGTATTTTCATCTAATGCATTTAGAATTTTCTCAATATCTTCAATATTTAATGCAATAGAGCTACTCTTTCTTTTTGACGGAATAGCTTGAAGTTGTTTGCGTTTGGCGTTTTTCGCGAGTACCGCAGTGCGAAAAACAATATCTTTAAATGGATCGATGGTGCGATTAAACTCTTTGAAGTATTTCTGCTGCACTCTTTTGGCAGTAAGATTCCAAATAGTTTTCACTACACCTTCCTTGTAGTCGGTGCCGTCGGCTTTTCTCATGTTGATTGCCCAATCTTTAAGAATGTTGCAAAGTTCTTCATTAGAAGTATTTTCAGTTAACTGATAACTGCGGTCATCACAAAACTTTTCAAATTGTCGCGAAACGAATGATTCGGTTTTTACCGTGTTGGTTGGTTTACTATTTTCAATAATTTTATCAATTAATTCCGTAGAAATATTGCTAAACCGAGCCATGATCAAAATTGACAACTGTCAAATTTTGAAATGGAGATCACAGTTACCTATCCCTCGAGTTTTGACATAAGTGAATATTCGAACTCTTGTATATTCGATTATACAAGGGTTCGAATATTCGATCTGCGTCATAATAAGTAAATAACCGTTGTAATACATGATAACTATGGAAAATCGAGCGTTTTCATTGGTTCATATTTCAATGAGTGGTATAGTCGCTGATATTTGGTCTAGGGAGATAGTCAATATAACGTCATTGATTTTGATTTATACCAGTGTAGTCAATCATATTCAAGACATAGTATCTGATTTAAAATCGACTTGAAGACTAAACTGTTTGACAGTTCAAACTTCAAAACAGCTAAAGCTACCTACAAATTATGACATTTCCGTGGTTACGAACGTCAAAGTAAAGTTGATCCGAATTTTTTCATGAAATTTGTTGCAACAAATTTGTACTTTTTGGCATTAGTCGCATTCAACAACACTGATTTCGCATACTAACTACAAAAATAATTAAATTAATTTTTCTTCTTAGAGTGTTCTAGAGATTATGAAGATGCAACTGTAGTAATTGGTAGAGAACTAAATCCTGTTGAACATTTTCGCTGTGCTGCTAATGGAGATTACGAAAATGTGCAGTGTATCAACGATCAATGTTTCTGTGTTGATGCTTATGATGGAGTTCCCACGTATCCAGACGAACCTACTGTTAATATTACGGAAATTTCGAATACAACCTTAAAATGCTGTATGTATCTCAAAATAGCTATTTGTATATTGAGAGCGAAAAGTGATACTTTGCCGCTCGATACAGAAAGTTGCAATCTGTCGAAAGCGGGAACGGACCTTTCGTTTAAAATGCATAACAGATTTTTCTACGATCACATTATTTAATTGAACGCTCTATGAACTTATGTCACATGATTTATCTAATTAAATAGTTATATCAACAAAAAAACCTAATAATAATGTACCTAGTCGATTCTTACCCACACGCGTGTGATATAGGGCACTTCCCGTAAAACTAAATAGTGCGATATATTCACTTTCCTAAATGTTCGTAGAAAAAATAATTTTTAAAACATTTAAATTTCATATCTATATGTAGGAAAAAAGTTATTCTTTAAAAAAACTTGTGCATGGTCTAAAAACCAAAATACGATTGTCTATATTCTACTTTATTCTTGAGCAAAATTAATAGTTGAAATTTTGGGTTTTACATCATGAAAAACATTTTAAGAAAAATAATTTTTTCCTAAAATTAATAATAAAAAAAGTTTTCCGCATAAAATGCCGCTTACTTACGTAGAGAGTTGGCGGCATAGGAAATTTTTTTACGATTAGTTTTAGGAAAAAGTTATTCTGCATAAAAAGTTGTTGCATGATCTAAAACCTAAAATACCTTCATCTTATATCAAATTTTATCAATCGAATAGGTTTGCCAAAAGGTACTTTACTCTTGAGTAAAATCATATTTTTTGACAAACCTAATATCAGGTGGATGCATTTTGGGTTTTGAGCCCTGTATAAATTTTTATAAACAATAACTTTTTCCTAAAAATAGAGAGTTATTGCAAGTTCACTTAAGGTCAGTCACTATTAGTGCCGCTCTTATTTTGACATCTGAGCATGCGCAGGTCACTAACTTTAATAAAGATTGTGCCTGTCCTTAATAGAGAGATATTGCAAATTTCTATAAAGCCAGCCACTAATAGTGACATCGTAATTAGAGTCAAATAAATTCTATAATAGTACCTAATATTAAAGAGGCATTAGAAATTATAATTTTAGAAGGTTTAAATGACGAGCGCATCCGAAAGGTATAAAGTCGCCACTACCTGCTGCCCTTAAACATCCACAATTAAGGACAGGCACAATCCTTAATAAAGTCAATTTTAGAACATAAACATCTGCGCATGCTTAGATGTCAAAATAAGAGCGGCACTAATAGTGACTGACCCTAAGTGAACTTGCAATAACTCTCTCATTAAGGACAGGCACAATCTTTATTAAAGTTAGTGATCTACGCATGCTCAGATGTCAAAATAAGAGCGGCACTAATAGTGACTGACCTTAAGTGAACTTGCAATAACTCTCTATTAATAAAATAGTTTATCACATGCCGCCAACTTAACGTAGACACACTATGTGTATGTAATTTTTGACATATTGCTTAAAAAAAAAGAAATTCAATTAAACATAAAATTTCACTTCATTTATAGAGTCGTAATTTATATTTTTGTATTAGGTTTTCATTATCACTATTTTTTATCAAATCAGAATTACAGTACTATTTTCAGTTATTAATAATAAAAATTACGTGTGCATTTTTGGCCAATCAATGAGAAAAATCAGTATTATTGATAAATTAATAACTATGTAAATTACAATAAAATCGTGAATAAAATATATGCAAGCGGCGTGGGATTTAAATTATTGCAAACATACGCCGTGAGTATATATTTTATTTAAGCCTTAAAAACAGGTAATAAAGGACGGTCCTGTCGTTATTAACTTATTTTTTTGTTTATGTATAATATGTCTGTGCCATATAATAAATCTGTTTTTGTTGGTAAAAATATTATTTTTGTTGTCACAAATATTTTTTTATAAAAAATTAAAAATTATTTTACGTTTGTCTAATATAACCTGCAAAATGAATGTAGTTAAATTATTTTGCCTTATTTGTTTAGCTAGTTATTTATATAAAAAAAATACTTAATGAACGGAAATAAAATGTTGTTACATATAATTATGTAACAAAAAACATATAAATAGGAAAATATTATCAGATCAACTTAAATATTGTGAATTCCACGCCTATATAATGTAAAAGGTTTTTACAAAAACATACCACATATTCCTTAGACCAAAATAAGTCGATTTAAGTAAAATTACCTTAGTACAAAGTTGCTTCGTTTGGGCTCTAGAGGGCCTTGAAGTTACAATTTTTAAATCTTTTTTCCCATATAAATTTAAAACGGCATATGCGATTTTGCTGAAATTTGTTATATTGGTAGAGTTTTATGTGACAAAAAAAAATGGTATTAAAATTTTGTCCGATAATAATAAATAGGCGTAGAACTTGATTTTTTAAATAATTGCACCTTTAAAAATTCTACGCCAATTGAAGAAAAGGAGTTTGAGTATGAAATTTAGATTGCGCAACTCATTTACTTTAAAAAAGGTATTCTTGATAAAACTCGATTACTCTCATGGTTTTCGCTAAATTTCTGTTTTAATAATTTATAGGTGTATAGGTTTCACAAAAATATTTATTTACAACATAATCAAAATAGAGATTTTACAAAAATTGTTTAAAATGTTTACCATTTTCACGCATACAAAGATTTATACGTCGAAGAAAATTAAAAAGTATCCTTTCCATAACTTCTTCATCACCTCTAAGATTGTTTATTGCATCTTGAATACGTTGCCAGAGTTGTTCCTCATTTTCTACAGATTCCCTGTAAACTGTGGATTTCAGATGTCCCCATAAAAAGTAATCCATCGGTGTTAGGTCTGGGGAACGTGGTGGCCAGTTTACAGGTGCGGCATTACCTCTGCCTATCCATTTGTGTGGATATTGGTCATTCAAGTGGTTTCTAACGTTTAAAGAAAAATGTGGTGGAGCTCCATCTTGCATAAACCACATATCTCTCCGAAGTTGGAGAGGTAAAGCTTCTAATAATTCTGGCAACGTATTTTGTAGAAAATCCAAATAATTTTCTCCAGTTAATCTTCGTGGAAGTATGACAGGACCAACAATGAAATTACCAATTATTCCAGCCCACACATTAATTTTGAATTTGTGATGAAAATGGTTTACCTTTATTGCATGCGGATTTTCAACGGCATTAACATGTTCATTATGGGTATTAGTTATACCTCTTCTTGTAAAACCCGCTTCATCGGTAAAGAGAATCTTCTTGACAGTGTTTGGATCTCTTTCTCTTTGCATATTAACAAATCGACAAAAACCCAAACGAATTTGAGGATCATGGACTAATAATTCTTGTACTGGCTTCTTAT
Organism: Psylliodes chrysocephalus; assembly: GCA_927349885.1. Taxonomy (NCBI): domain Eukaryota; kingdom Metazoa; phylum Arthropoda; class Insecta; order Coleoptera; family Chrysomelidae; genus Psylliodes; species Psylliodes chrysocephalus. The sequence continues at coordinate 8,722,182 of OV651817.1, forward strand.
GGTATGGATATAGCAATTGTTCTCTAAGCACTTTATGAACGACATCTTTACTTACTCTTAGTTCCCTTCCAATTCGTCTTGTGCTTAATTCTGGATCTTCTTCAACACGTTCTAAAATGTCTTCTTCAACTTCAGGAATCCTTACAAAACGTTCTCTTCCATTATCAACAGTGTTGGGAGCAAAGGAACCGGTCTCCCGAAGACGTCTCTCAACAGCAGCAAAAGTTCAGTGGCTAGGTACACGACGATTTGGAAACCTTTCAGAGAACACCCTGACACTCTCTTGAGCATTTCCTTCACAAAATCCTAATGTCAGTAACATATCGGTATATTCTGCATTGGTATATTGTACAGCCATATTAATAAACCACGCATTTGTTTTTTTAATTATTGAGTCAGATAGAACACTTTCAATCGTTAACAAGAGATTAGGTGTTAAAACTTGACAATATTTTTATTTAGATGAAACTATGGAAACCAACAATAAATGTTTTTGTATACGTATTGCAGGCAAATAATTAAAATTCCTCAAAAAATCGTACATGACCAGAATCGGGTATTTTTGTTGAAAGTCTCGATTAGAGATGTTGAAGAGATATGAAAAAAGTACATTTTTATGTTTTTCATCGTATAAAATTTTGTCCGATAATAATACATAGGCGTAGAACTTGATTTTTTAAATAATTGCACCTTTAAAAATTCTACGCCAATGGCAGAAAAGGGTTTTGAGTATGAAATTTGGATTGGGTACTCATTTATTACAAAAAAGTACCCTTGATAACACTTGATTTACTCTCATGGTTTTGACAAAGTTTGTATTTTAATAATTATTGTTTATGTTCTAAAATTACTAAAATGCAAATTTCGTTAAAACCATGAGAGTAATCGAGTCTTATCAAGAGTACCTTTTTTAAAGTAAATGAGTTGCGCAATCTAAATTTCATACTCAAACTCCTTTTCTTCTATTGGCGTAGAATTTTTAAAGGTGCAATTATTTAAAAAATTAAGTTCTACGCCTATGTATTATTATCGGACAAAATTTTAATACAACTTTTTTTTGCCACATAAATCTTTACCCATATACCAAACTTCAGCAAAATCGCATATGCCGTTTTAAATTTATATGGGAAAAACGATTTAAAAATTGTAACTTCAAGGCCCTCTGGAGCCCAAACTAAGCAACTTTGTACTAAGGTAATTTTACTTAAATCGACCTATTTTGGTCTAAGGAATATGTGGTATGTTTTTGTAAAGACCTTTTACAGACACCCTGTATAATAGATTCCATATAAGAAATGCACGGTAAATAGGCATATTTCATAGATACGTAGCCTAAAATCAAGCGCTCTTGTGAATAATATCTATTCATATGGCACGATCGGAAAATTGGGTGTGCATACATGGCAGTCAACGTGTTAACTTGACAAACAGTGTTGCTACGTCATTAAGATCCAAATGACATCGAGATTCAATAAAGTTCCGTCACTTTTCTTCATTTTACCCACTTCAATATGAACTTCGTCCAAATTATCGATGTCTTGCGGACTCTGAATCAAATTATTGAAAGAATTGTGAAATTATTGTAGGTACATTACAGTAGTATACATAGTATAACACACCAAAATTATCATATAAAACGATAATTATTGTACATCTCGAAACGTGGCAATACTTGTATCATACACAGGGAAAATAAATCGATAATTGTATCGATAACTGGAATGACGCGAGACAAATATACGAAAAGCAAGAAACAATAAAATCATCTCTAAAACATATTGACCACATTGTTTTTATATGAGTCATTCCATACAAAATCGTCTGAAAATAAAAAAAATGTTGCCGATCCATTTTAGATTTTGGTGTAAGTTTGAGGAACTATTCCTTAGGGTCCCAAAGAAGAAAATTTACACGAGTTTGATTTTTATAAGCACTCCTTTCCACCTATTTATATAAAGACTTTAAAAAATCGACATTTTTAAGACCTAGCGACTTTTCCTCTGAAATTTTTCTTTTTGAAGAAAACTACATTATTAAAGCGGAATTCTGAGGGGGAAAGATAGTAGTTTAAGTGTAGGCATCGATAATTTGCTCAGTCAATACCTCTGATTAACGACAGCGTGCTGAAAATGAGTGTTTTTTGATCATTTTTTGTGAATTTCAATCGACTCTAGCGTCTTAACTGCTTAGACTTAGCAGCTTATGTTCCTCAGGAATTAAGTGTATATATCATAGATAAAACACAGCCACAAGTCAACCTGAGCAGCCCACACTTTGCAGAAAAAAAACTTTGCTTGAAGTTTTGAAATTTTCAAAAATTGCATTATTCAGGTTATATAATGGACGTGTTGACTGCCAGATAAAAATCTGAGACTCTCAGAATCTATTGATCTTACCTTTAACTTTAAATGACCGTACCACTTGTTTTGTTATTTTTATGTTTAGTGCATGTACGAGTCGTTTTTTTACAGCAAAAATCAACGCAATTTTTTATTTCTTCCCAAATAACTAGATGCTTATATTTTGAAAAAAATTTCGACTTATGTATAGGATTCTTATATATCTTTATAAAAAAAACATCAAGAAAAACTGAATTTATAAGATTATAAAATAAAAAAATTGAGTTGATTTTTGCTGTAAAAAACGACACTAAACATAAAAATAACAAAACAAATGGTACGTTTATTTAAAGTTAAAGGTAAGAACAGTAGATTCTGAGAGTTGCAGATTTTTATCTGGCAGTCAACACGTTCATTATATAACCTGAATAATGCAATTTTTGAAAATTTCAAAACTTCAAGCAAAGTTTTTTTTTTGCAAAGAGTGGGCTGCTCAGGTTGACTTGTGACTGTATTTTACCTATGATATATACACTTAATTCCTGAGGAACATAAGCTGCTAAGTCTAAGCAGTTAAGACGCTAGAGTCGATTAAAATTCACGAAAAATGATTAAAAAATACTCATTTTCAGCACGCTGCCGTTAATCAGAGGTATTGACTGAGCAACTTATCGATGCTAACACTTAAACTACTATCTTTCCCCCTCAGAATTCCGCTTTAATAATGTAGTTATCCTCAAAAAGAAAAATTTCAGAGGAAAAGTCGATAAGGCTTAAAAATGTCGATTTTTTAAAGTCTTTATTTAACTAGGCGGAAACGAGTGCTTATAAAAATCAAACTCGTGTAAATTATCTTCTTTGAGACCCTAAGGAATAGTTCTTCGAAGTTACACCAAAATCTAAGATGGGTCAGCTTTGCCAATTAGACGATTTTAAATGGAATGACTCATATGGTAATCTCCCCTTGTCATTTACTTAAAAATAGATGTACTAGACAATTACAGATATTCATAGAAAATCTCTATTTTGACAAATACATTTCTCAAATATTTCTTAATCGTAATTTCGCTTAGATCTGAAAAATACCCAATAATATTTAGAAATATTTTGGCTGATACATGAAAAATATGTAGAATCAAATCTCTTACTTTTAAGCTCTGGTGTTAAAATCACTTTTTATTTTTTTTTAATTCAGTATATAAACAGGATAAACTAAAAGTAGAAGATTTCATTCTCGCCCTTGTTAATTCCCCGTATATGCAGAGGTTACTTTTGATGAAGCTTTCGGAAAAAGATACTACGTAGCATTAATTTTAATATAGAACTGAGTTCATGAATTATGCCTACAGGTTGTAAAGAAATCTAAAGGAATAGAGTTTGTTTTTAAATACTCGAAAAATGACTTTGATCCTCGGTATCCAAACCACATAGAAACCCTCGACTTGTCGACGTATTTACTTTAAAACTAAACATATTTAGACATTTTATTTTCGCTACCATCCGTACAACCGTTGTATGAAGATAATATAGTAGGATAATGCAACAGTAAAAAGTGTTGGATGCAATCTCGAGCGGCATCTAGTGACGATTTAATGAAGTAGTCAATTTTTAATGCTATGCAGATACGCCATCTACGTCTTCTTTTCGTTCAGGCACATGGCCTCTATCACCTACCTATTATAGTTAAAAATATCTTTATTTATTTAAAAATAACCATTCATGATAAAAGACATGAAAAATTAAACATAATAATGAAAATTTATTCCAGTTGACAAAACCGTAAAAATACAATTTTTGGATTAAGGTGATAAAAAGTGGTTAAGGACTTTGGTCAATATTTTGGTTATGTGCGGTTATGTCAAAATAAATAAACAATAACAAAGAATACCTAATAACAACTGATAACAATGTCCAATGTTTTAAATAAATTGAAAAGATCCAAGTAGAATACAAAAAAGGAATAAGCTTCTGAAAATGTTGCATGTAATCTAAGTACCTCTAAGGACCGATTCCACCGTTGTGTTAAACGAAGTTTAAAATGACATTTTTACATTAACAATGTCACTTTAATCTCCGTTTAATACAACGGTGGAATCGGCCCTAACTGAACTAAGTGTTGGAAAAGTTTATAACCCTAAAAATAGCTGAATATTTCTATAGTTTTCAAAATTTGAACAAGCTTTGCTACAAAATTTCATCAAAGCTATCAACAGTTTGCAAGATATTGAGTTAAGGAACAAGAAAATCACTAATCAGGGAAAAATCAATCAACAATCAACACTGGAAAACAAATTAAAAAAAAATAGTCACTGGGATATATTAGCGACTTCCAAATATATCTTGGCTGTTGATCATGAATATAAGAAAAAATGTTCTCTCGGCTGGCTCTGAGTGTTGAAATAAATCACCTTGAAAGAAAGTTTTCAACAGCTCCACTCTTTAGGAATAGCTCAAGACGAAATCGATAGACCTACAAGTGGTCTATCTGTGGCAAACATATTCAGTTAGTCTTTATATTTCATTTTGCAATGTTACAAGGTTCAACAACTTGCCAAAATGGTTAAAATTTATTTCCAAAATCAGTGCTCTTAGTACAGAATTCTATGAATGACACAATATTATAAAGTCCTAACTTTGAACATAAAAGAAAATCTTATAAAAAACATTTTTTTTATACAATTTATCACTGTTTGGAAAAGTATATTTGTTTGTAAATATTTGTATTTACAGTTATATTTAATCCAGGTTAAGTGTCAGTGCGCCAGTGTAATGATAAGTATGAACAAAATCCGACCATTCTGTTTATGCGTTTGGTTACCGACCCTAGTAGATAGGCAATTTGTTATTACTTTTAATTTAGATTTTGGATTAACGTTTTTGTATATGACTTGGCTGATTAGTAATAAATGAAGTCAAAACTGTAACACTTGGTTTTATTCTGGAAAGTATTTTTAAATTGAATCACGCACGCCGTTCGAGTGAAAATGTTTTAAGTAGTTCAAAACAACAATCACTCTTTTTCATTGTTTATAGAATACAGCCTTTCAGTTAGCTCAGACAAAACTGATTAAATAAATAAATTAATGTCTTATTATTTTTTGAATTTTTTTTATTTTGACTGGTTGACTATCAAAAATTAAAGCCAATCAAGCAAAACGTGAGTCACATTTCGCTTTTTTAGAAGAACAATAATGCAAGTGAAAATTAATGATTCCACAGAAATAGCAAATTAAAAAAAATGTAATATAAAACTTACAACTAAGACATTAAAGAAAAGTTTGGAAATAATCGATGGGGACTTCGAGATAGCAAATTTATTTTAGTTTTAGACAGAACTACTTTATTTTATTCTTTTTGAAACAATTGAAGATTTATAGGCCAGAGAAACGATTTTAAACTGAATATTCAGTCCAATAGGCTCTCGACCGAAGTCCTTTCCATTTTTAGAATATTATCTTTCAAATTCAACAATTTTATGTTTTGTTCCAACACAGATTTTAATAATAGATTTATAAATTGTTTTTGTTTATTTGAATGTTAAAAGTTCTTAAAACTAACTTTAACATATATTTCCCATGCTGGCGCTTAGTGTTAAAATAATGAGACGATTAAACGAAAAAGGCTTACGAGAGCCAGTTGCCCTCTTTTGGTACACATTTGTACAAGGCAACTCTACAAATGTTTCCTCCTTTTTTCTCTTGTAGAAGATGGACACGCAGTGGAGCGCACAATGATGGTATTTTAAAAAGCCATGTCACATATTTGATTAGATAATTAACTTGATATAAGTGCCTTCAAGACTTAAGTCGTTAAGCATTCAAGTTTGGATTTCCCAACCCAGATTCGATTACATATAAAAACATTCTTTCTTATTTTGGAAAAAATATGAAAAATATAATTAATGCAATCTTTCTGCTAAATTTTGTAGTATTTTGATAACAGTTCAGAAAAAAATAGTAGTAGTCAGTAACTGATCTTTACGAAACCCAAAGTTGAGCACTTAACGTCCTGAGCAATGAAAGTTTATGTCAATGTTAATTATCTAATCAAATATGTAACATTCGCATTTTCTATAATTTATTTTTTAAGACGCCTTCGTTGAGAGCTTCATCATTGTAGGACATGCAGCAGACATGCAGCAAAGTATTTCCATGTACAAAAAAAAAACAATGAAAAATTTTTAATTTTGCCTTTCGAAAATAATACTCCTAAATGTGCCTACCATAAATTGGTACTCGATTCGTTTTCAAATGGTGTCAAAAGTTGAAAACTGAAAATTAGTGGCTTACATGTTTTTATTACTTAGTATAATTTCACTAAACGTGTTTGGTGTTGTGTTATAAGTTTACCTAACAGCAAAAAAATCTGTTAGTTAAATTTTGTCAGTGCCGATTTTAGTAAAATTATATTGAATATTAAAATTATAACTACCTATATATTTACCCATTATTACTTTTTTAATTTTCAACTTAACATCCTGTATTTCAGAACATTTTATCCAAATATTTTTTATTTTCGACTATTCGTCTCATTTTGAACAATAATATTCAGTTGTTCATGTCCTATTCTTAATTTGATGATACCATTAAATAAAAGTGAATATAAATTAACAGCGTACAACTCAAGTTTAATTAACCATCAGCGATATATCCAAAATCCAACCACAATATAGAAAAAAATGTTCCCTATTATAGTAAAATTCCACCCAATCTCAACTAATTCAATCTTTTTCAAACAAAAACTGGTTTATTTTATTATATCGATTATTTTCGCATTTTATGTGACCTTCAAATACCCTGTATTCTGTGCTTTTGTAATAATTTGAAATAGTAAATTGTAACTATAAAAATACATTACCGAAGACAAGTAGAAATGAAAAAGAAGATTTTAAATTATAATTCATACTCAAGCACAGACATGACCTAAAGACCTGACTTGGACATAAGTACAGTATCGCCATCTACATTCTATGTCCATCGTCCTCCAATGATAAGTCCATAAGGTTACACTACTATATTTCTTCATAAAACGGTACAACTAACACATCAAATAAATGAAACAATCGCACTTCCTGAAAGCTTGGTTTGAAATAAAAGCTAATTATAAACTGACCTACTAGGAACAACGCAAATCAAAAGTAGGGGTCTGCGCTAACCACAGTTCGTATCAATCTGTGCAGTAAGAAGTTCAAGGTAATTTCACAGATGGCGCTCTAAAACCTTTGTTATTTGTATTCTGTAACAAATGAACCAGAACAGGGCCGGAGTAAATACAACTTTTATACGAGCATTTTGAAATTTAATTGAATAAATATTTCGGTTTATTATTAACAAAAATGGTCAAAAAATATGTTTATTTGCGAATAAAATTTAACTTACTGCCATGTAATTATTGGTTTTAATTTTAATGATAAATACCTACTGCTCTGTCTTTATAAATAAAACAACACTTTTTACCAAAGTTTAATATTTTTGGCTAAGTTTATACGAGTATATGCGTTTCTCCCTAGGTACTTTTTAATATTTTGTTTTCTCTAAAAAACAAGTCAGAAAGTCTTTATAGATATGTCTATTTGAAATTTTGAAAAATGAACCTTGTAATGTAATGACTTATGTACAGGATGGGCCACCGGTAATGCTTTGGTCTGTAGAGCCAAAACCATTTGATTTTTTTTAAATTTGTTTTCACAACGAGATGTATGTTCGAAAAGATAACAATTTAAAAATAATTTTAATCATACAGGGTTCTCCAAAAAGGTGAAACATATCAAAGTTAAGTTTTTTTAAATGAATACCCTTCATTTTATTTTATATTTGAATTGCCCTCGCTTTTCCCATTATAACAACACCAAATATTATGAGATTATACAGAGTATACGCTAATACCAATTTTATATGAAAATCGTATTGATCTCAATGACCTGTATACTGTAAAAGGAACAATTGAAAACCAATCTTTTGTGGTAAAAGATTTTCCGACATTAGTCTACATTTTATACCGAGACACTATTTTTTAATTCGAAACAAATCTGTACAGGGTAGGTCAAAATTCAAATACCTACATACTTTTCTCATTTTTTTTAATTAAATTTTATATCACAAGCAACTTTTATTTGACGAATTTTTTTCTTCAAGCGTAAATAATAGATATATTGCCTTAAGTAGAAAAATTACTCTTTATAAAGTACCCCCAGATGTTCCGAATATGCCCAAAATCTAATAAACTCATTAGTGGATGAATTAAAGCTTACATTTTAAATTTATTGTTTTTCTCTGCATATATTTTTGAGGTATCGTGGATACAGACACACATACACCTATATACAATATACATGTATTGCCATATTTGTGACATTCATGCATGATATATATTTTTGGCATCAAGGTAGTTTTTATATTAAATCAATATCCAAAGAGAAGGAAATTGAAATATATACAATTCAATGTACGCTCATTAACCCTCCAACTAGAATGAATATATACGTTAAATCACTACTTTTTCAAAAGACTTTTTAAAAAAGATTTACTTTTACTTTTACAAAATACATGAGTTTGTTTAAATCAAATTAACAACTAACTACTTTTTTTATTTACTCCTATTTATCTGTCTATTTTGCACTGTAAGTGTTTTCTTTGTTCACTGGAACTTGCTGACACACGCGACCGTCCTTAATTCTGTTTCGTGACCTGATACGCGTGTGCAACGTTAATTAGGATAAAGGTCACTATTTTTCACATATAACATATATAATGTTTGGCATTCTATATTATACTCTTCACAGTTTAACAGATCCCCCTTAACTCTCCCATTTTTATTCAATTTTTGTTAAGAATTAATAGGCTTTATCCCCTTATAGAGCTTGATTTTTACTTAAAAATTTTAAGTTAATATCGCTTTTCTGTTTTTATTTCTGACTTTTTTAAATTTCACCCCCCTAACTACCCCATTTTTATTTATAGGCTTTGTCTTCATATAGAGCTTGATTTGTCCTGAAAATTTCAAGTTATCGTTTCTCGTTTTTGATTTACAATTTTTTTTAATTTCAACCCCCGTTAAGCGCCCTATTTTTAATCAGATTTTTTAAAGAATTAATAGGCTTTGTCCCCTTATAGTGCTTGATTTTTCCTGAAAATTATTCATCTTATCGTGCAGACAAAGTGACATCAGATGGACGGACGGACATTTTTAAAAGTGGTTTAAAACTTGTGTTGGGAACCTCTCGTTGAATTAATTAAAAGATTCACTTTACTTTTCACTACTTTTATTTTATACTTTGATGGAAAATATATACAAATGTGTTGATGTTAATAGTACAAAACTACTGAAAATACTGAACAAGTTTGTAAATAGAATTTGGGTTTTATATGAACGAGGGACGTGTGAAGCTTCTTTGCGGCATGTGTCCTAATTGGATTTCATAATTAAATCAAAAGATTGTAACTAAATGGAACATCGTTGATAACTTTAGGTTAAAGTAATAAAATCTGATTTATTGACTCGAGACATCTTTATGAATTTTCGTAATGCCTTAAATGCATTAAGATAAGATAGTCTAAAGTTTCACTTCAAAGATATTTTTGTAATAGAAATATATTTGTATTATACAGGGTACAACACTTGATAAAAAGGATTTTGATACAAAAATTTGGATTAATATTAAAAATTTGGTTTTTTTTGAAAGTAAACCTATAATACTCTAAACAGAGTAAACTGTAAAGAGTATAACTTGTTTCACACATATTATCCATGTTAAATATTTACACGGAATACAAAAATATACATTACAAACTAAAAGATCTGTGGGGTTTACAGTACTTTCTTAAGGTATAAAAATTTCAAAATACTACTAATCCGTTTACGAGACAAAACTTAATTTGCCTTCATTATCAATCCTAATGATTGTATGCAGATACGATTACAATTAGAAGAACACAGCTACGTCATAACCATTACTTCGAATTCCGAATGCATATTATCTATAACTTTCAATAAACAAAAACTGGGTAAGTTGTTAGATATAAAACAATATTTCCTATATTTCTATAATATTAACACTTCACTAATCCCCCCATTAGGCGGCAATAACCAATTAATTACGTCCGGCTAAAAACAATATTATTTGTCTAACGTCTGTCGATTGTCAGTTATGAATGCAATAGTTTCAGGAGGAGATAACGGAGGTAAATTTTCCCTGAAACTAAATTTGAGCACCGAGAGCAATAAATCGCCCAAAATATTTACATTTCTTTCTACTTGTAGTTTGAAAACTGTACGTAAATATTCAAATAACTTTCGCTATTGCACCACTAAAATTGGGAATAAGCCAGGCCAACGTAAACGGACCATATACATTCTTATGTCGCATTTAAATTAAATAGCCCCACCCATGCAATTTTTAATATTTTTCGAAAAATTTCTTTTTATTATTAAGTATATTTATGATATAATAAGGCAGATTAATAAAGTCCAACACCCTTCTTTTTTGTTGGAATAATCTGTTAATGAATAGTGTCACCCAAATCTAGAACAATTGCATAAAAAACCCATATCGAGAGCTATCAACAGCCCATGTTTTGTACGTCACAAAATGGTAAATAAAATTATTATAAAATATTTAGATTACAAATACAATTCTTATACCAATAATTCAGTACACTACTAACTATCTATAAAATAAATAAAATATCATGAAATAGCAAGACATCCATAAATTTAGTTTTTCTGTCTTTAAAGTCAAGCGTTTCCCCTGATAAATATTACTTTATCAAACCAACAAAACAAACATTTAACACGAGATGCCAAATGCATATTTTAATCCAAAGATCGAAAAAATATATGCAACGATTTATTGGGTTTTTAATGATACGAATGTACTGAATCATTCGTAGTAAAAATTATATCTAGATATTCGTGCTAAATATTGGTTTTTGTTATTTGGTAAAGTAATATTTATCCGCGAAACTTCGCATTTTTAAAACGTATTTAGATGTCTTGCTATGTAATATTTTATTGGGTTTTTGAATGATACTAATGTACTGAATCATTCGTACTAAAAATAATATCTGGAATTTCGTGCTAAATATTAGTTTTAGATATTTTGATAAAGTAATGTTTTTTCGCAAAATTGCGCATTTTTAAAGACCTAAAAAACGTATCTAGAGGTCTTGCCACAGCTTATACAATACAGCTCCACAACTCAGTGTCGGCGTCTTTGATCTGGCGGTCGAGAACCAAGCAAGACGGAATGGTGCTATCTCTGTTAGATTCGAGGGAAAAGTCGGGCCCGGATTTAACAATTTTTTTATTATTGAAAAAATTGAAAACCTTGGCGTAATAAGGTTGGTCACATGCCATATTAAGTAAGTTTTGGGAAATTACATTTTTAATTGGTTTTAAATCTTTCAAATATAATTAAAAAAATTATTTAAATATAAATATTACGAAAAATAGCACATCTTTCGGATTAGAGGTAAAATAATTTATATGTGGCTAGTAAAATCCTCGTTAACAAATGTTTTGAGCTAAAACAGTCACTTCACGACAAATTGTGGCTTGGATCCTTTTTACACCAAGGGCTTCAATTGTTAAAGAATTGTGTCACGCTCGTGGATGCAAATCAAGTGGTACCCCCGTGTCTCTGGCAAGTGTTACTCTTCGCGCAAAGGGTTTATACCTAGATAAACGAATGCTTCGACTGAGGTCTGGGAACTCTATGGTATTTTGGAATTATAAAGAATGTGTGCTTTTGTTTTAACAATATTGGTTATATTTAGATGTATTCTTATTATTTGAAATACAGATTTGTAGAAGATATACTTTGACAGTTTTTATTAATATAATATATTCAATTTTTATCTGACCATACCGAAGTAGGAAATTTTAAAACTTTATAGTAATGTGAAATTTGAATTACAATATTACAAGATATAACGCATAATTAGTACTTATTTTAGGTAGGTACTAAATTTGTACTTGGAGAAAGTAATATCGATTTTTACAAGAAAACTTGAAAAGTAAATTAATTTAATTCCTATTTCTGATGTAAAACTTAAACCAACAAAACAAATAAATTGTAGTTTGTTCAACAAGGGTGGATATGATAGCCATATCACACAAAGACGAAGTTTGAGCACGACGTCGTAGGCGGAGTACTCAATCGTCTAATTGTGATATGAACAATCTACTCGATATGGTCAGTATATTTTTTCTACGACCCACTAACGAAAATCTACAAATTTAAAAAATTATTTTAGGTTATTTAGACAAAATAACTAATTTTAAAATAATTTACGAAGTTGACTAATTTATAAAATAAAATAAACATGAAAAATTAATTAGTCCTCGGCCTAGATTCGATCCCGGACTTTTCGCGTGGAAGGCAGATGCTCTGTCTTCATCTTCACCGAAACTTTCAGGACTTTAGTTTTAATACTCGTAATTAAATTAGTATCATGTAGTTTAATTAAAATTTATTTTTTTTTAAATGTGGACACAATAAAAACAAAAATGCTACTATTTATCGAGTCTGCACAAAAATTTTAATGTATATTTAATATCAATAATTAAAATATATATTGACAATTAGTTTAACAGAATTGTCACTTATTTAAAAAATTTTAAATAATAGGAGTTGGGTGACCAAAATATGAACTGTGATTTGTAGATTTAATTTTGTTAAAGTGATCTTACTACCTGTCAAACTAATTGTCAGTATATTTTTTAGTTATTGAGATTAAACATACAATAAAATAAGTTATTCTTTTGGAAAACGTTAGCATGGATAACTAAAGGGTATTGGGTTAATTAATTCTAAAAGTGTGGTACAAATGTTATTTTTTGTAGCCAATTCTTCAAAATTATTTTGAAATATCTTTTCAATATTGAATATTAGTTCTACAAATTCATCATTTGACAGTTGCAGATTTCCAAATGTATCTGAATTGGCGTTATCATATGCCTTTAAAAAGTAATAAAAAGAAAAATCATCTATTTCAACGTGATCTTTGTTATATTTAAGACAGGTATCGCAGGAGTGGATCCGCAAGGCTTTTATTAAAAGGTAACCACACACATACCTGATAAAAATTTTCTGTAGCAATTCGTCTTTACAATAATTTAGGGTGTTAATAATTTCATCATAAAATAAAATACAAGGTGTTCCATTTAAAAAACATACATTTTAATTTGCCAGGCAAAAACGTGACACCCTGTATATCCAAAGATATTTTTAAAATATGTAGGTATTTTTCAAATCCATATAACTTTTATTTAAAACTTTCTTGCGTGTCTACAACAAAATAATGGACAATAACGCACTAATGGGACACCCTGTATAAATTATATTTTTAACAATGAAAATTTCTTATAATGTGGTACTTATCGGTTTGGGTCCTTGGGAAAACTAAAGAATGTTTTCTTGCAGGTATAACCCTTATTAAAACAGCTTTTGACTGCACAAACAGAATGATGTCTTTTTTTTCATTCATTCTACTCACAGCTAAAGAGTCACCAAAATAATAACAGTACCTTTAACTCAAACAAAATTTACCAAAATATAGGCTCCACGAAATTATACAATCAACGAAATTATACGCACGACTCAACACCTTACCTAAGTACACTTCTGAACGCCAAAACCGTCTTTTCCCTTCGAAGGCGGAGCTTAAGCGATGCGCGACGAAATCGACGCAAACCGTTGCCGCCAAGAGAGTGTTTTAGCTGTATTGTATAAGCTGTGATGGTATCATGTGTAAATTTTGTCTCAGCACAGCGTTGCCAACCTATACATCTTCAAACCTTAAAAAAAATCGTAGAATAGAATAGAATTATTTGGCAAAACATTAGTATCTTGATATCCTCAAGTTCAAGTTTAAAATCTCTTTATTAAATAAAATATTTACATTTCATCGGTAAGGTAATACACATGTAAAATACAATTCAAACTCGCAGTCCTGCGAGTTGAGTAATCCTCCCATGCTGGTTAGTGTCAGACGTGTTAACGTCCTAACCCGTAATACCTGTTCCGATTTATAAATTATGACAGGGATGTACCATCTCCTTATCCGAAGATATAATATGGCAATATTGGTGAGTTTTTAGTCGGTAATTGAAGTGAAGTGTGAGTTTTTGTATGAATTTAATTATGTAGAGTGATCCCTGGGAAAAACTTCGAAAAACCAGGGTTGTCCTTGTGTGAATGTGTGTCATGTTTGATAGTCTATGTGGGGATGTGGCTATTTTACTAGATTACACGGTGAAATCCATCGCCAGAACGGAGTTCGAGGAGGCCCCGATCTCAATTTTTTTCCCCGAACATGCATACTCTATATCCTAGTGAGGTTATGGTTGTGAGTTCTCTTTTACTGAAGTTATTTTTGGGAGGGTTATATATACCTATAAAAATTATATTATTTGTTTTAATGATTATATGCTCTTGTGTTATGTTTATGTTTGAGATTTGTTGGTATTTCAGTTCTCTTTTAATCAAAATTGCTACCCCTCCCCAACTCTGATCTGGTCGGTCTTGTCTTAAGACATCATACCCTTGTATTTTAAGTTTGTGTGTCTGTGCGTAATGGGTCTCCGTAATGAGCATGATGTCAAAGCTATGTTTGAGAATGAAACTGCGAACAATTGCGGTTTTGTTGCGCATCCCATTTGCATTGTAAAAACAAATTTTGAGTTTGTCTTTGTGATTATGTAGTTCTTAGTTGCGTAGGTTGAAGTTACTGTCGACATTTGTCATGAAATGATTATATGTTTCGATTAGTTCTTGTCCAGTTTTGCAAAGTCGTATTTGTGCGTTAAGTTGCCTTACCGCTCTAGCTAACTCACCTATGTTTACGAGGCTATTCAATTCTGCGAAAGCTTCATTTAGAGAGGTGACATCGGCTGTGACTGATCCCTGGGACGTTTGTCTCGGATTTTCCATTCTGGGGATAGCAGTAGCATTGTTTGTCCTTGGATTTGGCCTCTGTTCTCGATCAGGTAGTGCTGGGAAGTCGTCTAGTCTTCTGTTACTTCTTCTGTTCGCCCATTGGTTAACCGCTGGTGCGGGGGCGGGTACATATTTAGTTGGTTGGGGTCTCTTCGCGCGATTGAGTTCTAGTCTTTCAATTCTTTCTGTATAGCTCTTACATTTCGTGTAATTGGCTGGGTGATCACCTCCACAATTCACACAGGTAGCAGGGGTGTCTCTGGTTTTTAGACATGTGCTGGTGTGGTGATCACCCGCGCACTTTAGACATTTGGGTTGTCTTCCACAGTTGGCTGTCGCGTGCCCCCATTGTTGGCATGTGTGACACTGAACTATCTGTTTAACGGACTTTCGCAATTCCCAGACAACTCTGGTGTAGAGCACTCTGCGTGCATTTTTGTTTAGATAGTCCAGTGTCAGGGAGGGGTCGGTTATGACTAGGAACAACGGCCGGTTTTTCGTATTCATACGATAGATGGATCTTGCTTTAATGTCGTATTCTTCAGTTAAGTCTTCATCTATGTCCTCAATTTTTGTGCCGTCGGCTAACCCCCTTAAGACGAAGGCGTGCGTCTTTTCATCCCTATTAGAATAGGTATGGTATGGGAGTTTTTCAGTTCTGATGCTCTTTACCATCTTTTCGTGGTCCTCTTTCTCTTCTAGAAAGAGGATCGTCGACGTGTTAGTATGCTTTATGCTGAATTTTCCCGTTACTATACGTTTAATGTCCGTTATTAGGGAGTTTTGGCTCATGGTCTTCCCGTCAATTATGATTGGTGGCATGTGATTTTTGGTTTTGGGGGTTGTGGATGCCTTTTTTTGGGTGGTTTTAGTGTTTGAAGCATTATTTTCTGCTAGTATACTTTCTATTGTTTCTTCCGGTTTTTTATGTTTTTTTTCATTGCTTTTATCCTCCCGGGATTTAGCCTTTTTCCTCTTTCTTTTGACTATCCTACCCAGGTCGTCATCATTTTCCGAGTCAGAGTCATCGGTTAGTGCTTGAAATCTATTTTTCGTGGTAGTGAGCGTTTTCTTTGTTTTTTCCCTTATTAATTTTTCAAAGTTCGCACTAAACTTTCTAGGGGTGGTAAAGGGTAGATTGTTGGACGCATTGTCCGTGTCCATTTCTACTTGTTTTATAGGGCTGTTTTTAGACCTGAGTAGGAAGGTACTGTTGGGCGAGTGCGGTAGATTTTCGTCTCCTTGTTTGGTTTGCTCTTCGGTGGATTTTCTTTCCTCTTCTGAGGTATTATTCCCGGATTTGAAGTTGAAAATCGACTTATCAATGTTCGATGGGAGGTCAGTGCTTCGTATGCCTATTCTTATTCTGGGGTCACTCGGGATATTGTACATTTTTGGTACGGTTCCTGTGTTTTTATTAGGTAAGTTGTATATTCCTTTATAGGCTGGGTTGTTAACATCAAACTCTGCTACTGCGGGTACAAAGCCGAATCGAGAGCTACTCGATCCACCCTCGACCCGGTTTGTCTCCACAGTGACATTGTTCGTGTTATTCCGTGTTATGTTGTTGGTTTGTGTTTCTGTTGGACCTATTGCACCTGAGTTTTTGGAGTTTGGGCAGTTATCATCCCCACTTGTAGGGGTGGTTCCTGGGGTGAGGGTGCTGCCATCTGACCGGGGTGAATCCAGTCCAAAGTCTAGTTTCTTGATCCTAACGTTTTTTGGTAGAGGAAGAGTTTTGTATGCGGATTCGAATTTTTCTTCTCTTTCTACATACTTTTTTTTCTCCAGAAAAGTTGGATTATTTTTTTTGAATTTTTTGGTTTCGTCCTCGGATTCGTCAAGGTCCATTTCTAAAACGGTCCCATTTAAATTTTCAGGACTATAGTACTCTTCGTTGTTGCCCTCTAGGTCGTTGATCAGATTCTCCAAGCTTTCGTTGGAATCTGCTCTTATGATATCGCTCTTTTCTAGACTGCTTTGAGATGATTCGCTCGAGTCGAATCCGTCTGTACTCCTTGGGCTATCCTGCAATTCTGTGCTGTCGCTGTAGGCACCTGAATATATATTCTCCAAGCTTTTTCTGCCTGGCTTGTCGCTTTTAGATTTTTGTGCATCAGAGTTCTCCAAACTTTCTTGACTTGCCGCGGTTGAGTTGTATTCTGGTACAACAGTTTTCTCCGTACTTTCCTGGGTCAGCTCGGTGCCAATTTGTATGTTAAGTCCGTTCTCCGTACTTTCCAAGTTTGCGGCTGATGTGTTGGATTTTATTACAACAGTTTTCTCCGAACTTTCTTGGTCCGGCTCGGTGTCTATTTTTGTGCTAAGTCCTTTCTCCGTACTTTCCCAGTTTGCGGCTGATGTTTTGGGTTTTATTACAACAGTTTTCTCCGAACTTTCTTGGTCCGGCTCGGTGACTATTTTTGTGCTAAGTCCTTTCTCCGTACTTTCACAGTTTGCGGCTGGTGTATTGGATTTTATTATATCAGTTTTCTCCAAACTTTCTTGGGTCGGTTCTGTGTAGATTTTTGTACTAAGTCTGTTCTCTGTACTTTCATTGACTTTGCTGTTTGGGTTGTGCAGCGTGGGCACATCAGCTTTCTCCAAACTTTCTTTTTTCACCATCTGACTAAGTCCATTCTCCGTACTTTTTTTTGTAAAAATTTTTTGCGTGGATTCACCTCTGGGTTGGTCAGTTGATCCCAGGTTAGGTTTGTTAGTTTGTATCCCTTGGGTACTCACTGTTTTGTAGGGGTGTTGCAGTCTGGTAGTTTTCGGAGCCTTGGGAGAGCTTTCTGTTGTTCGGTTTCTCGTGACTTTCACCACATTTGTCGTTAGTTTTGAGGAGTTTATGCGCTCACGGAGTCTTTTGGAATATATTGTCTCATAGACAGTTTTGGGTGGCCCGAAGGGCTCCGACATTAAACTTGTACACTCCCGGATTTGTGTACCACTTACTCTGGCGTATGAAAAAGAAAAAATTAAATTTTATAATCACGGCTCAACCGTTAAAGAAAATTAATATTACGTATGTAAGGTTGCGTATACACTTTTGCAAAAGAATTAGCGTGGGTGTATGAACTTACACCTAGAAACGTTCTAGGTAAACTGAGGCCCCGATCTCCGTGCTGTCGAGTGACGTCATCGTGCAGTCTTCCGTCGGACTAGTTTTGTAGAGTGCCAGTCCTTTGTAAAATAGCCGTTAGTAACTCATCGCAGAGAGGAGGATGCTGCTGAGTTTGTCTGTGTTAATGGTTTTGTGTGTATATGTCTAGTTTTTCGTGTAACCATCCATGCCTTCTGTCCCCGGCGTTTGCGATGTTATGTGCGAGTATGTCTTCCTTCACAGGGGGTGGGAGACTGTTGTTGTAAAATCTATTTGAGGAATTTATGATATATTCTGATAATGTAGGCATGGATGCTTCGATGTGCATGTCCGTAATTCTAGCGTAGCGGTCATACCCCAACGCCAGCCGAAGACACTTATTTTGTACTATTTGAAGTCTTTGCATGTGAATGTTTGATAGTGAACAAAAGACTGGAGATCCGTATGTCAGTGTAGGTCTGATGATTTGTCTGTAAAGTAGTAGTTTGTTGTCACGAGTAACTCCACTACGTCTATGAAGCATGGGGTAAAGCATGCGTATCATGGCCGTAGCTTTGTTAACTCGGTCGTCGATGTGTCTTTTGAACGTTAACCCCCTGTCTAAGATAATACCGAGATATTTAAAGTGATTCGCTGTTTGAATGGTGTTGTTTTGAATTTTAAGGGGTGTAATGACTCTGTTTGACTGCATTTTAGTGAGCAGGACTGACTCTGTTTTGCTTGAGTTGATTTTTATTTTATTTTGGTCCAGAAAGGGGACTAACGTTCTGTTTGTGTGAATCTCCAGTCTTCGCATGGCAATTTCTGCAGATGCCGATGATTTGAAAACGCAAGAGTCATCGGCGTACAGTGCCGTCTGTAAGCCATTATTACCCATTGGTATATCATGGGTCATAATGGTGTACAGGTGGGGCGAAAGTACTGAACCTTGGGGTACCCCCGCTTTTGCTATGTATGGTCCTGTGAGTGTGTCGTTAATTTTAATGTGGAAATTTCTATTGTATAAGTAACTTTGAATTGTTTTTACAATGAATACGGGGTAGTCATTCATAAACATTTTGTAGATAAGACCGTCAGTCCAAACCGAGTCAAAGGCCTTGGCAGCATCTAAAGCCACCAGAACTGTCTGTTGCTTGTTGTTGAAAGCTTTCTTAACATGATGAGCAATTCTGATGACTTGAGCTACTGTACCGTGGCCTGCCCTGAACCCGTATTGTTCTGACGGTATAATCGGGTGGTCAGTTTCGTGTGTATGTATTCGGTTAAGTATGATGCGGTCTGTCAGTTTGGCTAAGCCGTTTAGCAGTGAGATGGGGCGATAGCTACCCGCGTTATTTTGAGGTTTGCCACGTTTTAGTATTGGGATTATATTTGCTGATTTAAAGGCTTCAGGGTAGAACTGTAGTTTCAAAATAGCATTAATTATGTAGTTCGTTTTGACATAGGCTTTTTTAGAAAAAATTTTTATTAGGTTATTGCTTATGCAATCAGGCCCAGGGGCTTTTTTGTTTTGTAGTTTCTTGACTACATCCCTGATTTCTTGGGGTGTGGTTAAGGAACTCGAAGGTACTGGGGCCCGCTCCATGTTATGAATGTCAACAACTGTGTTTTCAATGCTTTGTTGTGATGGATTGTTTGGGATGTTGTTTTCAAAAATTTTCTGGAATAGATCGCCGAAAGCTTCGCCTTTTTGTTCGTCAGTGGAGCACACTTTGTCATTGTATTTCAGTGTGGGAAGCCGAGAGTAAGGTTTAGTAAATCTCCTCGCAACTTTCCACACTGAATTGTCATGAGGGTTAACCGCTTCCAGGGTTTTTCTCCATTTTAGATTACGGTGTTCGCTAATGAGTTTATTGATGTATTTACCTATGTCTTGGAGGCTGACCCTGTCAGCGGCTTGTCTGTGCTGTTGCCAGCGTTTACGTATGTTGTTTTTGTTTTTTATGAGGTCTAGAATGTCTTGGGGGAGGTCGTCGTAGAATTGTCCGTGTGTTTTGGTTGGAATTGAGGCATCTCTGGCCGTGATAATTGCATTTTTAAGATTATGTATTTCGTTTTCTAACGTTTGATTGTCTGTGATGTCGTTGTTGATGATAATTGTGTTGTCTAGTATTTGTCTGTACCGTCTCCAGTTTGCGTTTTTATAATCTAGGTATGTGCCTTGATGTCTGATGATTGTCTTGTTCGTTTTGATTTCGAGATAGACGGGGTCGTGGTCTGAAGTTAATGTCGTGATTGTTCTAATGTTGTGAATGTGTGGTAGATTTTTGGCTAGTGCTATGTCGAGTGTGCTCGGTGTCATGCCACTGTAAGGGTAAAACGTTGGTTCGTCCGTGTAGTGGATGATGTAGTCATTAGCTTCGGCGAATCTATCCAGTGTTCTCCCGGAGGGGTTTGGTTTTATGCAGTTGGAGTCCCAATGCGGGTGTTTCGCATTGAGATCTCCAAAAATGAGGACCCTACTACCTATAGACGTGGCGGAGTGTAGTTCAAGGGATGTGAAATTGTTAGTGGGGTGATTGTAGACTCCAACCAAGAATAAATTATGAATTTTTATAATGATGTGCTCGAAGGTGACGTCTATACTGGGCTGTTGTTCGAATTTTAGCGAGTTTTTAATGATCAGTGCTATCCCCCCACCTTTCTGGGCGGGGCTGTCTTGTTTGTCTTGTCGAATCACGTAGTAGTTATTGATTTTGAAGTTGTGGGCGGGTTTAAAGTGTGTCTCTGAAATTAGTGTAATGTCAAATTTGTGTTTATGAATGAAACTGCTTACCAAGGGTGTTTTGTTAAGCATCCCGTTCGCATTGAAAAAACATATTCGGAGCACATATTGATATCCTAAATCTATGTTTAAAATAATACCTTTAATTTATTTGCACAATTGGGATACAAATCCAAAAAAGTGTCCGCTAATACGTTATCAATAATAATAGTGCAAGCTGATAATATAAGAAAGTTAGTATAATAGTGAAAGAAAACATGAAATTGCAAAACGTCTAGGAAACGAAAATAAATTTTTTCTATACTCACAAGGATATTAGATTATCTACGCATAAAGTACAAAACGAAAAAGAATGGACTGCACAATTATATTTCATATCCATTCTAGGTAGTAAGAACACTACAAAACATAATAAAATCCACCAATCACAGTTCCTATTTTGATCATCCAACTACTATTATTTTTAAAATTTTAAATACGTAACATTTCTGTGAAACTAATTGTTAGTAAAAAATTTTTAGTTATTGAGATTAAATATATTATAATAAATAAAATAAGTTATTCTTGTGTAGACTCGATAAATAATAATAGCATTTCTATTTTTGTTTGGTATATAATTATAAATATTTCGTTAATTTTAATTTTAATAAAACTATATAAAGTCAATTTAATTACGGGTATTAAAGAAAAAAAATTTAAGCACCTCGGTGGTGGTGAGTTCAGAGCACTTGCCTTTTTTCTTGTTTATTCTATTTTATAAACTAGTGAAAGTTTAAATTAGTTATTTTATCTCAATAAACTAACATAATTTTTAATATTATTTGTAGATTTTCATTAGTGGATCGTAGAAAAAATATGCTGTACAATTCGAGTGGATTGCCATATCACACTCAGACGATTGAGGAGCACTCCGCTAATGGCGTCGTGCTTAAATTTCGTCTTCGTGCGATATGGCCATCATAATAGATATCCACTCTTGTTGCACAAACTACTAGTACTCATTTCTTGTACCTATATAAGGATACATTAAAAAAAAGCTAAATCATTACAATACTTATTAAATTCAGAACAGATACAGAGATAATAGTTTTATTGCCTGAATTGAAAAATGAATGATGCCAATTAAAATATTTAATTCCCGGAATTAAATTATATTAGGAATTTCCGTTATCATTTATTGTCCTCTAATATTTCAATAATAGGTAAACAGGTATCAGACGACAGCTCAAATAAAGAAATAAAAAGGGATATACACGAAATCGTTGAAGCCGACTAAAATAGTTTAAGCGGGTTAATCCAACACAAATTCAACGTTTTATATGACAAATTGTATACTCCTACATGGTAATCAGATATATCAATTAAGTAAGAAAGGTGTATGGGAGGTATATTTTATGGTATTTGTTGTGGCACTGCTTAAAATTTTTGAATTTATGTAAAACTATTTGAGTCCATTGACTGTTTTTTGCATGGAATTCTAATAATTTTTTGTGCCTATTAAATATTTTCTGTTTTCCTGTTTTATTTAAGCATGGATTATTGATTTCACAAAAGTTAGCTGTTACATCTTACAAAACATAAACTTAGTAAAATTATCAAAATAAAAATTGACCTTTCATTTTCATATGTAATATGCATATACATACACAATTTGATTTATATAAGTTGGTGCATTCCAAAGTTTGTGTTCCTTACGCGCTTGTTTAGATTTTTTTATTTTTGCTAAGAAAGTATTTTAGCACACTTTAATTTAAACTTTTTATGACATGAAAGGTAATTTACAAACTAGAAATTTACTTTTCAAATTTCTTCCTAAAACGATTCTAATGCTGGGCCTGCTTATGCAAATTTCTTGTCGGCCGAAGGCTTGAAAGCAGAAGTAGAAAAATATTCCTCTACTCACTGCCGGGGACCGCCACGTCCTGGGTCACCTACTTTGCGGAAAGTTATACCCATCTTTTTCTTATACGAAATGCGATTCCTTGTGTGTCAGACGCAAACCTTAAGTTGATAGACGATTTATTTTAATACATTTAGCGGATTTTAAATGCAAACAGAAATGGTGAACCCTTGCCTTTTAAAGTAAAATTACAGTGAAACTGCGGCCTAAATGACTGGCAGGGTTTATCAACAAAAATTTCAAGAACATTTTTTAACTCAGTGCCATTTGATGTGTTGTTTTAAGTTGTATGTATATAGTCCTAAAAAAAGGGAAAAATACAGATTTGCTTAATCGTAAAGCTGAATTTTGGCAGCAAGTCCTAGATAGACTGTTTAACATTACTTTGTTACTTGGGAGACGTATGTTAGCATTTCATGACACAGGGAAGATAATAATGTATATTTAGATAATGGAAATTAAAAATGATCCGATTTTGAAGCAAGTACTGAATATGCCAAATGGAACAGTTAAATATCCATCGCTAGAAATTCAAAATATTATAATTAATAGGTATTAATTTAAAAATACCATCTTAGAAAAAATAAAAGATTTTAATAGATACTCAGAATCACAAAAGTCGATCAGCTTAGTATGGTGGTGAGGTATCTTGAATTCATAAAAGGTAAAAACGATTTAATAGAGACTATAGTTATCCAAGAAAGTTTTTTAGGATTTATTATAGTTGAGTCAGTCTGCTAAAGGAATAACACATGTAATCTTGAATACCTTAAATTACTTTGTGTGTAGAGGACAGGGATATGATGATCTGATAGGCTACATTCTCTAACTGCCATAAGATTTTGGTTTACAGACATAGAGAAAGCTCTTAATAAAATTATTTTAACATCTAAAAAAAGGACGAGCGGTACGAAGCAAAAATTATATTAAAAAATATTGTAGTTTTGAGTTTGTATTTTTGTGTGTTTTTTTAATTAAGTATTGAACGAGATTAATACTTTATCAAAAGCTTAAATCAAACCGTTAATTTGTTAAAAAAGTATAGAGTGTTTGTCTGAAACTGGAAATAAAAATTCTGAAATCAAAGACGAAGCTGTCAAAATTTTACAAAAATGGGGTATAACTCCACAATATGCCAATAAGAGACCAAAGGTAAAATCTCATTTTGACCAACTAAGTTCTGATTTTAGATTTTCGAATTTCAGCTTCACTGGAAGATGCTATGGTATACGTTACAGAATTTAAAAATTTCCAAAATTTGTACGGACATTTTAATGACCCAAACAAAACATCGTTTTCTAGACATAGTAATAATAATTATCGCCAATCTTACACGCCAACACAATCATTTTCTCAAAATCCCAACTTTTCAGCGAGGATCCCATGAATCCAGATTTAATAATTATAATTTTCCACGAAATCAACAAACATTTTTAAATAGTCGATTTCCAAATCAATCATACCCAAGTCAACCAATTATTATTCAACCTCAACGATTGCATCTTAGAAGGTTTCCTACAAACAGGGAAGTTTTCAGACCTCCCTAAAATGCTTTCTGGCCTAACCAAATCCCTCCAAATCAACTCTCTAATCCGACACTTATGTCGACTACTTCAAGAAACCCCACTATGTTGTCACGAAGACAAAATTATAATTTTAATCGTAATAATGCACGCCCAATTTTACTTATACTATTAAGAATATTTTAATGAATCTTCTGAAAATATCTGTTATCAAAACCATTTTAAAGATTACACTTCATTTGACCCTAACGAAACTTTCAACATTTCTAATTTAACCCAAGCAAATTAGTCAAGTAACCTTAATGAAAATAGCAAGATGGAAAATTTTCCCAAAACAAGCCTCGTGAACAACCAACCCTAGTAGAAAAAAATATTTCGTCAGAAAATACTCTGCCGTATCTTGAAATTAATGAAACAAAATTAAAATTACTTATAGATACTGGTAGTTGGCGATCAATAATTAAACCTATATTAATAGAAAAATACTTCCCAAATTTTATTTATAGAATAGATGCACAAATGAAAACAGCTGTAGGAACACGAGGCATTTGTTACCAAGCAACTATCAAAGCTTTTCCCAAATTTAATTGTAATTATGTTATGTCATTTTTATTATTGGATTTTCACAATTTCTATGATGGTATCATAGGATTAAACGATTTAATAAATATGAATTTAAATATAAGTTTAATTAATTTAATAGGACCCAATTTTCAAATACCCTTTAAGTATAGCCAATGAGAAGATTTTTTCTCGCCATCTGTAGAAGCGCAACAAAAAATGATAAAAAGATTACCAGTTAGGTAAAATAGAAAACAGAAATTCTAATACAGGCAAAAAGGTTTTGCACTAATAGAAGTCCAAAATAATTCCAATGAATCAGTTTCAGTAACATTAAATGAGCCGTTGCCAGTAAAATCTTTCGAAACTTTAATTTATGAAATGTATAATATTTATTCATTTTTAAATTTAAAAAATAAAGACAATAAAAAGGACTTTTTGTGAACTTTACGGGGTTGAATTAAATTACACAACGGCCCGAAAAGCAATTCAAACTCTCTAGTAGGGCGCTTCCATTCAACCTTCATCTAGCTCTTTCGCTGTTTAAGGGAAAATAATGAAAATCTAACTTCAGATAAGTTAATAAAACGAACTATACTTTTCTACAATAATTCTATTCATAGCGATACAAAATTTACCCCATTTAAGGTAATAAAAGGACATAAAAAACTCAACAGATCCTTTTGACCTAAACGACCATATAATAGTATCCATAAACAACCAGCTATTAGACTTAACGAAAATATGCGAGAAACAAACGAAAAACAAAACAATAAATAATTAAAAAAAGAAACAAAAAACGAGACGATCCGTCAGACTATAGAACACAAAAAGTTACGTACATTCGGACGAAACTAAAAAATAAAAAATTTAAGTTTAAAGCGACAAAACTGATTAGGCTGTCTTAAACAAAACACATTTTATTACCGTTAATCCAATATCTTTAAGGGCCGATTCCACCGCTGTGTTAAACGGAGATTAAAATGACATTGTTAGTGTAAAAATGTCATTTTAAACTTCTCTTAACTCAACGGTGAAATCAGCCCTTAGCGGAATAAAAAATAGACGTAATAGTTCCTACATATTGGTTTGTTTGGTGCAACCTTGACTTAAGAGATAACATCCCTAGGAAACTTATCAGTGTAAGTCAGAGCTGATTGGATATGCTGATACACGTGACTGAAAATGAACGACTTTAATTGGTTTTATATTAATGCCCGAAATGTTCCCTATAATTCAACTCTTTACGAGTGAACTCCTAAAGCAGTAGTTTGTGCGGGGAGGGACGGATTTTATTATTTGGAAACGGTAACTCACTGCGATTTTAATTCGAATATCGTCACAACAGAGATTACATTACTGTTAATACGGCACCAATCAAATCTTACAACTATCTATGCAAATTAAATAAATATTTACATAGTTTGGTCTAGAATCCGCATCAGCGTGTCAATTTTCATTAAAAGCCTGTAATTTAATATATGCTCGCTCGACCAATTGGGCTACTGAGTCGAATAATTAACTAGTATTAAAAAACAGAAAGAAGAGATTAAAAAATAATAAAAATTTCCTTTTAGATAAAAAACAACAACCATGGCACTACCAAAAATGCGAACTGGAATATATTAAAATATTGAATGAATATAATTCTTTCAAAAAAGACGGATACAATATGTTACTTGGGTTTGAATATCCAAAATGTGATATGGATGGGACTTATCAAGCTGTTCAAGAAAATATTACACAGTAAGTTGTGGAACTAATACATAGAAATAGGTTTTTACTTTTTTTTAAATAAATGTTCGTTAAAATTGGGTGCATTTTCACAAATTTACTGAGGCTCTTCCTATGGGGCTTTAGTATTGCCAAAGAATACCTACCCAAGAAGCGAAACTAAATGGGCGATTCGTGGACAAAAAACTGCTAAGTTTTCTCTTTTAGAGGTGGTTTAACGTCAAATATAGTTGTCAATTTATGTAGAGAAACGTTTGGTATATTATTATTAGCGTTTTGTGAAAATTACAGTTGTATCTAAGTAGTAATTAGAAATTAGTTTTAAGATTTTTATAACATGAAAAAAAAAATGCATTGCGTTGTTCATAAATTTTAATGAACGTTTCGAATTAAAACAGTAAATAAATAATAATACAAAACAATAATTAAAATATATGAAAAACTCACTCCGAGGAATCAAGTCGCTGCTATCAGGATGCAATCGAAATGCATTTACAGCTACCTATAGTACTTCTGGATATGTAATGTGTGGAAGGTGGGTTAGCCCACGGCACTTAAGCCTCACTAGGGCCATTGTGTATCCTCCTAAGATAACAGGCACCTCTTAACTCGTGAGCCAGCCTACAGATTTGATGTATTTGACAAATTTGTCAAGAGGTGTTCTTCTCTTATATCGGCTGATATTAGCCAATACTCCCGAAAACAAATATTCTAATAAATGAGAGCATCGGGCAGTCGTAAAGGATATGCTCAATGGTCTCATCTTCTTGTTCGCACCCCCTGCAGGCTGCCGATTCTAACAGCCCCATAATATGGAGATGCTTCCGTACTTGGCAATAGCAAGTCAGAAAAATCAAGTACATGTGATCAGGCGCAGATTCTGTCTAGTCATAGTCAAGTATTTGTTTGCTGTAGAGTTGTCAGGATAACTTAAAAGCTCACTGGCAACTCTGCAGTTTCTTGTTTCATCGCATATTTTCTTGAATTTCACAAGGAAATGCTCTGTAATTAGGTCTGTTACTACCGATGTTGTCAGTCCAATAGAAGGGCCAGGTCCAAAAAGTATTTGGTTGGCTGCCTGCTTGGCTAGTGAATCAGCAAGAAGGTTACCTTTCGATGTGGCGTGATCTTAGATAATTTCTTAAGGAGACCACATTGTTAATAGATACTCTTGCCAAAGCTTATAGTACTAACCCTGAGTAAATTCGTAGTCTGTTCAGGGTAAGTAGTACTTATCTGCTATCTGTATAGATCAGCATGTTCCTACCAGTGATATTGTTTCTGGTGACATATTTTGCTGCTATGAGAATCTCTGCTAGTTCGGTTTGAACTACATTGGCACTATTACTCACAGCCCGTTTTACGTTGATGTTTAAGGAATTGTATATTCCACATCCTGACACCTTGTTTTGTTTTAGTTTGTACATCAGTTTCTATTCCAACCTTTCAGAGGCTTGTCCAATTAAAATCAACCAAACGGAAACATAAAAAAATATCTTATTTTTGACATAACATTTCCATACTCTTTAAAAAGCAGTTCTATTAATTTATTTCCAGTCACTCTCGATGATTTATTCATCTATTTTGATTGAATTGTTGCAGTACATAATTTTTAAATACAAATATAACGTCATCTATAAAGTAATAAACAACGTACTTTTCGAAAACTTTGGAACATAATTACTCTGTGTCATCCAAAAGTTTTTAAACCTTTTTTGAATCAAGTGAATTTATTTGTTTAATAAATGACGCTAATATAATATACTTTTAGAGCATTTCTTTATAAGCTTACCACACCATACTTCTTTACAGTATTGTGGATATTGCGGCGACGTCATACATACCGTGGCAACCTTTTATATAATGTCATATGTCAAATTTAATTTAAGTTTGGGGATTTCTAAACGGAATTTAAGGTCAAATTTCGTTTAGCTGAAATCAGTTACGTAAAAATTGTTGCCATGGCAACCGTTGCCAATTGTCTGGTTTTAATTCTAATCTGTTCCAGTAGAGTGGAATGGAATCTTTCCATATAACTATTTGAATTAGGATTTTTAGGGGTTGTAAAATGAAGCTCGATTTTATGTAGTTTGCAAAAGTCTAGAAGGTTTGAATTATTAAATTCGCTTCCTCCATCACAAACTATTGTTTGGGGAATGCCATAATGAGATATGAAGGTTAGTAAACCTTCTAAAAAATTTATTGAGTTTGTGCCCAGTATAGGGTATGCTTGCGCAAACTTGGAAAAAGTATCAATAACGGTCAGAAATTTTTCTTTAGAAATTGATAAAACATCCATATGTATTCTATCAAAGGGTTTAGTACCAATTGGAATTGGTTTAAATTCAAATTTATTGGGTTGTCTTTCATATTTAGATTTTTGACAAATTGTACATTCGTTTATATAATTTGTAACATTTTTAATCATATGTGGCCAATAATAATTTTTCTTTGATGATTCAATAGTAGTGTTGATGCCTCTGTGACCAGTTTTATAAATATGATAATTCATTTTTTCTCTTTGTTCTATTTCAGAAAGCACATCTGTTACTTTATTCGAACAGATATTTAATTTTGAATAAATTTTGATAATTTTTTTCCTGAATTCGTTTTTAAAAAGAAGGTTCATCTATTTTATCTGGAAAGAATAAATTATATGTTTTGTTACTATTTAAATTTGTTATAAATTCTTCTAAATCTTCATCCATATGTCTCCTTCGAAGATTTATAAAATATCTGTCATTATCAAATATTTTTTCTTTAATAAACATAGGAACGGGAGACGAATCCGATATTTTAATAATCATCTGATTTTTGAAATAATTTAGTGGTTTTTCACAATAGGGATAAGATAATAAAGGAGGTTCTGCAGCTGAATGGATTGTCGAGGATGTGGATACAAAATTAAAATATGCCTGAATAGACTCATTGATATCTTTAGGTTCATTAATAAGTGAATTATTGTCATGTTCAGGAATAAATGATTCCTGTACTGGATTTCTGGATAATGCGACTGCTACAACATTATCTTCTCCTTTAATATAATCAATTTCATAATCATATTCAGATAGAAGTAACTTCCATCGAACTAATTTAGAATTAGGTTTTTTTAAACTCTCTAACCATTTCAATGGTTTTTGATCATTTTGAACCTTAAAATGTTTTCCAAAAAGGACGAAAGTACCTTATTCCCCATACGATAGATAATAGTTCTTTTTCAATTACTGAATAATTTACTTCATTAGGGTTTAATGTACGACTTGCGTAAAAAATAGGTTTTCCACACTGACAATACTGCTCCAATGGCACATTGACTAGCGTTAGTTGTTAGTGTAAAAATCTTTGTAAAATCGGGATGTGCTAATCCAGGTTCATTACATAAAATAGCTTTACAAGTTTCAAATGCTTGAATAAATTGTTGTGAATGAACTACCTTTTGACCTTTTCTAAGACAAAGAGTCATTGGTTTAGTAATTTTAGCTAAGTTATTAATAAATTTTCTATAAAATCCAATCATGCCCAAAAAACTTTTAACTTCTTTGGGAGTTTTTGGCAAAGGCATTTTAAGAATAGCATCGACTTTTTTTGGATTAGGTTTGATACAATCAGAGGTTATAACATGAACTAAAAATTCTGTTTCTTTTTTTAAAAATTCACATTTATCTAATTGAACTTTGAGATTACACTCCTGAAATTTCTAAAAAATTTCTTTCAGATTTAAAATATGTTCATCCAATGTTGTAGAAAAAACTATTAGATCATCCATATAAAGCAAGCATATTTTATTAATATGATCTTTTATGGCTTCATTAATCATTCTCTAAAACGTTGCTGGCGCATTTTTTAAGCCAAAAGGCATTTTCAATACTATCTTCGTGCATATTAATTTGATGAAAGCCACTAGCTAGATTAAACGTAGTGAAATACTGGCATTTGCCAAGTTTGTCTAGCAGGTCATCAATATTTGGGATTGGGAATCTGTCTTGGACAGTTTTACTGTTCAAACGGCGGTAATCAATGACCACTCGATATTTATCAATGCCACTGGCATCAAGACGTTTTTTTACAATCCAGACATTACTGGAGTAGGGACTGGTACCTACTATTACGAATAATACCATCCTCTAGCATTTTTTCTATTTGTCTATTAATTTCCTTTTTATGAATTTCTGGAATTCTATAGGGTTTTGAATATATAGGCTATTCATCAGTTGTTCGAATAACATGAGTAGTTCGAGTAGTTGATGAAAGAGGTTCATTGGGGGAGTTGAAAAATTGTATTTTTACATAATTTAATAATTTTATATTTTTCGTCTTCATCTAAATGTTCAAGTCGTAATAAATGTTCAATTTGATACTCATCAGGATAAGATGTTAAATTATGAAACTCTACTTTACATATTTCGAATTCACTTAGTGGAAAAACCGGTAAAGGGTCTTGAAGATTTACATAAGTATAGTCACTACTAACATTATGAATTTCTACGACAATTTGAGCATTTTCCACATTAACAATCCCTTCTGGAATGTAACAATGTGAATTAATTTTGGTTTGTGGAACATAATACGTTCCATTTTCAATAACATTAACCGGTAACTTTGTTTTCAAAATTTCGAATTCATTTAATTTTAAGTTATAGTTGCAACTGTAATATGAAGGAGAACATAAATATACAGGAATAATAACATCATCTTTAAATAGGAAATTTTCATGTAAATTCCAATTAAATCCCATATTTCTTAGGTCTCTAAAACTGATAAGTCCATCAAAGAATGGATGAAAATTAAACAATGTGAAAATAATTTTTTCTTTAGTTTGAAATTCGTTAAAAGCAGAAATATTTAGCTATTTGTTCGCCACAAGAAGTTTTTATAACATTTGGCTTAAATATTATAGAATTTGCATAATACTGTTTAGCTATATAAGGATTTAATAAGGATATATGGCTACCAGAATCTAAAAACATATTGAGAGGTTTTTCAAAATAAATTATTTTAACATAAGGAAGGGTACGAGTATTTATATTATGTAATTCTAAGTATTTTCCTTTCCAGAGACTGGAGGGATAAAATTTTGATGTTGGTCCTGGTGTTCATAATCAGAAAATGTCTCATTATCATTGAATAAAACATTTTGGTTTGATATACTAGGACTATCATCATTTATATTGAATAATTCTTCAGAAGTGAAAGTTGGTCTTGATTGAGACTGAAATGTCATTTTTGGTTTAAATGATTGTCGAGTAATTCCTGACATTGGAATTGGTTGATCAGTAAGAGTTTGATTTTTGGGCTTCCAAACATTCGTTTGTTCAGGTTTTTGTTTACCAAAAACTTGCTGATTTGTAAAGAATTTTTGTTGTACTTGTCTTGGGTTAACTCGAATTGGTTGACTAGGAAAATTCGAGTTATCTGGAGATTCTCGATAAAAATTTCGAGAATCTCTACAAGAGGGTTGTTGATTGAAATTAAAATTTTTTGGTGTAAAATTTTGAATGTGGTTTGGAGGGTGGGGGGCGGTTTCTCCCCGATCTCCAGGACGTGTCGGTCTGTGGTTCGGGAGGCGGTTTCTCCCCGATACGGTTTGAATCGACGGCATGTACCAAAGCACTTACTGCAATTTTCTTCGGAGTTTTAGATAACGGGTGAGCTAACGGTTGCTCTATGATCCCAATCGGGTAGCAAGGTATCGGACGGGGTGTTGGAGACATCAACATGTCACCTACAAAAATTTTCCCACTTCCTAACTCTAATCGGACATCCAGTTTGATTAGGATATCCATCCCAAGCACTAAGTCAGTACTTAAATTGGGGAAGTGCCTGATATCCTCAACAGAAGTTCGGCTGCCAAATTTGATTGGTACAGAGTAGGACTCCTGGTCTCGGATAGTACTATCATTAGCTAACCTTGCAGAAGCGGGGTCTGCATTTATGGGTTGCTTCTGACTAGAAAGATACTCAGCTAGCCGGTATCCTAGGTAGGACCGAGATGCTCCAGTGTTCACAAGGGCTGAGAATGTATTATCCAGGATTTTCAACTCTATATGTGGTCGTGCGTCCTCTTCTGTAAGCAGGACGATATCTCGGATGGCGGTTTCCTGTGGGAAGACGGTTTGTTGAGAACCAAAGTGGTTAGCCTCGTATCGTTCTTGATACCGGGGACCACGGTAGCCAGTACTGGCACTGGGATGGTATGCAGACTCTTGAGCCTGGTAACGGGTTGCAAATCGCCTGGTTCTGGAGTTACTTGGCACGGTCTCTAACTCTTTTCTTAAAAGTTCACATTCTTTTGCGGCTTTCCAAAAGGTGGACAAATCACTGAAATCTGTCTTGCGGATCTGCTGCCTGTATTCGGGCAGAAGATTACGGTACAATATATCTAATTGCTGTTTACTGGTAAACGACCCATGTCTCCTCATGAGAGTCTGCAAGTCGGTATTGTAGGAAGTGACGGATTCGTTCTTACGATGTAGTCGACGGCTAATTTTAGCTTCTAGGTCTAACTGATAGGACACTGAAAAAAAGAATATACGGAAATCGGCCTCGAAGGCCTTCCAGGTTGGCCAATTATCTTGATTGTTATGGAACCACAAGGCGGGCTCATCGGTTAGTAGTTCGGAGATGTACGG
Source organism: Psylliodes chrysocephalus (assembly GCA_927349885.1). Taxonomy (NCBI): domain Eukaryota; kingdom Metazoa; phylum Arthropoda; class Insecta; order Coleoptera; family Chrysomelidae; genus Psylliodes; species Psylliodes chrysocephalus. Next base: position 8,755,636 of record OV651817.1, read on the forward strand.
CAGAAGTCTATCTTTGGCAATCCCCTTGGAAATGCAGATTTCATCAAGGCGTTACAAAATGCGGCTGGATCATCACGGTTTCCAAACGAGAGGTTCCACTCGTTCGTTTGGATAGGTACGGGCCTAACGGAGGGCAGTGGGGGTGTCATGGCGGGGTAGAACGGTTTTCTCACAGAAAAGAAAAGAGAGAAAGAAAAATTCGGAGAAAAAGAAGATTAACAGAAAATAAATTCGGAGAAAAAGGAGAGAGAAAAAAAAATCTACCCTTATTCCGGGGGTGGAAAACCTTTAGCAGTACGGTCCCTGCTCGGGCGCCATTTGTGACAGGCTCCTGGTTCACCTACAGTGAATCAGCGAGTCTGTGTGGCGCTATGAAGGTGATTCCCGAATAGGGGTTGCTCAGGCGCCAGTTTTGGTATCGCAGTTTGCTCTGCGACCCTAAAGTACACCAGAGTGTACTCAAGGTAAACTCAGTGGAGGTAAAAATAATTCCAGGCGGTCACTGCTAGGTATCCACTATACTAGAATAAATAAAAATAAAACACCTATCTTTTTTCTACCTCGTACCCTACGGTACTCTGAAAGAGAACAGTTAAGAACCAGCAATAAGAGAAACACAGGAACAGGTAATAAAATATATATTTACAAAAAAAAAAAAATACAACTATAATTATATATTTACGGCTTCCTGCATTTGAAAAATCTATTCTTTAAAAATAAATTATTAAAATTGAAAAGTATTTAAATATTGACGGATCCCTATATCCGGAAAATTGACTAAAAAAAATAAATTATTAAAGTTGAAAATTATTTAAATATTGACGGATCCCTATATTCGGAAAATTTAATAAAAGTAAATTATTGAAACGTAGGGAAATATGTATGGAAAATAAATTATCATTATTGAAAATAATTTAAACTTGACGGTAATCAAATGCAAACAAAAAAAAAATGAACTCAAAATTATCGGAGACCCCTTGTATCTTAATACCCAGGCGATGGAAACGCAAAATTCTCGCCTATTGATAAATAAGGTTTATTTACACGAGGTTTTGAATCGGCGACCACGACTATCGTAGAAAATAATATTTATGAATTTTTCCCAGCTTCTATCGAGAGCGTGTGTGTGAATTTTATTTTACAGAAGTTGTC
>OV651817.1:8764287-9091787 GCA_927349885.1 Psylliodes chrysocephalus
TTGACATACTGTTTTAGATTAAGAATATACCCCTTGTACTATTTGCAAAGGATGATCGCGGTTGATTATGTAAAGTATTATATAGGAAAGTAAAAAAAGTGTGGTGATTAAGAGGTTAGGTTTCAATACATATTAACTGTGTAAAAAATTAATGAAAACAAATAATAATTATAACTCTATTCTAATTAATTATGCCAACCAACTATTAATAATTGCAAAAACACTTTAACATGAAAGTTAATCACAAGTATAATTAATAAGATAAATTATTTAAAATCTTAAGGATCAACATGACATTTTTAATAATATTACTGTGTATACCGAAGTAGTATTTAATATTAAAAAATATTGTGTAATACCAGACAAGGAATTTCTTCTGTTAAACCACTTTCTCCATGAAAATGTAGTGAACAAATATAAAAGTATCTTTAGTAACATCATCCTTCAATCGATCGAAAACCTTTATCACTTCTACCACATTTTTTCATTCATAATGCTTATTTTGAACATGTTTTAATATGTATTTTGCCTAATGATTGATAGTTTTTTTTACGATATTGCAGGCAAATCTTTTTATAAAATAATAATGTATACCACGTGTCACTTTTACATACTCATAACAATACTGTTTAGTTTTTCCTTTCCGTGAAGATAACATAATTAATTGATTGCAAAAATTAATTTTTCAATTAAGACACTTATTATTTTACTTTTTTTATCCCATTTTGTAAACGAATACACTTAAAATTAATATTTACCGATTATAATTTTTTTCACGTGGACATTTTAACATGCTTGTTTACAAAATACAGTACGAAAAAGATGGCTGATACTGACGCATGCGCACAAAAAAAATTGTGATGAAATTCCTATTTAGACAATTACTTTTTCAATATGACGGGAGAATTGATTAACAAAACAAAAACTTTGTAGATTTAATCGGTGAATTTCTGGCTAAACCATATATACAACACGTTCTTAACGCGAAAAATGCTGTATCGACTTTTTTTAAATGTTTATTATGAGGTTTAGTCATCGGTACACTTTGTTTTTGAATTTACTAGGAAATATAATATAGATGTGATCTTTACGGCACATAAACAAAGACTGAAGCAAAGTGTTAAGATGAGGGGATTGGTGGAGAAGGGAATATATTAAATAGTTCCAGCTTTCAACTATGTGGTCGAATCGAAGCATATACAGGGGGCGACAATATATCTTATTTACGAGACGAGGCAGAAATATAATAATAATATAGACGGAAGCGTTGTTTATAAGCATGGACAGTTATGTAATCCGTATACATAACAACCAGTTTCATATATAGCCAGTTTAAAATCTTAGGTGACAACAAGGACGGATGGCACAGTCAGCAATCGAAAGTTATACATTTTAAAACATTGTTTATTTCGAAAGATATTATAATCAGTTATCGAAATATTATAATTTTGTATTAATAATTTTAATTGAAAATATTTTTTTTAAAAAGTAAGTTTTTATTTTGAAGTTCAAAAAAGGGAAATACTTATTCAAGGTGTTTCAGAATAAAGTACCATAAACTGGAGGAGCTGTAAATCTTAACTAGTTATTAAGAAAAGCTAAATATAATTTTTCTGTAAACGTCCCAGTTTTCTTTCTACAGGTTAAAAAAGTGAATTTTATATAATAATAATAATAATAATAATAATAATAATAATAATAATAATAATAATAATAATAATAATAATAATAATAATAATAATAATAATAATAATAATAATAATAATAATAATAATAATAATAATAATAATAATAATAATAATAATAATAATAATAATAATAATAATAATAATAATAATAATAATAATAATAATAATAATAATAATAATAATAATAATAATAATAATAATAATAATAATAATAATAATAATAATAATAATAATAATAATAATAATAATAATAATAATAATAATAATAATAATAATAATAATAATAATAATAATAATAATAATAATAATAATAATAATAATAATAATAATAATAATAATAATAATAATAATAATAATAATAATAATAATAATAATAATAATAATAATAATAATAATAATAATAATAATAATAATAATAATAATAATAATAATAATAATAATAATAATAATAATAATAATAATAATAATAATAATAATAATAATAATAATAATAATAATAATAATAATAATAATAATAATAATAATAATAATAATAATAATAATAATAATAATAATAATAATAATAATAATAATAATAATAATAATAATAATAATAATAATAATAATAATAATAATAATAATAATAATAATAATAATAATAATAATAATAATAATAATAATAATAATAATAATAATAATAATAATAATAATAATAATAATAATAATAATAATAATAATAATAATAATAATAATAATAATAATAATAATAATAATAATAATAATAATAATAATAATAATAATAATAATAATAATAATAATAATAATAATAATAATAATAATAATAATAATAATAATAATAATAATAATAATAATAATAATAATAATAATAATAATAATAATAATAATAATAATAATAATAATAATAATAATAATAATAATAATAATAATAATAATAATAATAATAATAATAATAATAATAATAATAATAATAATAATAATAATAATAATAATAATAATAATAATAATAATAATAATAATAATAATAATAATAATAATAATAATAATAATAATAATAATAATAATAATAATAATAATAATAATAATAATAATAATAATAATAATAATAATAATAATAATAATAATAATAATAATAATAATAATAATAATAATAATAATAATAATAATAATAATAATAATAATAATAATAATAATAATAATAATAATAATAATAATAATAATAATAATAATAATAATAATAATAATAATAATAATAATAATAATAATAATAATAATAATAATAATAATAATAATAATAATAATAATAATAATAATAATAATAATAATAATAATAATAATAATAATAATAATAATAATAATAATAATAATAATAATAATAATAATAATAATAATAATAATAATAATAATAATAATAATAATAATAATAATAATAATAATAATAATAATAATAATAATAATAATAATAATAATAATAATAATAATAATAATAATAATAATAATAATAATAATAATAATAATAATAATAATAATAATAATAATAATAATAATAATAATAATAATAATAATAATAATAATAATAATAATAATAATAATAATAATAATAATAATAATAATAATAATAATAATAATAATAATAATAATAATAATAATAATAATAATAATAATAATAATAATAATAATAATAATAATAATAATAATAATAATAATAATAATAATAATAATAATAATAATAATAATAATAATAATAATAATAATAATAATAATAATAATAATAATAATAATAATAATAATAATAATAATAATAATAATAATAATAATAGATAGATAGATAGATAGATAGATAGATAGATAGACATTTATTGACACTTTTACATACAATTTGTACATTTTATGTCACACAGCCGACATTTTAAATTGTAGGAAAATATAATATAGTAGAAAAATTAGTAAACTTATACAATTCATTCTGTAAGATACAATGACAATATATAATAATATAACATAGAAAATATACAGTAAAATTGAATAAAATGTAATAGGATACAATATAAAAAAATAGTCATTTAAAATACAAAGGGATATAATTATAGAATAAAACACAATGAATGTAAACAAACACAACACTACAACAATGATATATTTATATAATGTTATTAGATTACTATGATAAAATTTTATAATAAAATAAAAGTTTATACTCTCGACAAATTAACAAATAAAAAAAAGTCGTCAGTGGAGTAAAAACAGTGCTCCAGCAGAAAGTCCTTGGCTATTTTATGAAAGCCATTTATGGTTAGATGTATAATATTTTTATTACGGTAAAAATTAATAAAGGAGTTGTATATTTTTACATCTGGTTTGTTGTTTTGGGTAATTCCAATTCTTGAATATGGGACTACGAAGTTGTTCCTAAATCGTGTATTATATTCATGTAAGTCGAGTTGTAAAGGTACTTGAGCATTTTTTTTATGAAACCACATTAAAGTTTCTAATATGTATACACATGGTAAAGGGAGAATTTGATAATTTTTAAATAAAGGTTTACAGTGTGTACCATAAGGAACATTACCAATTATTCTTATTGCCGTTTTTTGGCAACTAAAAATCTTCTGCAAAGCACTGGTTCTACCCCAAAGTAAGGTCCCTTGCGATAAGTGACTATGGATTAGAGCAAAGTATACTGTTCTTATAATGTATGTATCTAAAATCATACTTAATCTACGCATAACAAATATTTGCGACGATAGTTTTGCGCATATGGCATCGGCATGAGCTACCCAATTCAAGCCAGTGTCTAGGGTAATGCCTAATAATAATAATAATAATAATAATAATAATAATAATAATAATAATAATAATAATAATAATAATAATAATAATAATAATAATAATAATAATAATAATAATAATAATAATAATAATAATAATAATAATAATAATAATAATAATAATAATAATAATAATAATAATAATAATAATAATAATAATAATAATAATAATAATAATAATAATAATAATAATAATAATAATAATAATAATAATAATAATAATAATAATAATAATAATAATAATAATAATAATAATAATAATAATAATAATAATAATAATAATAATAATAATAATAATAATAATAATAATAATAATAATAATAATAATAATAATAATAATAATAATAATAATAATAATAATAATAATAATAATAATAATAATAATAATAATAAATAATAATAATAATAATAATAATAATAATAATAATAATAATAATAATAATAATAATAATAATAATAATAATAATAATAATAATAATAATAATAATAATAATAATAATAATAATAATAATAATAATAATAATAATAATAATAATAATAATAATAATAAATTACATCGCCGTAATTTAGTTGTGAAAGAACTAAACCGTCACATAGTAACATCTTAGCCTGCTTATTTAATAAGTGTCTGTGCGAATATACAAGTTTTAAATTTGAGAAAGCTTTTTTTACCACAAAAGATGTATTCTGAGAAAAAGTGAGGGAGTCGTCAATATATAGTCCTAAATTTTTTTCACAGTCTGAAAAAACAATTGGTTTATTATCAATCTGAACAGTAGCAGAATTTTTTACACGATTTTTAGCTAATTTTCGACCAAATAACATAGATTTAGATTTAGTGCCATTAATTGATAGACAGAATTTTGTGGACAATTCTGATAATGTTCTCAAGTCATCATTTATATTATGTGTAGCTTCTTCAATTTCAGATTCTTTAAATTCAAGATAGAGTTGTGTATCATCTGCATAAAAGTGTGATTTCATATATTTAAGGTGTCTATGAAATTGCGAAGTATATAAAGAGAATAAAAGAGGCCCTAGAATAGACCCTTGAGGTACGCCGCGAGTGACTAAAATATCGTTTGAACTTTTTCCGCCTAGAACGACCTTTTGAGTCCGTTGGTCTAGATATGATTTTAGCAGATTTAAGGAAGAACTACTAAATCCTATATAATGACAAATGGATCTAAGCATACTGTGATTGATTTTGTCAAATGCTTTAGAATAGTCTAAGAGTACTAATATGCAAAGCTTGTTAGTATCAATTGCATAATAAATATCATCTAAAACCTTAAGTAGTGCAGTAGTACAGCTGTGATTTGGGCGAAATCCTGACTAATTTATAGGTATTATATCAAATTGGGAGATGTGCAGTCTTATTTGTTCTCCCATTATTTTTTCTAATACTTTGGACAGTGTACAAAGAATGCTTATAGGTCTTAGTTGGCTATATTCCGATGGATTGTCTGTTTTTGGAAGAGGTATTACTCGAGATTTTTTCCATAGCAAAGGAAATATAGAATTACTAAGGCAGAAGTTAAAAATGTGAGTGAGGTATTGAAGTATAAGAGGACAGCAGTGCATTAGCATGGTAATATTTATCTCGTCCGGACCGGTGGCATTGGATTTTATGGAGTGCAGTTTTTCATAGACTTTCAATTCCTGTACAGTTTTAAAATTAAATGTGTCAACATTTACGACAGTCGATGTGCTATAATTGTTGATCGTGTCAGGATTTTGCAGGTGGGAAGGAATATTCAAAGGCAATTTTTTATTATTGTGAATTATATCTAAATGTTTTAATTCTTTCCAAATGTTATTTTTACTTCGCAGTCTGAATTCTACATAATTTTCTAAATATACATAATTTTCTAAATACCTTCCCTTACGGTAAAAATTTTAATTTAAAATATTGTTGCTCTGGTTTTTGGTAAACTCAATTTATTTGCAAACTCAAACTTTTACAATAATTAACTATTACCAATAACGTACAACTATTATCAAACTGCCCTGTGACGTCAAGATCATCGACTTATATAGTTCCCTTTGGGTGGAACAAAATTGATCGAAAAACATTTGATCGAATTGGAAATTTGATTAAAATACATTTTATAGAATGACATTTAATCGAAAATACATTTAATCAAATAAAATTTGATCAAAGCTATATTTTATTTAATAAAATTTTATCGAAAAGACAATATATCCAAAATTCATTAGATCGAATGGACAATATATCGAAAATCAACATTAGAAATGGTAAAATATATATAAAAAAATTAAAAGACACTAAGCAACTGTCCGTGTAATCTCTGTTACCGGGAAAACTAAACTCCGCGACTATATTTAAATTAGGTATTAATGGCAAAAATTTTGATATTCTCAAATGAGAGCTGCCATATTTAATAAATTTTATCCTCACGATACATATTAATATTTTCAGAGCTAATTGCAATTAAAGCATTGTGATTAATTTGCACAAAATATGTATTTAACTAATTTATATAACCTGCCTGGAGCCGTTGAGGGTTACTTCGCAAAAAAATTATATAAAAAAAAATCTGATGTGTCCAACACATGACTTTCCTATCTAGTTATTACAGGCTTTTTCATGTTATTTTGTACAACCTATTGCAGCACCTCTATAAATGTTTAGAGGATAAATTAAATATATACATTTTCCACATACATCTACCTCGAAACATTTTTCTATAGATCACGGTGCTTGGGAACCAACTTTAAATGAAAAGTTTATTTACTAGACTTTTTTCTCGGTCAAAGTATTTCTGAAGGACTATAGATTGGCGCAATATATTTTTTAAAATCAGTTCCAGCGGCCGTTTTTGAGAAAACTCGATTTTTCTTGAAAAAGTGACCTTTTTTTTTACTTTTTTGCTTGTAACTTGCGCATTTCACTTTTCCCGGCTTGTCAAAAGTAAATTTCAATGGAAAAATGTCCGCTCTACAAGAAAGCATCAATGACTTTTTTCTCTAAAATCAGCCGATTTTGAGTTAAATGGGATTGGGAACCAACTTTAAATGAAAAGTTTATTTACTAGACTTTTTTTCGGTCAAAGTATTTCTGAATGGCTATAGATTGGCGCAATATATTTTTTAAAATCGGTTCCAGCAGCCGTTTTTGAGAAAACTTGATTTTAAATGAAAAAGTGACCCTTTTTTTACTTTTTTTGCTTGTAACTTGCGCATTTCACATTTTCTCGGCTTACTAAAAGTAAATTTCAATGGGAAAATGTTCGCTCTACAAAAAAGCATAAATGACTTTTTTCTCTAAAATCAGCCGATTTGAGATCTCATTTAACTCAAAATCGGCTGATTTTAGAGGAAAAAGTCATTGATGCTTTTTTGTAGAGCAGATATTTTCCCATTGAAATTTACTTTTTCCAAGCCGAGAAAATGTGAAATGCGCAAGTTACAAGCAAAAAAGTAAAAAAAGGTCACTTTTTAATTAAAAATCGAGTTTTCTCAAAAACGGCTGCTGGAACCGATTTTAAAAAAATATATTGCGCTAATCTATAGCCCTTCAGAAATACTTTGATCGAAAAAAAAGTCTAGTAAATAAACTTTTCATTTAAAGTTGGTTCCCAAGCACCGTGAGATATTCATTGAAAACGAAAATACTAAAAAATTTAAATTTTGCACTTTTCCTACAATTTTTCCATTACGGTCCATTTTAGAAAAATCATGTATAAACAAAAATTATAGAGATCGATAACAACTTTTAGTTCAACTATTTTCATAAAAATCAGAATTTTGCACATTTTCTGAAATATCTCGAATACGGTCCATTTTAGGGAAATTATGTATAAAATAAAAATTAAAGAGAATTATATTACAAACAACTTTTATTTGAACAATTTTTATAAAAAATTATTTTTTTTACATTTTGTCAAATTTCTCGAATACAGACCATTTTAGGAAAATTTTGTATAAAACAAAAATTATAGATAATTATATTGGAAGTAATTTTTATTTTTCTTATTTCTTCCTGCGCCATTCCTTCTCTGCCATCTTTAAAATCCATTCTGAGAGACCTGAAGTATCCATGCCTGTTTCGTACTCAGTGGATCTAGTATTTACCATGAACTTTTATTTTGGATCCCACCGCTGTCACCAAATGTTACGCTGGTTTTTGGTAAACTCAATTTAGTTGCAAACTCAAACTTTACAATATACAGCGTGGCCCAAAAGTTTAGAAATGGCCAATTATCTCGTAAATTGCTAGTCCTAATTGTACAAAATTTGAAGTACACCTATTTTGGGATACAGAGATTCCAGATTTGATATTTGCAATGTTGCCAGATTTTCTGTTTCTCTTATATTATTAGTCACTTTGGTTTTTCAAAGTGATCACCCTGTATATTAAGTCATTATTGAAATCTCCTATTCAATACCAGTTCAACCATATGTAACACTTATGATTTCATGTAGTCTAGAAGGTCTTAAATAAATAAAACAGAAGTCTGGCAACGCCTAATTGTCTCATAATTTTTTTAATATAAACCATTTTCAACTACATTAAAACGTATCAATTGAAAGATTACACCATTTTTAACATAATGGTTACTTTATCAAGTGTTCAAAATATGCTTCATTTGTGAGTTGTGTAATGAAGTCAATTTTTCATTACTATTTTTTTTATTCAATTGCCGAATTAGTATTCTTTATAATAATTTTAAATCTAACTTTCATTAGAATTCGGCATGTCAATTTAATAAAATTAATTATTCGTTACTATTCTAATTTATAAATCAACTTTTTGGCTTCACCCTGTATTCATTATTTTAAAATATATAATATTCCGAAAATCCATAGTACTTTCACAATATAGCAATGGTTTTTAATATTTTTGAACGAAAACGAACGGCAGCCAGCACCGTCCCCTTCTCGAGTACCTTCTCCCACTTAAGTTGATCATGCGTGGGACATTGGTAAATATTTTTCGACCCGAGAACTAGAACATCGCGAGAGAAATTTTTAATTCCATTCCGAGCGATTGAAAGAACCAGTCGACAAATTTAATACCAGCGCCGCGAGCCAAAACCGTCTTTGCCGCAGTTAGTACAAAAAACCCGTTTTTATTTTTTGCCGTAGCATCGAGTTAAGATAGGAAATAAAACCGAATTAAATTGACTAGATTTAAACACCGTTTGAGATTACATTTTAACACGTAAATAATTTTGTAAAAATTCCGAAATTTAATAATTAAATTAACTGTCGAAAAATATTTTCTTGTTTGGATATTGGCCGTGATTATTTTTTTTATTATCGTCTTCGAACGGTGAGGACTGCTTCCGATATAAATTGACTTTGTAAAGAGAATTATTAAATAAGTAAATTGGGAAAAGATAGGAATTAGAGTGTTTTTCTTTTTTTTTTTAAATTTAGATAGACTTTTAAAAGAATAGATTTTTTTTTAAATTCATGACCGTGGGAAATAAGGGAATTGAATATTGTTCATTTTTTTATTGGTTTAGTTTGACTGTTCGCGATTTTTTTTTCTACTGAAGGGGAGGGTATCATTTCCTGTTTTGAATATAAAATTTCCGTTCCTTTATTTTTCCGTCCTGGCTACTTCCAAATAACTCACTGAGGGCTTAAAGTTCCGTGTGTTATTTTCGTTCCTAGCTTTCCGCAATTAATTCAGTGAGGGCTTAAAGTTCCCTGTGTTAATTTTCCTTCCTGTCTATTCCCAAATAACTCACTGAGGGCTTAAAGTTCCGTATGTTATTTTCGTTCCTAGCTTTCCGCAATTAATTCAGTGAGGGCTTAAAGTTCCCTGTGTTAATTTTCCTTCCTGTGTATTCCCAAATAACTCACTGAGGGCTTAAAGTTCCGTGTGTTATTTTTCTTCCTAGATATCCCTGTCCGACTTGGGGTTATAATAATAAATAACAATAAGAGGTAGTGTGGGTTTGATTCACCGTAGCTTGCTCATTGGATTCAGGGGTTTAAAAAAAACGAAACAAAATAATAATAATAATAATAATAATAATAATAATAATAATAATAATAATAATAATAATAATAATAATAATAATAATAATAATAATAATAATAATAATAATAATAATAATAATAATAATAATAATAATAATAATAATAATAATAATAATAATAATAATAATAATAATAATAATAATAATAATAATAATAATAATAATAATAATAATAATAATAATAATAATAATAATAATAATAATAATAATAATAATAATAATAATAATAATAATAATAATAATAATAATAATAATAATAATAATAATAATAATAATAATAATAATAATAATAATAATAATAATAATAACAATAATAATAATAATAATAATAATAATAATAATAATAATAATAATAATAATAATAATAATAATAATAATAATAATAATAATAATAATAATAATAATAATAATAATAATAATAATAATAATAATAATAATAATAATAATAATAATAATAATAATAATAATAATAATAATAATAATAAATAATAATAATAATAATAATAATAATAATAATAATAATAATAATAATAATAATAATAATAATAATAATAATAATAATAATAATAATAATAATAATAATAATAATAATAATAATAATAATAATAATAATAATAATAATAATAATAATAATAATAATAATAATAATAATAATAATAATAATAATAATAATAATAATAATAATAATAATAATAATAATAATAATAATAATAATAATAATAATAATAATAATAATAATAATAATAATAATAATAATAATAATAATAATAATAATAATAATAATAATAATAATAATAATAATAATAATAATAATAATAATAATAATAATAATAATAATAATAATAATAATAATAATAATAATAATAATAATAATAATAATAATAATAATAATAATAATAATAATAATAATAATAATAATAATAATAATAATAATAATAATAATAATAATAATAATAATAATAATAATAATAATAATAATAATAATAATAATAATAATAATAATAATAATAATAATAATAATAATAATAATAATAATAATAATAATAATAATAATAATAATAATAATAATAATAATAATAATAATAATAATAATAATAATAATAATAATAATAATAATAATAATAATAATAATAATAATAATAATAATAATAATAATAATAATAATAATAATAATAATAATAATAATAATAGGGGGGTGGGTTGGCTCAGTGGTTAGAGTCATGACTTTGAGATCGGAAGGTCTCAGGTTCGAATCCCACCGTTGGCCGGGATTTTTTCATTTAATTTAATTATTTAAAATTAATTCTGATGCCTTGGTAGGATTCCCCACTCGACCATTCACTGTTGGGTTCTAATTAACAGTGCTGTTCCTAAAGTGGCGCTGGGAAACAGTAACAAAGCCTACATAGAACACGAGGCTAATGGCCGCAGTAGTCGACGCCGATGACACCAAATTAAAAAAAAAAAAATAATAATAATAATAATAATAATAATAATAATAATAATAATAATAATAATAATAATAATAATAATAATAATAATAATAATAATAATATTAATAATAATAATAATAATAATAATAATCATAATAATAATAATAATAATAATAATAATAATAATAATAATAATAATAATAATAATAATAATAATAATAATAATAATAATAATAATAATAATAATAATAATAATAATAATAATAATAATAATAATAATAATAATAATAATAATAATAATAATAATAATAATAATAATAATAATAATAATAATAATAATAATAATAATAATAATAATAATAATAATAATAATAATAATAATAATAATAATAATAATAATAATAATAATAATAATAATAATAATAATAATAATAATAATAATAATAATAATAATAATAATAATAATAATAATAATAATAATAATAATAATAATAATAATAATAATAATAATAATAATAATAATAATAATAATAATAATAATAATAATAATAATAATAATAATAATCTCTGAGGCGAGAAAACCCCTTACAGTTGACAGTACCCTAATCGATGATAGAGTGCATTTATCATATTTCTCCATGGTTGTTTTATTTATTTAAGACCTTCCAGACTACATAAAATCATAAGTGTTGCATATGGTTGAACTTGTATTGAATAGGAGATTCCAATAATGACTTAATATACAGGGTGATCAATTTGAAAAACCAAAATGACTAATAATATAAGAGAAATGGCAAATCTGACAACATTGCAAATATTAAATCTGGAATCTACGTATCCCCTAGTAGGTGTAAACCAAATTTTGTACAATTAGGTTTAGCAATTTACGAGATAATTGGCCGTTTCCAGACTTTTGGCCACTCCGTATAACTATGCACATAAACATAAAACGACTATTATCAAACTACCCTTTGACGTCAAGATCATTGACCTATATAGCTCCCTTGAACCTTCTCGAACCGTCCCGAACTTCCCAGATGTTTAACATTTCTAGACTGTTCTTTCTTCTTCTTTTATTTGTACTTTTACTTATGACAACCGTAGCACACCATAGGGTGATGGGTGACATTGAACTTCTTCATTTATCCGTTTCCTATAGCAGCCGCAGGCTACTACAGGGTGTAGGGTAGCAGTATGTACTTGTAAGTTAATCACCATTATTAATTAATTCACTGTCATTCGATAAAACGATAACTCGTTGACTTAGAATAAAGGGATAAAAAAACAATTTTGATCCCTAATATTTGATTACCCAATATTTCATAAAAGTTAAGAATAATAACAATTCCTTTTGTAATTTGTTACAAAAAAGGGGCGTTTGGTTGATCTTTGTAAAACATTTCAATTCAAAGATTTTTCAGCTCTACTCACACATAAAAGCTACATATGTACAATATTGTCATGCGATCGCCTAAACCGACGCTGTTCTCTATTTACCTTCACCGCGCCGTTAAGCCTGGCGTTGGCCTTCGAGACTCCACTCATGATCGAGACATTGCTAAAATTGTCTCTGTATGCGGTCCGACGCGTTGGGGAAAATTTCGAGATTATTTTAGCCAGGATTGGTTCTTTCTAGGCCGTTACATTTTTATATAAATAGCGCGACTTTGTCGATAAAAGTTAAGTTTTAATATTAATGTAGTTAAATAAATTAGTGTAAATTAGAATATAGTGTTTAAGTCTAAATAAATCAATTAGTAATTAGTGTAATAGTGTAAGTAAATTATATTATATTATATTACATTATGAAATTTCAAAAATGCAAATTTTTATCAAGGGCCGATTTCGTCATCAATATTAAAACGTCCATTACCTAATGGGACTATTAGGTCCATAAGATTTTGTTACCACTAGTTAATGGACCTTTTAATATTCATTGTTGATAATAAATGAAGATGGAGAACGTAAAAAATATTATTTCAGAAAAAATCGTTTTTATTCAAATCTTTCAAAATTGACAAAATTACAAAAATCTATGAAACCATAGTGATTCGGATTATTTAAAACTAGGGCAACGATTGATTCCTAAGATTCCCAACATACTCCCTGCTTAAGGAGAAGAATAATAAAATATACAAAACAAATAAAATACAATAATAAAAATAACTAAAACCCAAACCGAGAAGGTGGTTTAACTATTCTTCCTGCTCTTCTCACCGTTCTGGATTCAACATTTTCAATCGTCCTTTCTTCTTCTTTCTGTTTCATCTCTTTCGTCATTCTGTTTTTTATTCGATCTCGATTTTCTTTGTCTGTTTTCAGAAGCCTATTAGATTGTTCGGTTTGACTTATTTCTAAGGGGTAAACACGTTGAAATGGTCTTAAAAGTTCTCCCTTTTGTGTTTTAATTCTTACTGTTCTTGGACTTCCATCTTTTATACCTATTGGCCACTGAATCCTTTTTATATTATCTTGACCAACAAGTACAATATCTCCAATTTTTAAAACGGTATTACCCTTCTTTTGGCGACTGAAGACTAGTTCTTCCAGATATTCGTTCCTAAATCAAGTACGTATATCATCTCTTAATTTTTGTATGTAGCGATACCGTGCAACTATGTAATTTCTGACTATGGAGTCTAGATCTGGAACATCACTGCCTGGTGCATCATTTAAAAACATGGATGTAGTCAAAGGATTAAGGAGTTATTGTCTTCATAGATGTAGGTTAAGGGTCTACTATTAATAATGGCCTCGCAATCACACAAAACCGTCATTAACTCATCATAACTGACACAAGCTTTTCCTAAATTTCGTCTCAACAATTCTTTAACTAATCTTACCATTCTCTCCCAGAATCCTCCCCACCACGCAGCAGCAGGTACATTAAATATCCATTTTTTTTGTGTACATTGTTAGTTCCTACAAAGTTTGTTCCATTATCAGAATATATTATACGTGTACGACCTCTTCTTGCGATAAATCTTCTTAATGCCATAATAAAAGCATCTGCTGAAACTGAATTAATTAATTCTAGATGTACGGCTCTATAAACCGCACAAATGAAAAGAACTTTCCAGGCCTTCGTTCCACCTTTCAAATACAATGGGGCCTGCTAAGTCTATGCCACAAATTTTAAAAGCGGCTGCATTATTTATTCTTTCTTTCGGCAAAGGTGGCGTTGGTACTTTAACTGCATTGGACCTAAATCTTTTGCAAATAGTGCATTGGAATTTTTTTTACAAGTTCAGTAATATAGGAAACTTGAAATCGAAGTCATCTTCTCCATAAATTAATCTAGTTATTGTTCTTAAGATGCTTTTGTCATCTACGAATATTTCTAACCTTTTTATATTCTCATTATCTTCAAAACTTTCTAACTGGATAATTTTAATTATCTTTAGTTCTAACATCATTGTGGACCTTGTCACAATTTACTCTCTAGCAGAGATTTACAACTACATCCTCTTGAAGTTAAATCAGCAAGGTTAAATTTGGTAGGGATGTACCGCCACTGATCACTATTTGTCTACATTTTAATCTCTGACACCCTGTTCTGTACAAATGTTTTCCATGGTCCTTTGGACTGTAACCAACCTAATACTACCATTGAATCGGTCCAGTGAAACGTTTCCAAAGTACCAATATCTTTAACCTTTTTAATACTGTCGCATAACCTAACACCAATCAAACTTGCTAAGAGTTCTAAACGAAGAATTGTTATATTTTTTGGTGCAATCCTCGACTTTGCTTGAATTAATTGTACTGCCACAGATTGACCAAAATTGACTCTCAAAAATATGCAACAGCCATAAGCTATTTTACTACTATCTGAAAAAACATGAAAAGTTGCTTTATCTAACTTAAATGGCTCTTTTGCATTAATAGCTCTAGGTACTGAACAATAACGTAAAAATGAATTTGTTTTAACCATTTTTCAAATTTAATGCATATGTCATCTGGTAAAATACTATCCCAACCAAGTTTTAACTGCTGTGTTACCTGTAATAATAATTTTGGCTGAATTGTAACTGGGCAAGTGAATCCAATAGGATCGAATAGTCTTTGAGCAACTGACAATAGACCTCTTTTTGTTTTTGGTGTATGCTTAAGTCCATTAAGTGTATTTATATCACAAATTAAATTATCAGTTTTTGTATCCCATAACATTCCTAGGACTTTAACAAACTTTTCCTTTGGAGTATCATTTTCATTAGTAAAAACCCATTCTCTAAGATTAAAATTACCTAGTCCCATCAGTTCTTTGGATTCCGTAATTAAATCATGTAACTCTTCTCGACTATTGACGTTTGTTACAAGATTGTCTACGTAAAAGGAATCCTTTAACTTACTTGCAGTATTTTTTAAATGAACCGGAGCTTTATCTAAGTGATAATTAATAGTGGCTGCTAACAAGAATGGACTTGACTTTACCCCAAAAACAACACGACAATGTCTATATATTTTCTTACTTTGCTCCTCGTAGTTATGCCACCAAAAAAATCTTAAAAAGTCCCTATCATCAGGGGAGATACTGATTTGCAGAAAAGCCTTTTCTATATCTGCGATAATTCCAAAAATACCTAACCTAAATTTTAATAATAATTTTGGAATTAGTTCAATTTAATTTGGTCCTGCTTCAAGACAGCTATTTAAAGAGTTACCTAATTCGTCTTTTGCTGATGCATCAAAAACAGGTCGTACTTTGATCGTTTTACTGGCCTCTTTTATAACAGCATGGTGTAGTAGAAAGTGTATAGATTGGTTACCTGTAGTATCTTCACTTACTTCTTCTATGATTCCTAGTTTTTTCCCATTCTAAAAATACTTTTTGATAGTCTGATAGCTTCTTGAGGCTGACTAGTCTTTTACTTGTTGAGGAAAGACGTGACAATGCCATTTGTTCGTTGGTTAACACACCTGGGCAATCTTCCCTCCAAAGAAGTTTAATTTCATATCGACCTTCGGGATTAACTTTAATTGTTTCATAGAAGAAATTTAATGTTTCTTCCTCCATCTTCTGCTTAGCTTTAACCTCTGCTGGATCTGTTATACCTATAACTTCTAAATTCTACAGGTCTGTAATAGAAACTTGAGAAAGACCACTTAATATGTTTTTACATGAAATGTCCTTATATTGTAAATTCTCAATAGTTCCAGTTAATAAATGACCAAATACATCAGCACCTAATAATAATTCTACTTCTGGTGATGCGGATGAAAGGCCTGAATCAGTTAAAATTATATTTTTCCTTTTAAATTCATTAATTAGTGATATCTGTTAATCTTGGAATGAAATTGCATATTTTGTGTTGATTTAGAACGTCTAACTTGAATTCAGAATTATCCTGTAAGTTCTGGACAACAATTTCATACTTATTGTGCAGTTTTGGGGACATTTGAAGTCCGCCAAACACACCTTGAATAACATCTTCTGTACCTACGCTGATGTAACCTAATTCCTTTGCACAATTACTTAATATGTATGATTTCTGTGACCCTGTATCTAATAATACACGTACAACTTTAATAGTATTTTTATTAGGGTTTATTATTTTGACCAAAATAGTCTGAAGCAATGTATAGTTTTGGGTAATATTATTTGAAAGAAGTGAGTTTTCTAAACTAGTATTATCTTTTTGTAGTTTAGGGTTAGATTCTCTTTTAGTAACCAAATCTGGACACATAATTGGAAAATGTTTTCTAGAATAGACTAGACATTTAACGAATGTTTTACAATTACGGACAGAATGGTTAGTTTTCAGACACGCAAAACAACCCCGTTTGTTTATTTTTTTCTTCCTTTCCTCTAAGGTCATTTTTTGTGCTTTGATACAATCCTGACTTGCGTGATTACAACTACAAAATAGATAAACTGGACTTTTCTTACCCTTATCCTGATTCTTTGCATTTCCAGAGAATAATGTGGCGGCTGTACTTATCTCTTTCTCGAGTCCTTGCTTTATGCCGCTAGTGGTGGTGAAATGGGAGTATTTTGTCTCTTTTTCTGTTGTAAAACCTGCTTGTGCTCTTTTAATTCTTTCTTCAGAGTCGACTTCACTTCGGAGAAAATCTAATAACATTTGCAAAGGGTTATTAAAATCGGAATAAAATTTACCTTTACCCTCATCTATATTGTATTGACACCTATTATTGCGATGTCTTTCCCATGATTTTAAGATTTATTTAGGCAGAGCAGACTCCACTAACGGAAATAACATATCTGCATATTTTTCGCTTGTAACACCCAATGATTCTAGAGATTTTAACTGCGGTTCTGTTGTCGTAAAAAGTGGTTACTGACATACCTGAATGCGCATTATTTTTTTGAAGAACGAGATTAAGTAGTTCACGGACATATACCTCGATAAGGATCTCATCTCTGGCAAAACGTGTCTTCAGTTTGTCTATCGCCTTATAATAATTTTCTTTAGTTGGTGGATATCCTTCTATTAATTGTCTTGGATTAGAGCCTTCTTCCATGGAACTTATCAAGTACTGAAATTTATCTTCTACGTCAATATCGCAGTCTTCATTAATTTTTTTAAACTGTCCCCAAAAACCAATCCAGTTCTTTACATCACCATTAAATTTCTTCAATTCTATTTTGGGTAAGTTGAATCGCTTCTTTTTTTCTCTCGTCTCTGAACTAACACTCTGAATATCTTTTTTCTTCTTCTCCAAGGCACGTTGACATTTAATCCTATAGTGTATATGTTTAGACCTGTATTCTTCAGCTTCTTTTAATTCTTACTTTATTTCTTCAGTGGTTATATTTTCATAGGAGTACATAGCATCTTTAATGTTCGTGTCTAAATTGCATAACCTTTCTCCTTGGTCCTGTAGTGTGCTTATTAGAACCTGCACGTGATAATCATCAATGACGTCATCTTTCAATGCGGATTCGATTTCTGAAATTGATTCCTTGAAGGCTTCTCTTAACTCGCCTCATTCTACCTTCAAGTTCTCCATCGTAGGTCCTGTCACGGTCGCCACAAATGTTGATAATAAATGAAGATGGAGAACGTAAAAAATATTATTTCAGAAAAAATCGTTTTTATTCAAATCTTTCAAAATTGACAAAATTACAAAAATCTATGAAACCTTAGTGATTCGGATTATTTGAAACTAGGGCAACGATATGATTCCTAAGATTCCCAACATTCATTATAAAATCGGCCCTCGATAAAATTGTGCATCGATTTCATGTTTGAGTAGGATTAAAACTAAAAAATCTAGAAAATGGAATGTTAACTTTTATGAAAAATGTGGTGTTTAAAAAGTTTGGATCAAAATTGTTTTCATGCCATTGATACTACGCCAGTGGGTTATCGTAATTTATCGAAGTATTAAGTATTAACTAAAAATGGCGATTAACTCACATGTACATATTTTAATTTATCATTTCAATACTATATCACCTTGTAGAATGAAAACTGGGGCGTTTACAAGAAAATTATATTTAGCTCTTCTTAATAATTAGTTAAGATCTACAGGTCCCTCTGTTTACGGTACTTTATTTTAAAACACCTTGTATAAGGTAAATGGGGCAAACATTGACATAACTTCATGATTTATTTTTTATTAGATCTCAATTTTTTTTTAATCGCTTATAATTTCCTGAGACAGGCATACTATGTAGTAATACTAAGCAATGATGTACGTAATGTTCTAATTTGTACTTTATCCGAAAAATTTTTTTTTTTTTAATTTTGTCCGGTGTCAGTGTTATTCTATGGATAGTATAATATTGACATCTCATATAAATTAAAGCCCAAGTCAATGTTAAGAAATCGTTAAGCAACATTGACACATATAAATCTGTTTTATGGCCGTTTTAGGTAGAAACGAAGAATTTTACCTTATTTTTCTGCAAAAATGAGTCGGAAAACTATGTTGTTTTTAATGAAATCATATTTTTATTCTGAATAACAAAAGAATAATATAATGTGGGAACCTTATTATCAAAAACTGGAACTTAAGCTAGGAATTAAATTTTAAAAACATACAAAAATAAATATTGGCACGTGTCTTTGGCAAGGTAATGATACTAAACTAATAAATTTTGGTAACTCCACTAATGTAGGGCACTTTAAAAAAATGCATTCCTCTATTTAACGTCGGTTCGTGAATAATTGCAAGCACTGCATTTAATAATACCGGCTCTATGTCCTCAACATCAGGATATACAAAAATACAAACCCTTTTTACGTAAAAAGTTAACCTTAATACTGCCATCCTTTACTTCTACAACCTTTCCTATGTAATGAATGATATCTTTTTTCCCAGGATATTTAACGACTACCCAATTTCCAAGTTTAACATTCTGAATGTCGGTATGGGTACTTTTTTGACTGTTGTTTGTTTTAGCCTCGTTTACCCCATTTTCTCCTTCTTCTTCAATTGTCTCATTCTCTACTACTTCATTTTCTGCAGTGATCAAATCTTCAAACTCTTCCGGCTCATTGTCACTATTATCATCATAAATTATCTCACTTTCTGAAGAACTGGAACCTGATATTTGTGCCTTTCCTTTCTTCTTTTGTTTGCCAATGGTTGCTTTTGGTTTTGCTTTTTTTTCTATTGCTTTTCTTCTTCCTTTTCACGGAGTCTCTTCAAAACATCTTTGTCTGTTAGGCTTGTAAAACCCATTTTTTTATTAATTTTTTGTATAGATTTTTTGAATGAATTTGTTTTATCTCAATTGGCAATTTATTATATAGTTTAGGACCTATGTACCAAAAACTTCGTTGAGTGTTGGATTTTAATACTTTGGGTAAGACATATGTATAACTTTTTGAACGGGTATTATAATTGTATTCATTTTTTTTCAATTCGCCTTTATTGAAATGCTGCCTTATTAATAGATTCTGACAAAACAGTTGTCTAACATCAAATAATTTGCTTTCTTCGAATAGTTGCTGTGTTGGGTAAGTATATGGTTTTTTCAATATAATTTTTATGAGATATTTTTGCGTATTATTGAGATTGTTTATATGGCATTCTAATGCCCCTCCCCAAGCTATGATCCCGTATTTAATATGTGATTCAGCAAGCCCATAATAGATCATTTTTAATTGTTCAAAATTCAACAGTTTTGATAAAAATTTAAACCTAAATAATAAGATTCTGAGTTTCTTTATTAAAAAATCAATATGTATATCCCATTTTAGGTGTTTGTCTATATATACCCCCAGATATTTAATATTAGATGCTAACCTAATGTCGACTAAATTTTTATTGACTCTAATTGAGATTTTATTGTAGGTAGGTGAGGTATTTTCATATGAGCAAAAAGGTATAAATAAAGTCTTGTTAAAATTGACAGTAAGCAAGTAGTGGTGAAACCAATCAAAGATATGAGGGAGGTCGTTCTCAACTAATATTTTTAATGTATCCCAGTCTGAGCTCTCATAAATAATTGCGGTGTCGTCAGCAAAACTAATTATTTTCCCATTTGAATTGACAGCAAATAAATTATTTAGATATATGTTAAACAATATTGGTCCTAGTACAGTTCCTTGTGGGACACCACATATAACATTTTTGTTTTCGCTGACCACATCATCAATTACAACAGATTGTTTTCTTTCTGTTAAATATGAACGAAGTAATTCATAGCTTTGGCCTCTGAAACCAATCTCGTGTAGTGTATCGATCATTTTTGTATGACTAACCGTATCGAATGCTTTTGTAAGGTCGATGAAGATGCATAGAGATGCCTTTTTTTATCAATATTTTCATATATATTTTTTATCAATTGAGCTATTGCATCTTCTGTCGATCTTCCCTCCCTAAATCCATATTGTTTGTCGGAAATTATATCGTATTTGTTCAAAAACTGTGAGATACGTATCTTTAAAATTTTCTCATAAACCTTTGCGAAATTAGTTATTAATGAAATTGGTCTATAATTTGTCATTAAGTCTTTTTTTCCTTTTTTGAATAATGGTTTTATGATTGTCGTTTTGAATGGCGTTGGAAAGAATAAGAAGAAAATGGTCTGGCTACCAATGCAGTCACATTTTCGATTGGATTTAGAAATTGTGTCAATGTTATACCAATGTCAATGTTGGTCCGCGTTACCTTATATCCTAAGATATTTATTGGTAATGACCAAGCCTAAA
Source organism: Psylliodes chrysocephalus (assembly GCA_927349885.1). Lineage (NCBI taxonomy): Eukaryota > Metazoa > Arthropoda > Insecta > Coleoptera > Chrysomelidae > Psylliodes > Psylliodes chrysocephalus. Next base: position 8,786,378 of record OV651817.1, read on the forward strand.
TTGAGAATTTTATTTTTGTTGCAGAATGTGTTAGAGCTTCTTTGATAACAACAAATGAAAAACCAGATTGTATAGAAAATGGAAATTATGCTCCTATACAGTGTAGAAGAGGAAGTTGTAGATGCGTTGATAGTGATGGAAATCAAGTCTGCAAAAATGTTAATTGCGAAGTGGATGAAGTCAACAAAGTTAATTTAAAATGTTAATTATTTAAAATTAAATTAATTAGTATTTTATGTTTAGGTGAAAGAAAGGATTTATAGAGATATGTATTTTTAGTTGTTGATTAATTAAATAAATCATATAGTTTTATATTTTTTCCTCCATGCCACACCCTTCTTTATATAGAGAAGTCCTAATAGGTATGTATCACAGCAAAGGGCGGATTTACGGGGGGTACTGGGGTAATTACCCCCCCCCCCATGATTATATATTATAAAAAAAAACTTATAAAACTTATAAAAAGGTAGGTAGAATTTGTAGTCTGCCCTTCTAAGCAAAAAAGCGGTATCTCAAAATTTTTTTTTTATATTTTAACCCATCAGATAGCTTGAAAAACATTAAAAAAAGACAAATTCACGTATCTCAACTTCACTTGTATTTACTAAAAGGGTTAGGTGTATGACATTAATACTAAGCTAAATGACTGCATATCCATGTACGACACAAGAAATTAAAAAAAAAAATTTAAGTAATCCAGCAGTACCTAAATTATTTTTTCAACTTGAGGGAACGCAAAAACAACTTTTGGAAAATATGCTTTCTCTCGAAACTCGCTTCAACTGAAATACCCTTTTTGACTTAGGAGGATGAGATAGGTTACGTTAAATATATTTTAACGGTAATTTCATTTAAAATTTTATTGGTTTCTTGTTCCTCTTTTACATCGATAATAAGGAAGTTGTAGAGAATTTTAAATTTTATTTTTATTACAGGGTAAAAAATTAAGTTTAATAGGGTTTCATATAATAGAAATGAGAAATACACGTTTATTATTTTGCAGCACCTTAAATTATTTTTTTATTAAAAGAGTGTATACAGCTTCCTTAATACTTTTTGGACCTGGCCCTTCTATTGACCTGACAAAATCGGCAGTGACAGACCTAATCAAAGAACATTCCCTTGTGAAATTCAAAGAAAGATGGAATGAAAGAAGAAACTGCAGAGTTACCAGAAAGCTCTTAAGTTATCCTGACAACACTCCAACAAACAAATACTTGACTATGACTAGACAGAATCTGCGCCTAGTCACAGGCATTCTGATTGGTCATTGCCAAGTACAAAAGCAACTGCATATCATGGGGCTGTCAGAATCCGCACTCTGCAGAGGGTGCGAACAAGAAGATGAGACCATCGAGCATATCCTTTACGATTGCTTGACGCTCTCATTTATTAGAAGATTTGTGTTCGGCGAGTATCGGCTAACATCGGCCGATATAAGAGAAGCACCTCTTGGCGACGTTGTCAACTACTTTAAATATGTAGGCTTGCTCACGAGATAGGAGGTGCATATCTTCTCAGGAGGATGCACAATGGGTCTAATGAGGCCTAAGTGCCGTGGGGTAACCCACCCTTCACAAATTACAGATACAGATTCCTTATTTGACTGGACTTTTAATACCTAGTAACAGTTTAAAAGTGTTTTTTGTTTTAACTATTTTTAGTTCTAGGTACTGTCCTAGTATCTTTGTGATTAAAACTTAGTAGTAATAAAATTTTATTTTTAACATGTAATCTTGGTAAATTTTACCCCTCCCATAAAAAAAACCTAAATCCGCCCTTGATCACAGCAGCCGTCTTAGGCAACGTAGCAGCCCTCTTAGGCAATACAAAAGCCCTCATAGGTATGTATTACAGCATCCATCTTAGGCAACATTGCAGCCGTCTTTGGCGATATAGTAAACCTCTTAGACAAACTAGCAAACCTCTTTAGACGGGTTAATGCTTTTAAACAAAGTACTCTGCTACTTAAATGCCTTTAGGCATACGAGAAGTATATTTGTACAATCTGTATTTTATTTCAGGACCGTTGGGTCTTTCGAGGATGAAAGAATATCAGGATGGTCGTGCAGTCTGGCAGTCCGTCCGGTAAACATAAATTTATATTATTCTCTTCAGATCATCTTTCGATGACAAGAGACAGGTTACAAAATTAGTTTTATATTAATAACTAACTAAATTTCATAAGGTAACTTGAATACAACAAAAGCATTCAAAAAAACATTCAACATATCATAGATAAATGAAATACAATGCTGACATATAGGTACGTAAAAATATATTGAAATATTAAAAATTATTTATAAATTCATCTAACGAGTAGTCTTCAACTAAAAGACCTTTCAGGTACTATTTAAATTATTGTATTTATTAACAAATGATAACATACATGGTGACACCAAAAACTTTCCAAACTAAATATATTTCTTCCATTAAATAATCTGAAACATCGCAAAAACCCGTCAATTTTATTTTCAAGGAAGACACCTACAATGAATACTTTTAACACTCTCGCTTAACCTCCTAGGAGGGGTAGTTGTTACCCTTAAAATCTTAAATGGGAAAAGGGGTCAAGAGGCACATCATTTTAAAGGGCGTTTAATTCTCTTTCCAATGGTACCCTAATTTATTAGCCATTTATTAAACAAAAATTATTATATCGAGTTGAATAAGAGGAGGAATATCAAGTCTACACGTTTAACTTTTTATTTTTTTGGTAAGGTGACTTTTACAAAATAAATAACTTTTAATTTGCACAAGAACTTTTAAAAATAGAACACATAGGATCTACTTGTACACTATCTTAAAAATGTTGTCCATTGTACTGTAAACAGTAAAAAGTCTGTTTCCCAACTTTTCTCTAACATTTCGGAAAACTTTTACAGGAAATTGACCGACATGCTTCTGTAATTTTCATTTTAAGATCATCAATATCAGCAGGTTGTGTTTCATAAACAACGGTTTTAAGGTGTTCCCAAAGAAAAAAGTCTAAGGGAGTTAAATCAGGTGATCTTAAGGGACATTCAATTGTTCCCCTTCTGCTAATCCAAGGGCCTGGAAATCTCTGTCAGACTAGAAGAAAAAATGAGGTGTAGCAGCGTCCTGCTGGAAATTTAACACATCCTCCTGTAAAACTAAATTACCTTCTGCATCAGTTTGTTTCTAGCTCGTGAGTTTATAAGAGGACCAATAATCTCTTCAAGCATATTAAGGGACAGATCACCTGGCAAGTTTCCTTTATTAAATAAAGAACCAATAATTGCGTATGCCCTTCTTGAATAATATGCGGGTGTTCGTCACTCCAGTACCAACATTTGTGTTTATTAACATTGTCATTTAGAAAAAAATAAAGATTCATCACTGAAACAGATATTCAGCAGAAGATTAGGGTTGGCGTTGACTTGATCAGACATGGTTTTACAAAACTCTATTCTTTTATCAAAATCGTCTTCGTAGAGCTCTTGACGTATCTGCATTTTATAGGAATAAAATTTAAGCATTTTCAGTGCTCTTCTTACAGTCTCACGTGATATTCCCGTCTGTTCTGCTACTATTCGTATGGAGCTAGTTGGCACGGCAATAAATATTCCCAAAACCTCAATTAGAGCTTCTTCATTTAGTACTCGTCAGTTATTTATTTTCTTATTTTTCACCGAACCAGTTTCCAAAAACTTTGTTACCAAATAGAGAATATACCTATGACTTACATTACGATTAGGATGCCTTTCATTTAAATGCTGCCCTTCGTGCGCATTTCCCAACCTCTTCATAAAGGATAATTATTTCGATTATTTCCTGTAGTGAGTAAACCATTTTTGCTATAAAATTACAACCATTGTTATCTTCTGGCCACAAATGAATACCAGATATTGTAGATAACGAGTGAAATATTTATTAAATTATTATTATACCTATCAAAACTTAATCTTGGAAATAAAGGCAAATTTAAGTTTAAGCTGGAGATCAATGAAGAAAACAAAACTAGATACTTATTATTTGAACTATTTCTTTTATTTGAAAATCTTACAAGATGCTACAGAATACAAAAATATTTAACAAACATTGCAAGTATTTTAATAATAGTTAGTATCAGGTGTAAAAGTTATTAAAAAATAAATGAGACACTTAATTCAAAGAAAATTACCTAACATTTGAAAATCCTTGAAAAAAAAAACATATATTGCAAGTATTAGGGGTACAAATTATAAGAATTAAATAACATTTTGTTCAAATAAAATCTTCAGGACATTAACAAATACAAAGAATATATAACATTTAATTCAAAGAAAACTACTTATTATTAAAAAATCTTTAGGATACTAGACAGGTACAGAATTTTCAACACAGAAGATATATCTTACAATGAGTTTAACAAAGTTTAATAGGAACATGCAGATAACTAGGGTAGACCACTGTCAGAAAGCATCGATATGGTTTCAAACTTATATTCTCTCCACTACAAACATAGACACAAAGGACCACGCACTTTTCTTATGTAAACGGGAGTACCGTCAAAATGTCTGAATTTTTGATGTGTTAAATAACTTGATGTCCCCATCAAAAGTGTCCATGGCTCCAATCGTATCCTATGACTAGATTTTGAGATACAGGGTGTTGAAGTTAGAAATCCCTAATTCTTTAAAATGGACACCATAAATCACCCTTAAATATTTTTGGAAGTTTTTTGCTCATTCTGTGTAGTCAAAATACATACTTAACTACTATAATTAAAATATTGTACCTTACGGGGTGAATAATGATTCGGCAAATCTTTTTTGGTCAAAGTAGGTATTCCCACCGAACAAAAATAGCTAAAATACAGAAAAAAAAATATATATCACCGTCAAAGTCTCTCAATATTTGATATCGTATAGTACTGAATGTACTTGTTCAAAATTCTTATTGGTAAAATTAGATCCTATGACTAGTTTTCCAAATATAGCTTAATATGTACCAAATATATGAATTTTAAACAATAAATATATGTATACTGACAAAACAGATATTTTCAAGGGAAATATCTATTTTTAGATTTGCTTTAGATTAAGAATATATCCCTTGTACTATTTTCAAAGAGACAAAAAAATCGTACTTACAGGGTGATTGCGGTTGAATATGTAAAAGGAAAAAATCAACAAAATGCTGAAATTGTTGGCAAAAAATAGAAAATAATTGCCTTTTAACTTGCGAGTTGTTTATTTAAAAAATCTTATTAGTTTACATACAGGGTCACACATTATTGCATTACAAAAAAAGTTCATTATACGGTAGGTATAAGTAGGATCTAGGGAAATGAATAATGATCGGATTAAATGTTTATTTTGACTGGAGCATTGCCTCTTTATAATGTATATTTACATCAGATTGGGATCTCCTTTCCGCGTAAAGTGTTAGCCCCTGTAGGAATAGTGCACTGCTTGTATAATAGGGTAGGTCAAAAATTACCAAAAAAACATTAATTTAGGCCAGTGTGAAAAAATTGTGTATTATGTGGTTTACACCCTATATAAAAATTTGTGAAAAAATAAAATATTTAGCTGGGACCTTAGGGGTGAGAAATTAAAAACTAAAAAAATTCAGCTTTGTGTAGCTCTTCGCTTGATTTAAAACTCAAGGGGTTTAGGGCAGCTACAAGATAATAAAACCGGTTTTGAATGTTAAATCAACCCATAACACACCACGAGGAGGTGGCCGCACTTCGAGTTCCACCCACCCACCCATTTCTCCATTTATCTCAATATATCTTACTTATTTATATAAAGAGATCATTACATTTTTGGCAAGTCTTTTTTGGCATCACGTTTAGCACGTATGTACGTTGAATTTTCACAACACCTAATTCTCTTTTCTCTTTTTTGGCATTGTTATTAATGTTCTCATAACTTGGAAAAATATAACAATAATAGCAATTACAAAGGACAACTGAATTTATTACAAACAATAAAGATATAAATTCAGATACTTTGTAAGGTATATAAGAAAACAAAAGTCAAATATTAAATTAAAAGAACAGCCTGAACCAAGACGTTCACGTTAAGTATTAGGTGCAAATACGAGATGGTAATACCAATTAATATTCTTCTACTATGGGACCGAGATCGATATTTTCTGGAAATAATCGGTCTACTGCATCATCGATGCTATTTAGTGAACGTGTTGTTGGAAATCTTATATTATTCTGGTGCCTTGCATAAACAAGAAACCATAACACTGATGCAACATGTGCGCAAGTACTTAAAGTTCTCGAACCGCATGGACATGTACAATAATAGTATGCCAACCACAACATATATTTAGTTGCGTTTCTGAACCTAGAATAAATTCTAAAACGTAAAAAATTATTCTCTTCTCTAAACTCGTCTATCTTTAAAACATTATTTACCTCTCTTTGCAGTTTATCTTAAATATATGATGGACTTAAATAAATATGGTAAGAACCTACCAAGTCTTTTAGGAAATTGATCTCTACGCGAGGAAATTCAGGAATATGCATGTGGTTCAATCTTCGCCACCGACCATTTCTGGTAGTCAGATTTTGGGCTTCGACGCGACTTATGTCTCTCGTTGAGAGGAATGTTTTTAAAAAGAATTTTTATTACTATTGCTTGAATAAAAACCTAAAATAAATTATATTTAATATTTAATGATAATGTTATCGTTACAAGCTATTATATCAGACTGACTTTATTTTATTAAAATGTTACTATGAGAAAAAATTAGAGTCAGCAATTCAACACACTTCACATAGGTTCAGTAACACTGCCGGCAACCCGATACCGTTTTCCTGTAAAAGGTATATGGGGTCATCGATCATAACTCCTCCACCCTTGGACATTGGCATATTTTACGGAGTGAAAAATGCCCTTGGAATTGGATTGGGGGCTTCAAGTGGTTGACTTTCTTCTATAGCTTCTTCTTCTTTTTTAACTTGGGATGTCGGTAAATTTGGTTTTTTCTTATCTCTAATAAATTTAATGGTGGCATAAACTATGGCAACTCCTAATAATAAATACATTATAATATTTAAAGGATTTACTGAATAATTGTTTTTGAGGTGGTGCAATATTGTTGGTTTTATTTGATTCTGTCTCGCTTGAATTAAATGAATTTCATCAAGAGGTTCATCTTTTAAATTAATTTCTGCTATTTCTTCTGTATTTCTGGTAGCAATAGGGGTTGGCCCATTGACAAAAATTTTCATTGGTAAAAATTTTGTTTTCAATTTTAATTTGACATTGGTACGGTATAAAAATTAAATAATTTCCTTGAAGTATAGTAAAATCCGTCCTACCACATTTAGTTTCGATTTTAGTTTTATTCACAAAAATACCAATATAGTGTGATTCGTCAATTTGTTGGATAACATTCCTTGATACTTTGATTGGCGATCTCTGGCATCCCCTGGTATTGGATTGCAATTGGAGCAACTGAAATATGCAATCCTCTGTTTCGATTCCATCGGCTAGGTCATCATCAGTACAGTAGTAGTTGGTTTTTAGGTTCATACATGGTAGCGATGTGTATTGGTAGAGGTTTTCGTTCATCATCAGATAGGTATTGCGAGGAATTATAGTTGTGGAATTTAAGGTAGGAATTGAATAAAGGTGATAGTATGAAAAGTTTTCAGGAAAAACTATGGGAAAATGGAGAGCGAAAACGATTTTAGAATCAGAATAAGAAGCATATATTTTTAGAATTTCATAGTATTTGTAAGTATCGTTGATTGAATTTGTAAAAAGAAGTTCGTCTATCGAATGGTACTTTAAAACAGTTTTTTTTTTTTAACAGATTTTATCTCTTCTGGTTTTATTATGCTAGGATGTAAAACTCCTAATCGTGCAAACGTTACAGAATTTTCTATTTCTCCTAAAAGTTGTATAATGATGCTTAAACTTAAATTTAATTGATCTAAAATATTTCGAGTTTGTAAGTAATCATTAAATTGAAAAACAAATTGATTTAAAGCAGTTTGAATTCTTTCTATTCCTGCACATATTACTTTTTGATTACTTTTTATTAAAGATATTGTTTTGTTAAAATTTTGAATAATATCTTTTGTAAGTGAAATTTGTTGATTTACTTTTTGTACAATTTCCAATTCATTGTTTTGAAGATCTGAAATGGCTTGATCATAGTGAAATGCATCATTTGCATCTAAATTGCCAGAAATACTCTTAATTATAGAACCTAAATCATCAATAAGACCACATTTTACTCTACTAGGAGGCATTGGGGAATTTAATTTGTTATCTGCTAATGTTAATTGATAAAGAAGTGCTCGATCAAAATTTTCTAACTCTATATGATAAGGGCTATCTTGAATGGCATCAGTTACATTTTTGTAGGCAAATTTATCGTTTGTAAATTCTGTGCAATTTGCAGATCCCTTAAAATTTAAAATATTATCAGTATATTAATCTTCAACCTGGTCGTGATTATTAGCGGTATAATAATCATCCAGTGGTTCTAAACTATTAGCAGTATAATAGTTATTAAATGTTTCTTCATTATTTAAAACATATGCGTCGTAGAAAAAATCATCTACATATTCTTGAGGTTTGTCGGAATTGATATGAACGGTTTTTCGGTTATTTTGATTAAAATTCGGGTTAAATTGTGTATGAAAGTTTCTTTGATTGTTTTGATTAACATTCGGGTTTAATTGTGTAATGGATGGTCTACTATAATTTACATTAGGATTAGGCTTAATAACTGATTCACGATTTTGAATTGGAGGCGCTTGTCCTCGTTGTACATTATAAGAATTATTTTGGAAAGGTTGAGTTTGGCTTGAGGGAAATTCTGTGCAGAATTGTTTCTGAAAGTTTGAGCTTGTCTTTGTCTAGTAAGGCATTTATTGATTGTATGGCCAATACGTTTACAAAATGAACATTGTTTGACAGGCGGAGTTTGTTTGTGTGTATTAACATTAGAACTAGAAGCTTGATTGGCATTATTTTTTTGGATTTTTTGAAATTCAAAATAACTTAACTAAAGTTCACGTTTTATTCTAGTTGCGGCTGAAATTATATTTGAAGGGTTACTTGCCCTGACAATATGTCCTATGTTAGGATCTAATCCGGTTAGTAAAGTATTTAAAACTAATGATTCCACAAGACGAGCTTGTGCGGTTTTTTGTTCTACGGTTAAAGACTGTTTACCAATTGCAGAATGCATTTTGGCCTCATGCGTTTGTAAACGCGGAATAAAAGTAAATGGAGTTTCGTTTGAAAGCTGACGCATTCTTTGCAAATCTTGAATAAGTGAATTTAAATCGCGCGTATCAGAAACATGTGTTTCTAGCAAATCTTTTATATCGTCCCATGAATTAGGATCTCGTGAATTAATTAATTCAGAGGCTCTACCTTTTAATTTATTTTTTATATGAAGAATTAGAAGCTTTTTTGATCATTTATGCACATGCGAATAGCAGTTTTGCAAGCACTTTAGGAAAATTTGATTTCCGTCAAATTCCAGTACTATTGAAAATATTTCTGAAAGTTTGTACATTTCAACAGAAGGAATTGGCTCTTGAGGGTTATTATTTGCTGCAGATTGACGTGTTTCAGGCATTTTAACTTGTTAGAAAAATATTCACAAAAATATGATACTAGAACGTAAAAATGTTGTTTCACAAAAAATATTAAAACAAAAGAGAGACTCTTACGTGAATGATGTTTTCATTTCCGTCTACTTCAATGAAATCAGGTTCCGTGAGCGTGAGCGTGAGCTACACCAGGTGGGCCAATTGCGTGTTCCCGATGCCGGAGAGACCGTCCACAGTAGTTGAAATGTTGTTTCTTTGAGCGTTGTTCTTCCTTAAAGGTTAGGAAACCACCACACTTAGTTAGGATACCCGTGTTCTAAATGTGTTGAGGAATCCCACTGACTGCGTCACTATTATATCTTGAATAACACTATTAGTTTATTAAAAAATATTTTATTACTTAAAAGGTATAATGTGTTTGTTGTAGGTGAGTTGTTATAACTGACTTTTAATGTGTCACCCCTATTTATAACATAGGTAAAACAAAAAAAATATCTAAAAGGTGTAATGTGACAAAAGTGTTGCATTTACAAGAAAATTCAACTTGGCTGAATACAATCCTAGAAGTCAATGATAACCATTCTAGGAATTGCAACTAAGCATTATTTAACTCTAGAGAATTGACTATTAAATAATATATAGAGTGAATTTTTCATATAACATATATATAATCTATAAAAGCCAACTAAGGCTTAGTATTTGCCGACTAGTTAGGAAATAAGTTAGGAAATTTTGGGGAATTTGGCAAATTACTTCACAAGTGTACTCTTTTAAATTTATTCCGAGCTTTCGAGTATGGTTATACTCATTATCAAGGAGCTACAAAAGTTAATAAAAGTTGTTAAAAAGACTAGTTAATTAATTAGAAAGTTAAAATTCATAAAAATCCATTGGCGGTCAGGCCCATTATAGCTTCAATAGGTACTCCAACTAGTAATATAGCACAGTTTCTTACTGATATTTTAACAAAAGCTTATGCTTACAACAACACATACTACATAAAAGACTCTTTTGAAATCTATAAATTACTTAACAATAGCAATCATGTGATTGCTAGCTTGGATGTAGTATCCTTATTTAGTAACGTGTATTTAGACATATGCATCATGGCGATAAATAAAAAATGGAACAACATAAGTGAGTGCTGCAACATAAGTAAAGATACTTTTATAGAACTTTTGACTTTAGTTTTTGAAAACAAGTATTTATCGTTTAACAATAAATTCTATAGACAAACTTTTGGTACGCCTATGGGTAGTATTATATCGCCTATATTGGCAAACTATGTAATGGATGAGGTGTTGGACATTGTCTTGAGTATTATCCCAGTGGAATTCCCCTTTATCAAAAAATATGTCGATGACATTATTTTAGCAATGCCTGCTACTTTTGTAGATGAGGTATTATGATATTTCAACAGTTATAACCCTTACATCCAATTCACCTTAGAAACTGAGGATTCACAGAATAGTGTACCCTTTTTAGACACTAGAATCCTTAGAAACAACAACAATATTTTAGTAGATTGGTATAGAAAGCCAATTCGTTCTGGCAGATACATTAATTATTGGTCTTACCATAAATATTCTACTTAAATTAATACTATGAAAGAGATCAAAAATAGAATCCTTAAGATTAGTGATCCCTCATTCCATGATAAGAACTTGAAAATCCTTTATACCTTATTTACCGAGAACTCCTATCCACCTGAGTTAACACGAAAGATAATTTTTAACACATCATCTATTTTTACCAACAGTAACATAGAAAATAATACCAACGAGAGTCAAAATGTAATAAGTGTCAATGCTGATGTTGTGCCACCCAACTATGATTCCCAACAACGTTACCATACATTAGCGAAATTACACCTAAGATAACAAAATTATTAAAATCTATTGAAAATATCAAAATTGCAGAAAAACTTGTCCTTACCGGTAGCTCTGTGTTTTCTAAATTGAAAGATAAAGTACCCATAACCTCGTTGACTGGTGTTGTCTACAGTATCCCTTGTGGTACATGCCATAAATCAAATATTGGCCAAACATCTAGATGCTTAAAAGACCGTATAACATCCCACAGGAGCGACAGTAGACTACACCCTGAACACTGTGCTTTGGCCGAACATGTCCATAAAAATGACCATATTATGGACTATGAAAATGTAACTATATTAGAAAGGGAAACTAACACCTCAAAAAGACAATTTTTTGAAATGTCACACATTTATCAACATGACAATAGCAATAATAAAAGATCAGATATTAAACATTTAAGTGAAATTTTCTCCTATCTTTTATATTTGGATAAGCATAGAGATGTCTGTTTAGACAACACAAGTTTGTCTGAGTTGTAGTATTCATACATTTAGTTTTCAAATTGCATTAAATCCAAATGTCACCAGCTCTGTAGGTGATGTCAGAATAGGTGAGGGAGGGTCTTCAGTTATTTAATTGTTGAGCCTCACTTACTTGGTGACATCAAATACAGACTAGTATTATAGAATTATCAAATCAAAATTTCATCCGTATAATTTGTTGTATATTTTTTAATTTTTCAATTCTCAGCGTACTGTTTTTAAGTACAATTTTTCCTAATGTTAGTCGGTGTGTAATAATTATTATATTGACTATGTAACACTTAATTTTCAAATTTTGTAATTAAAACCACATGCACTAATTATGCTCGTGATATTGTCAGGTGAGTGAACAGTATGATCCATTCAAGGGGATAGCAACCCTAACATGTGCATCTTGCTGTTTACTGAGAGGGCAACGACGCCTGCAAAGTTAGTGACATTTTTTAAAATAAATCACAATTTCCTCCGTACAATGATTACCCTTATAATAATTAAAACACATAAATATAATAAAATTTATTATTCTCATAGGTTAGTCATCAGTCAGTCTTTTCATGGGCTGAATGTTTTACCCTTTGTGCTAAGGTGACATAGACCACTTGCGTTCTTCTTTTATGCCGATCACAGGTCTGACAGTTGACTGACATATGACATTTTACTTCATTTTTTGCGGGGTTCACATCCACGACATCCACGCCGGTAGCCATGTGCTTTTGTGTTTCACTAATTTTATAAAACATCGATGTTTAACACAAATAATGTATCAAGTGTTTGTTCGTTTAAAATAGTTTTCGTCTTTGTAAACTGTGATGTCCAAGATTTTTAATTTGATGACCTTTTACACACCATCCTCAATGAGTTGTAAGTTTAACTTTCTTAATTAATTAACTAGTCTTTTTACCAACTTTTATTAACTTTTGTAGCTCCTTGATAATGAGTATAACCATACTCGAAAGCTCGGAATAAATTTAAAAGAGTACACTTGTGAAGTAATTTGCCAAATTCCCCAAAATTTCCTAACTTATATATACAGGGTGGCTCACGCTCAACGGGACGGAGCTTTATGGGAAAACGACCAAAGATATAAAAAATTCGTTTGGGAGGAATACGTAGGTTACAGACGGCTACAATTTAAAATTTGTTAGATGTATACAGGATGTCCCACATAAGAGAAAATATACAAAGTTATATTATTTTTAATGGAACACCCTGTTTTTTATTTTAGAATTAAAAACTACATCAAAAATAATGTCAGTTAACTAAAGGTTCCCTATTACTATTATTATTAGTTTTCGATTTATTTGAATTTTTAAGGAAAAAAAGTCTCCCAGAAATTAATTGTTTACTCTTGTTTGAATAATTTTTAATGAACTAATTTTTTTTTCTTATGTGGGACATCCTGTATACATCTAACAAATTTTAAATTGTAGCCGTCTGTAACCTACGTATTCCTCCCAAACGAATTTTTTATATCTTTGGTCGTTTTCCCATACAGCTCCGTCCCGTTGAGCGTGAGCCACCCTGTATACATATAGTACTTTACTCTAGTGTACAGATGGTAATGAGAGCCGCTACTTTCAGGTACATTCAAATAAGAAAGGTAGTCCTTACTTGAGGGCTGAGGGATTTGAAGTCTTACTATCGACTGATAACTCAGGACTCTGTAATGGTTGGTGATGTCTCCAGAAGGTGCCAATGAATTAGATGGGTGCTGCAGATAAATCGGTGGTAGGTACCGAACCTTCAATATCTATCGGTCATATCTCTCGATTCAAATAATCTTCTTCAAATAAATATTCAATGAATAAATGAATGCATAAAACGTAAATAAGTACGTAAATAAGTACGTAAATAAGTACGTAAATAAGTACGTAAATAAATACGTAAATAAGTACGTAAATAAGTACGTAAAGGCCTAAAAGGAAACAGCATTATTCATACTTGATTTTTAGGAAAGCATGGACAGGTTGAACTTACCACAGATGTGAGGGGCCTTTCTTTTACAAGCAATAAAATCCACAATATGTGATTCAACTTAAATGAAACATTACTTGTAAGAATTAAGATGAGGGTTGAAAATAATGGCTAAATAAATCCGAAAATTCGAAAACTTAAACCCAGGTGGTTCAGCAAGAAGCCATTTTATTCAAAAGGTCAGATATGAGAGTATAAAAAAAGATTTATAAAAAGTGGTCAGTGGTCAGTTCATGTCCAGATAAGATATTTAAATTCTCCTGATTGTTGTACCTTAATGTATTTTAATTTATTTGAAATATTTGAAAAAGAAGAAAATTGACAACAAAGTGACTTTGACATGACAGAAATAAACAAGTCATATAGAAAATCATAATAAAGATTTTAAAGAAAATCTACCCTAAACTACCTAACTAAATAACTAAATTTCTCTAAATTATTTAAATAGGGTAAACATTTATTTTGTTGGAATAACATTCTACTCATTGTGAGGTATCTAATGTCGATTTATATTTTGTATTGTTTTTAGAATTAAAACTACACTTATTAAAATATATGCAGACGATGAAGGCGAGAAAAAAAGGTGTGATTAAATCTATTGATAAGTTTTATGTTCCTAAATATCTTATTGATATTGTTATTTATATTTATTATTTTTAGGGTTTCGAAACACAGATGACTGAAAACTATTATTAATATTGTGATTTATCTTATTACGAATAAATTCATTTTTTCGAAGACATCTTTATATTTTTAGGGTAAAATATTCCCAAGGTAAAATGTGCACGTAACAACTTGGTGAAAAATTAATCCGATTTAAAAAAATAATGTGTCAAAAGATTGGAAAAAAGAGACCTTTAAGAAGAGCTATCACATGATACCCCTTTCTATTTAACATTTTAGAAGTGATATTCACCACCGCTTAGGGGATGAAACTGCACGGCTACAGATACTTGTAAAATGTGTCCCCCCGTAAATATAAATTAACGTGTTTTTTTGTTTTTTGTTTTAAAGATATTGTAAAAGTAATTTTGGGTGGCTAGTTTTGAAATGAAATCTCTGTATTGTAAAATACATATTATTTTGTGCTATTGTGGAATATTTTTCAGTTCCTTTGTCTCAACTTCGCGCGTTAAAGTTTAGAATAGCATCCCTCGTATCTACATGCAATTGTTAAAATTATTAATGAATGCAGATTTTGTTTAGTCTCCAAAGTAATTTTGTAGTATTTAAGTTGTAATTTTTATACCTACTAAACTACCGTTGCCCCGCAGGTTTTTTAGTTTGTAATGTAAATTTTTCTCTTAAAAGAATTTAACACAACTAACTCTTCTTTTTTTTTAAGAGGAATCTGGTCACCCTAGTTGCGGTATTACTCATATTTCTTTTCCGGAGGGAAATGATTGTTGGTTTTATTTTATGACACGTTGCTCTGATATTCTCTCTTTTATCTCTATTTTATGTCTTCTTGGTCACATGTAAGTTTCTAAATATTTTTCTTTTCATTACAAATTACGGAAATACGAGTACATATGGCGTCTCAATTGAAACGCCCAATAGGTACATCAAAATTCGAATAAAAATAAACACTCCGTTCGTCACAATAAAAAGCGTGTTTTAAGAGTAACCTAATAACACAGATATTTCAAGCATGATGAATAAACCTTTTAATACCAGCCAGTTCCTTATGTAAGAGGTTGTCGAATCTAAATTCTTCTTATGTAACAATCTTTTAAATAGAACGATTATCTAGAATGAACATGGGCTTGATTTTCATTAAAAAGATTGCCCTACAAACTTGTACAGCTTATACAGAGTGAGTTTTAAGTATGGAACGCTCCAGTTATATCGGAAATGATTTTTATAAACTTTGGTATGTAAAGGTTTTGTAATACGGCCGATCGTCAGAGCTGGATAATTACATGTACTTTAAAAATAATTACAATTAAAGTACTTTTTAAAAAAGAAATTAATTACAAGTACAAAGTACATGTTGTAAAAATAGGAATTATATTGTTTTAATTACAATTACATGAAAAAATGAATTATCAATTACTTTTATAGTTACTTCTTTAATTATTCTGCGGATAAAACAACAAATTATTATATAACTGAGGAACCATGAACCAACCGGACCGGTAAGAATAAAATGTGTGAAAAGGTAATTCAAAGTATTCAACCAGAGAATATGTTATTGTAACGTTTGTAACCATTTTCGTTATTTTGACACCAACATCTCTACACTAATTTCATATGTCGTTTATGCCTTGTGTCAACAGTTGGCAATTCATTTCGATTTATAGCTGTCAACGAGCAAGTTGATTATTGAATTTTAATTATCTTTTATCTTGGACATCTGATGTACTAATTGTCTTTAATATTTTTAATGACCGTCTGATTTTAAAAAGGTAAGTTTTCTACCGATATTTTGTTGAAAATATATATTTAGTACAAGAATGTCTAATTAAAATGTCAAATTTGAAACATAACCTCAACATGAAAACACAAGATTCACGTGTTTAATATAATTTTATCTATTATTTTGTTAGGAAAGAGATAATATGCTTTACTATGTTTGGACATGTTAAATAAGATTTTTCCTTTTCACATTAATTTTAGTCTCTGTGAAGCTATTCACTAATAGTATTAAATTGTGCATTTAATAGTAAAAAGCATCTTATCTGTTTCCTATATACACTTCCAAGCATATCATACGAATCCCCTTTACCTGCTACCTGCTATACCGCAGATGTCTTAATAAATCATTTAAATTTGAATAAGTAAGTCTCTGTGAATTAGAATTTGTCGCTACCTTATCCAAAATCTTACTTAATTATAATATCTTAATGGTTAGTGATTTTCTATATTTTCATCACTAATCAATTGTCAAGTTTAGTAAGTTTTAAATATAGTGGAGCTCAACATTCTTTTTTAAAGGAATACGAGTTGTTTAATAACCTGACCCACTCCCTAAAATCATAGAGCTTAAAACACTAAAAATAGATAAAATAACAAGATCATATTACAATTCTCAGGTTTAACTATTACAACCGTTTGCAGCTACTTTCCTAATTATTCCTTAAAGTTAAAGATATCTTAAGGGCGGGTTTTCTAAAGTGCACTCAAAGTTAAATTCGGTTTGAGGTGACACATGACAAATTATGTATGGCGTAGGTAGACTTAACACCATTTAGCACTTGTTTACTCAAACATAAAACTGCTCTCATAGAATCGGAAATTATGTACAGCCTAAAACTAAGCTTAACTTTAAGTAAGCTTTATGCAACCAGCCCAAAGCGTATTGTTTCCTATACCATTGAAGGTCTCCTTAACTTAAGGGAAAAGACAAAATCCAGGAAAAGTAGTATAAAAATTGGAACAAGAAAATTCATAATAAAATGTAAGCTTTTAAACGTTTATTGATTCGGAACAAAATTACAAAGTTCGTTTACCTAGACCTAGGTACTGTTATATTATAATCTTACCATACTAATCGGGCATCTTTAGTCTATGGCCGTTTAATCAACCCCATAAAAACTGCTCTATGTATCACTTCATACTATATTTTCTTAGTTTATAATGTTTATGTAACATAATTATGTTTATAATAATATAAATAAAAAATACGTCTTAAAAATAAGGGTATCTACACCTATTTACCTCTTACTGTTTTCATTTTGGATTATACAATTTCACTACTTCACTGAGGTTCTTTCCACGGCACAGCGTTTTGTCAAATGCATTCAAATAAATAAGATGGATGCGAGTCTAATGACCCATTTTAACAGAAAATTTCTTGTTTTTATACCACGTGCATATCGTAAATATGCATTTAATAGTAAATGTTAAATAGAAAATGTAAAAATTTAAATATTATAATTACAAAGTACAATTCCTTTACGAATTTTGCTTCAATTACAAATTACTTTAGGAAAAAAAAGTAGGTACTTAATAGTCCATTTAAAATAACGGTAAAAGGTCGAGAAACGCCGCACTTGACGAGACCACTTGTCCCCTACGTATTTGATTACGAAAGTGAGAGTTAAAACTGGCAGCAATGGTTGGAACACCCCTAAAATTGCAAAAAAACATCCCTAAATAGGAGTGTTTTTCGACTGTACTTGTTGTTTTGCAAACTAAGCCACCCAAAAAACATATAAGATGATTTAGTTCGCGAAACACCGTAACTGGTCATTTTTTCCGAAAATTCACCCCTTGGAAGGGGTGTTTCTGGCATGTGGGGGTGTCACACAAATTTTTCAGTCTCGACACCCCGATTTTCGAAATCAGCAACCCAAAAAACATATGAGTTGAGTTAGTTTGCAAAACAACAAGTACAGTCGAAATAGGGGTGTTTTTTGCAATTGTAGGGGTGGTTTAACCATTGTTGCAAGTTTTATCCCCGAGTTTCGTAATCAGCGCTCCAAAAAACATATAAGATGGCTTAGTTTGCAAAACAACGAGTACAGTCGAAAAACACCACTATTTAGGGGTGTTTTTGCAATTTTAGGGCTGGTTCAATTATTGCTGCAAGTTTTAACCCCGATTTTCGTAATAAGCGACCCAAAAAACATATGAGATGAGTTAGTTTGCAAAACAACAAGTACAGTCGAAAAACACCCCTATGTAGGGGTGTTTTTTGCAATTTTAGGGGTAATTTAACCATTGCTGCAAGTTTTAACCCCGAGTTTCGTAATCAGCGCTCCAAAAACATAAAGGATGGCTTAGTTTGCAAAACAACAAGTACAGTCGAAAAACACTCCTAGTTAGGGGTGTTTTTTGCAATTTTAGGGGTGTTCCAACCATTGCTGCCAGTTTTAACACTCATTTTTGTAATTAGCGCCGCAAAATACGTAGGGGACAAGTGGTCTCGTCAAGTGCGGCGTTTCTCGACCTTCTACCGTTATTTTAAATGGACTATAAATAAAATTACTAATTACTAATGAAACAAAGTAATTGTAATCATAAATTACTTTTTAACTAGAAATTACCCAGCTCTGTCAATAATATATAGTGAGCATCATAAGTCTTACCCCCCTATCTATCTCGTTACTGAAGTCTTGTTTGGAAAATCGTCGATTTTTGATTTCTACAATGTACATTTTTGTATGAATAATTTACTCTTAATTTCTTCCCTTACTGGAGGGGAGCAACCCTTTCGAAAAATTTAAATAGCATGGAATGGTAAGTGATAGCTCATTTGAAAGGAGGTTTTATTCTCTATTTAACCGTGCAAAAAATTTTTAAAGGACCACGCACTTTTCTTATGCAAACGGGAGTACCGTCAAAATGTCTGAATTTTTGATATGTTAAATAACTTGATGTCCCCATCAAAAGTGTTTATGGGCCCAATCGTATCCTATGACTAGATTTTGAGATACAGGGTGTTGAAGTTAGAAATCCCTAATTCTTTAAAATGGACACCATAAATCACCCATAAATATTTTTGGAAGTTTTTTGCTCATTCTGTGTAGTCAAAATACATACTTAACTACTATAATTAAAATATTGTAACTTACAGGGTGAATAATGATTCGGCAAATCTTTTTTGGTCAAAGAAGGTATTCCCACCGAACAAAAATAGCTAAAATACCGAAAAAAAAAAAATGTCACCGTCAAAGTTTCTCAATATTTGATATCGTATAGTACTCGATGTACTCGTTCAAAATTCTTTTTGATAAAATTAGATCCTATGACTAGTTTTCCAAATATAACTTAATATGTACCAAATATATGAATTTTAAACAATAAATATATACTGACAAAATAATTTTCAAGAGAAATATCTTATATTAAATATTTTGATATACTGTTTTAGATTAAGAATATACCCATTGCACTATTTTCAAAGAGACAAAAAAATCGTACTTACAGGGTGATTGCGGTTGAATATGTAAAAGGAAAAAATCAACAAAATGCTGAAATTGTTGGCAAAAAATAGAAAATAATTACCTTTTAACTTGCGAGTTGTTTATTAAAAAAATCTTATTAGTTTACATACAGGGTCATACATTATTGCATTACAAAAAAAGTTCATTATACGGTAGGTATAAGTAGGATCTAGGGAAATGAATAATGATCGGATTAAATGTTTATTTTGACTGGAGCATTGCCTCTTTATAATGTATATTTATATCAGATTGGGATCTCCTTTCCGCTTAAAGTGTTAGCCCCTGTAGGAATAGTGCACTGCTTGTATAATAGGGCAGGTCAAAAATTACCAAAAAAAACATTAATTTAGGCTAGTGTGAAAAAATTGTGTTTTATGTGGTTTACAACCTATATAAAAATGGTTTAGTACCACTTCGGCCGTTCCCATATCGGCCGTTAAATAAAAAAGTTGCATTTCGGCCGGTCGCCCTTTTTGGCATATTTAAATTAAGATTAGAGTTGCATTTCGGCCGGTCAACCTTTTTGGGATATTTAGATTAAGATTCCGTCAAACGGGGTGAATCGGGACGATATTTAGATATTATTATTATTAATATTTTCTTCTAAAACTATCGAAGAAAATTAAAATTTAGGGGAAAGTGATCTTAGTCAATACGGCTGCTGAAATATGTATTGGATAATTATCTGATTTGAATAAATTAATTAAAAAAAAAACTATAATATGGTGTATCCCGATTGACCCCCGTTTTGGGGCGAATCGGGACACGCTATTTCAAGCCACGCAATGTGCATGTCGCCTCGAGTATGGGGTTAATCGGGACAAAAATAAATAAAATATTATTTTTTAATATAAAAGGTAAAAAAAAACAACAATGAAATTTGGAAATAGCCTTTATTTTATAGTTTTAAAGTGCATAGGATTTTAGCTTCATTTGCAAAGGAAATTCGTAGCCTCCTCGTCGCAATTTAGTTGGTTTAGGCAGTTTTTTCACAATTTGTTCCAAGCTAATCATGCATATGGCATCCACTGTGGGAAAGATATAGCAATTTTTTATCTTTCTGTTAGGTCTAAGAAATTTAACTTCCAAAAGTTTCATCAAAGATTCCCTTAATTTGCCCGATGAAATATTTGTTTACTTTGTTTGTTTTAAATTTAACCTCTACAAAGTTGTCAGTTGCGATGTTTTCCATAGTAGGCTGCACATCTTCAAAGCACTCTTCCTGTTCCATTATTTCTAATTCCGGTTCTGACTCAAGTTCTGACTCAAGTTCCGAAGTTTCATTCTCTTGAGGCACTACAGTATTGCTTGTTGACGGTTGCGGTTCTAAAAAAATCTGTTGTTGAAACGCTTTTGCCTGGCTCCACTTGAATTTTCTTTTTTCTTGCTACTGTTGGTTTGCAAGCATTCCTGCTTTCGTTAAGCAATTCTACAACAGACTCCGTCCAGGCATTAGGATCGTCCTTTTCGAGATTTCTTTCTTGTGGCAATCGTTTTAAAACCTGAGTCCTATCAAGTGGAATAATTCCCGTCCCACGAAATCCGCTTTTAATATTCTGACTTAGAGTCCCTCCTAATTTGTCTATAGCACGTTTTAGTAAACTCGGAAAATACTCCTTCGGCAAAGAACCCTTGTATTCTTTTTTCCAATCTTGTAGAGTTGACCTCTAAACCTTTTTCATTGGGCCAAAAACAGAGACGTCAAGTGGCTGTGTTAAATGGGTTGAATTCGGCGGCAAAAAACAAAACCTAATATCATTTTCTTCGCACAATTCAATAACTCTGAGCGACAGATGACTACATAAGTCATCGCCAATGATTACCCTTGGTGCCGAACGTCTTTTCAAGAACGGTAGAGCAATAGAAATAAATCATTCTTCAAATAATGGCTGGTCGAACCAGCCACTTTTATTTCGTCCATAGCGCGCACCTTTTGGTCCATTTGTCAACCAGGTATCGTAAAGATGCTCGCTCCTATAGACTATAAATGGGGGTAATACCTGGCCATCACCACTTACGGCAAACATTACTGATGTCGATGTTTTTGTTGAATCGATTATGCGTTCTGGATGTCTTGTTTTTCTTTTTACGATGATTTTTTTCCGTCCGGGATCATCTACAAAGCAAGTTTCATCATAGTTGATGATGGATTCAGTTTCAACGTTTTGTAAGTTTTCTTGGAGGTGGTCAAAATATTTATTTATTTCCCGAGACACTGCTGCCCGAGCTCGTTTAATATTTTCACACAGTCTTTCAGTGAGTGATTATTTATAACGCAAACAAAACAAATTCGCCCAATCAACACCGGGCATATTATTATTAAATTTTGCCACTCTTATTCCTTTTCTATCAAGGTATGCCTTAACGATGTATCGAATATCAATTTTTTCCAACGGGTATCCCCACTCTCCCGCCAATACTATCAAATGCACTAGCCTACTTTCCTCACCTTCTGACAAAATAGTTTGCCCACCATGTTTCTTTGGCTTCTGTTTAGCATGTCGTTGTAGCGTCGATCTTGGTATATTATATAACTCTTCTGCTTCTCGGGTTATTTGGCCTCTTCTAAATTGCCTCAAAGCCGTTTCAAGCTGCTCTTTACTATAATTTTGTTAAAACCTAGTCCCAGGCGTTCTTTTGTATTTTCGGACCATCGTCCCGATTCACCCCTAGAAGTGATTTGTTTTTTTCATTAATTAATAATAAAAAAACTTTACAAAATAATTTATTCAAAGACTACTTAACATCTAGAAAATACCCACAGGTATACCATATTAACAATGCAATAGTCAAATCCTACAATAAATACCTTTTTCAAACGAAGTTTTTAGCCGGTTTTAAAAACGTAAAAATTATACTGCAATATTTTGACACCTGTACCAATGAAGCATTGCGAATTAACTGACGGCGACATACGAAGGTCAAACGATTGTGGTTTCTGCAATAGGCTTTTCATATTACCCGTCCTAAAAACATTGGCTACAAGCATAAAAATCACGTGTTTGTAAATAAACGTCATACTATCCCGATTGACTCCTTAGTCCTGATTCACCCCGTTTGACGGTACTTAAATAATATCGGCCGTTTGTTTATATATTGTAAACTTGTTAATTTTATAGCATAATATACAAACAGTTAAAAGAAAAACAAATTTAATAAACTCAAATTCTTTATTACAATATTTTTTAGAAAAAACAATCCAATGATACAATAAAAAAAATCAATAGATAATACACAGTATGACAACACAATTTTACTCAAATTTAGTAATGTACATGAATTTGTTCAACGCATTTTTTAAGACAATATTTTTGTCCCTTAAATCATTTAATGTTTTTTTAAGTCTAATATCAATATCAACGTATTTTTTTTAATCTTTTTGGAGTTGGTATATATAGATTTATTTTTTGTAATTTAATTATATTTAAAGCAGCCTCCTCTTTCAATACAGTTATTAACTCGAAAATGTTTGGATGACTTTTCCCAATTTTTTTATTTAATTTACTATGCCATCCTTCCACTGCGTTTGTAGTCCGAGGTCTGTGCCCCTAATATATCCAAATATTTTGGATAATTGGATTATCTAACCATTGTGAAGTAAAATAATCATTAAATTTAATAACTAGATTATTCATAGGTGAAGTTTCCATTATAATCAGCCATCCCTCATCGATATTTTCTTCGGGTATATGAGCCAGAGCAGCACACATTCTAATATGATTTCGTAGTTCACTTTAATTACGATATGATAACACTAAACCTAAATCTTGAACTTTGCGCCATATGGCTTGATTAAAGTGAAAATTGCATCCATGAATGACAGTTTTGGGAAATACATATCTTATTGCATTTATGGTAGCTACTTCAAAATCCAATTTAAATTTTTAAACTTTGAAACAAGCAAGGAAAAAAGTCTTATATAGGATTTTTATTATTCGGCAAAAGAGCAAAAATTACTGGAATAATAAAAGTACTATCCTCGGTACTTTTTACATCTGCATGTATAGTGTACAATTGAAAAAATAATAAAGAACAGCTCTTAAATGTTCCGTCTCCAAAAAATACTTCACTTTCATTTAATAAAGATTCACATACGTTACTAAATATTAATATTTTATCTTCAACACCGTCTTCTATAACTAAAAAGTTTTCCGCTAATTGTAGTGGCAACACAATTTCAGATCTGTGTTTCGGTAATGAAATATTTCCAAATGTTTTTTGCCTAGCACGATAAAGGTTTGATTTTACTGAATTTAACTCAGGAATTTTGGTCACAAACTCCAGTCCTAGATTTTTAATGTCTTTGAATTCACTACTTACAATTTGAGGAATAGGTGTAAATTCTTCTCTTGCTCGCTTTTTACATTGAAAAACACACTTTTCAACTTCTCTTTTAGCTATATCCAAAACACAAGTATGATCTTTTTTCCCCAAAATTTGTTTCTTGTCATTTGTTGTAGAAACACGTCCACCACAGTTTCTATTAGAACACCTCCAAGATACATTTCCATTTTTATAAATTTCTTTTATCTGATATCTGTAACCACCATTAATAAGTAGAGGTTTGCCTTTGCTGGTTTCAATAATTTCAATCTCACTGTCCATTTTTAAGAACACCTTTCTCTTTCAAATCTTTACTGATAATAAAAACAAATATTTATTATTTTTTTTGGTTCCACCTAGTTTTCAAACTGGGTACCATAGCGCACTTTGATTTTGCTTACTAAGAACAGATGGCGACACCATTTTCACTGATTGAATTTTATTCTCTCCGTAACCAACTTTATGGTATACTGGTGAAATGTGTAGCATTTGTTAATTCCATTAGAGACTGGAATTGAGAACCTATCTATTTCTTGCTGAGGAGTCCTAATAAGGACGAAACCGGTCCAAGAATGATGTTCTCCTTGGTGAGCAAAATCGAAGTAGAGAGTGTTGAAAATTAATTTCTATCTCTGCTGTTTTTCCTTCGGATGTAATTCAATGCCTGTTGTGGTATTTGCCAAAGGAGTAGTTGTTTTCGGAAGGGGAAACGGTCGTTGTATTTTATGTGATATTCGGCTTTGAGCTAAATTCATTTTATTTCATTTTGCTACTATTACATTTGAGTTTTGATAATTTATTATCGTGTGAAATATTTATTATTTACGAAAAGAACAGAAAAGGACATATCCAAATGGCAGGGTAATTAATCCTTTAATCCTTTTTTATGAGTATTTATTTAATACTCATGTCTATTATTTTTTGAACATAATTTGGTATTTCTAGTAATAATTATGCATTACCAAGAAATTACTGATAATAAAGTTCAGGTACAAATTGGTTTTCTATTAGAGATAATCACCCTTTAAAATGCCCTTAACACTTCGTCTACAATTATTTGTTAAATTAAACGACTTGAATGACAGTTTTTGGAAATACATATCTTATTGCGTTTATTGTAGCTACTTCAAAATCCAATTTAGGTAAATACTTTGGGAGAAAAATTTTAAACTTTGAAACAAGCCAGGACAAAAGTCTTATATAGGTTTTCTTTTCCTTATTCGGCAAAAGAGCAAAAATGACCGGAATAATAAAAAGACTATCCTCGGTACTTTTTACAATTAAAAAAATAATAAAGAACAGCTCTTAAATGCTCAGTCTCCAAAAAATACTACACATAGTTTAATAAAGATTCACAAAATAATAAAGAACAGCTCTTAAATGCTCCGTCTCCAAAAAATTCTTCACATATTTTAATAAAGATTCACATACGTTAATCAATATTAACATTTCGTCTTCAACACCGTCTTTTATAACTAAAAAGTTGTCCGCTAATTGTGGTGGCAACACAATTTCAGATCTGTTTCGGTAATGAAACATTTCCAAATAATTTTTGCCTTAAATTGAACGACTTGAATATTTTTTTATAATTAACTCTGCTCCCAAAATTGCCAAACCAAAGCGTAATTGCCACCCTGTACTGTACATTGGCCGGCCGAAATGCAGCGTATCCGTTTTACCTGAAACGCATGAAAAGGACAAGCGGCTGAAATGGGACAAAAAGAGGTAGATTTTTCAAAACGGACGAAGTGAGAACGGCCGAAGTGGGATGTCACCTATAAAAATTAGTGAAAAAATAAAATATTTAGTATAACTATTACTCAATGGATTTCCTAGAAGAAAACTCGCAATGAAATAGTAGTTAAGAAATGGATCATTTCCCAGATTTTTCTGTTCATTGACTACTTCATTCTGAGGCTCCATTAAATGTTTTTAAATTCTAGTTATTCTAAAAACTGTCAGTTTGACAAAGTTTAGTATTAGCTATTTAAAATATTAATGTATGTACATTTATAATCTTTTTCAATAAAGAACTCACACGCAATTTATTTTCTAATATTTGGCAATAATTTTATATATTGTTGATTTGTCCACCTTGCAAGTTCAACACTGTAACCATCCTTCAAGGGATGGGACTTAAAACAAAATATATTGGGGGCTTTACCTCATTCGTGGCGTGAATGGAGCTCATAATCTTATTTAAATATACAATACAAAGAGGCACTTATGACAATACTCGAGCCAAATAAACCTGTAATTCGATCATAAATCATTTCTACACATCCTACTGAGACCTACCATATAATCAACTTTTTGTACCGAAATAAAGTATGACCCTGTATATGGACTATTTTTTTAATGAACAATAATTATTTTCTATTTTTTAGCAACAATTTCTACATTTTGTTGATTTAACTTACATATTCAACCGCGATCACCCTGTAAGTATGAATTTTTTTCCCTTTGCAAATAGTACAAGGGGTATATTCTTAATCTAAAACAGTATGTCAAAATATTTAATATAAGATATTTCTCTTGAAAATATGTACTTATGTCAGTATATATTTATTGTTTAAAATTCATATATTTGGTACATATTAAGTTATATTTGGAAAACTAGTCATAGGATCTAATTTTACCAATAAGAATTTTAAACGAGTGCATCGAGTACTATACGATATCGAATATTGAGAGACTTTGACGATGATATATTTTTTTTTTTCGGTATTTTAGTTATTTTTGTTCGGTGGGAATACCTACTTTGACCAAAAAAGATTTTCCGAATCATAAATCACCCTGTAAGGTACAATATTTTAATTAAAGTAGTTAAGTATGTATTTTGACTACACAGAATGAGCAAAAAACTTCCAAAAATATTTAAGGGTGATTTATGGTGTCCATTTTAAAGAACTAGGGATTTCTAACTTTAACACCCTGTATCTCAAAATCTAGTCGTAGGATACGATTGAGTACATGGACACTTTTGATGGGGAAATCAAGTAATTTAACACATAAAAAATTCAGATATTTTGACGGTACTCCCGTTTGCATAAGAAAAGTGCGTGGTCCTTTCTTCATTTCCAATGAGGTACTGTGTTGTAGGATACTTACTATGTTCAAGAAATCAAGAAATTGTCATTAATCCACCCAACGACGAACAACATTACTAGACTATGCCTAACGAACTATACATATTTGCAAAAATCGAATTGCAAACATTCACTGTGTCATCCACGTAGTTATCAAAGTATTATGAGAAAGTATGGGATAATCTTGTAACAAGGACTATTTAAGGCTATAATTCGAAATTGATTCAACATAGGTCTCTAAAATGTACGAAAGGCTTTCAAAATTACATTTAAGAAGTAAATTTGCATTCTCAATGCCAGTTTTTATCAATTTAATATCTTTTTCTCGTTACAATTGTCACAGTTAAAGTCAGGAAAATACAAAATTAATTTAAGTGTATCAACGATGTAAAGCAGATAAATAAACTCGCGCAAAACATCCCCACCCAAATTGACAACCTTCTTGATCGTTCTAATGAGCATAGCGCATGCGACAGCTCCGTCTGATTGATACAAAACATAATCTAAATGCTTACAATAAATAAAGGCTTGTTTAGGAATCCACTTCTAAACTGGTTTCTTTTCAAATCTATGTGACTATTCCACAAGTGGGGCATCTGTCGATTGTTATTTTTAGGCTTTAAGTCAGCCTTAGCTTAGCTTTACGGCTATCAGGTAATTAGTAAAATAAATCACAGTTATATATGTAATTACTTTTAAATTTTTGCACTTTTGGATATAGGTAATTTACTTCTAATCGACCTATAACATTTTGTAACACCTTGTACATCATTATTGAACATTCGAAAAAACACACTATTGTTATTTATTTACTACTGTAGAAAACAAACAGTGAATAATTATTGCTATCTCACAAAATTATTATTTGCAATATCCTGCAATATTAGTTCATCCTCTTATTTTACCTAGATATTCAATTGTATGTTTTTTATTGTCATCAAGAAGATCACCGGATTAGAACAACCATTTGCACAACGTTTTATTAAAAAAGTATATCGTAAATGTTGGTACGTGTAATTCTATTTTCATTGCCAAATCAACTTAGCGTATCTATAAAACACCTTGAATTTTCTAATTATTATAGAATTACTGTAGATTGTTTTATTGATACGTGGATGAAAAATGCCTCATTAGGTGACGCCGGTTTTTCTTATCATAACGTGAATCAAGTGACGATTTTAACACAGGGCGTCTCGTAAATACCCCGAAAAAACTTTTAAGGGTGGACTAGGACTTGTGCACGAATGATGCTCTTTCGCTCGCAGTCACACCTAGCAGTTTTCTGTTAGACTCGTAGGATCTATCAGACTGTTCATATTGGCAGAAAAATAATGATTTTATTAACAATTTTTCTGTTTTTAAAAATTAAGGCTGTGACGGCCACCCCCCAGGCCCCCTCTATAATTTTGATTTTATTCGTTATTACTCTCTTTGATGTTCTTATTTTTATTTACCTCACAAGTTTTACTTCATTTTACTTTAAATTCTATACTTACTGTATTGGGCCTTTTTCCTCTAGTAGTAAAAGTGATCGTCTAGTTAATTAATTGATATTTTATGTACCCACGTTGTGATAATGTTAATTAAGGTAAAACAGGATTCGATGCAAAGTTTGGTGCAAATTAATAAATAAAACCAGACAAATTTATATTTAAATTCTTTTATTTTTCATACTTTAAATGTGATGCAATAATAAGCAAAGTATATTACAATTGATACTATTTACTGAGATCTCACTTGAGTCCCGTTCAAACGCAGACCATATTCATTTGCTATCAATATATATTTTATTTAGGTTGATGACCAACAGAGTTAACAAACAGCGTCAATTCGCCAGTTGATTAACTATAGTGTTGTTTATATTCTGATTTAGGTTGATGACCAACGGAGTTAACGAACAGCGCCAATTCGCCAGTTGGTTAACTATTGTGTTGTTGTTTATATTCTTATCTAAGTTGATGACCAATTAAGTTAACGAACAGCGCCAATTCACCAGTTGATGTTGATTTTATTGTAGATATATACAGGTTGCACCCTCGTAGGTAAATATTACGATGAGTATAGAGGTGACGACCAACGGAAGTAACAAACAGCGCCAATTCGCCTGTTGATTACCTTACTATGTTGATTTCACATATACTTTGTTTCAAACCTTGTAGAACGGGTTGCTTGGCGTATAGGTGTCCCCCCTTGAGCTAACGAACAGCGTATTCGCCAGTTGGTTAACTTACTTTTAAATTTTACCATCTTGGTTTGTACCATTTATTCAAGATAGCACATCCCTGTATATTTCTAAAATATTGATTTTTATAATTTCTATTGAGTTAACTTAATACAACCCTGTATATGTTTTAATATTGATTATTATAATTTCTATTGAAATAACTTAATATAACCCTGTATATTTCTTAATATTGATTTTTATAATTTCTATTAAAATACTCAAATTTTCACCCATCCA
Source organism: Psylliodes chrysocephalus (assembly GCA_927349885.1). Lineage (NCBI taxonomy): Eukaryota > Metazoa > Arthropoda > Insecta > Coleoptera > Chrysomelidae > Psylliodes > Psylliodes chrysocephalus. The sequence continues at coordinate 8,816,022 of OV651817.1, forward strand.
AAACAGATGTTATCCTAAGTGTCTTTCGGGGTGTATGACCTGAAGGCCATGTGGTTTATTGGTTAAATTGATATTTTGTAGCAAATGTCAAGCCGCCCTTAAACGAAACCGGGGTGGTATCTCAAAGAATGTTAAATAAATCTTTTGACTCACCATTGAAAATACAGACATTAAATTATGTACTAATTTCATCTAGCGTCGTGGAAGGCGTCGATTTAGGTACATCGCAGCAATGAGCGTCGAGGCGCGTCGAGACGCCTAGCGTCGTGGTGGAAAGGAAGGTATTTAATACGGTACTGATTGGGACATATGTACGGTAGAATTATGTAGGGGACATGATTTTATGAAGGAAATATTTGGGGACGGCAAGCGTCGAAAATAAGGCGTGGGACGTTGAGCGTCGAAATGAATGTACGGTAGGAAATACTTAGATGATGAGGAATGTGACAGCGTTCGAGACGTAGGGAGTAGGACGGCAGGACGTTGGGCGTCGAGACGGTGACACCTTCGGGGATAGGAGGTGTATTGTAGGATTGACGTCGTTTAGGAAGAACGTTTTAGGAAAGGTACTGATTACTGAACTTGAAATATAACTGGATACAAATAATAATTGCATGTTTGCACATCAAATAATTGAAAATGAATGACCTGAGCTCATTTTTGTCTAGCTTTTTATAAGTTTTAATGGCTTTGTGACGTCTCTATGTCTTAGTTCTCATAGAAATACGGTGGGTGCAGGGGGTGGCTTATTTATTACTTGCCTTGAAAGCTTTGTGTATTGAAATATTGTCGATATCGGTCTTAACATCGAAACTAGAAAAATTAGCGAGTAAGTGTTTTAATGATAATTACTTCGTAAACAGAAATACGCTTTATGGTGTTTTCTTTGGGCTGGTTCTCAGATACACGTGGATATATTACGGACGTGGTTATAGCTATTATTTATTAGGTGTCGTAAATAAGATTTAATGATCTGGGAGATTTTTCGTTAAATGAAGCATTTTGATATTTATTAAGAATGTAATATTATATTTAATAGATGTAATTAATAAATTATTAAGGTACCTGGGTGCGGTTGGTTACAAGGCTCCTTATTTTTTTTTATTTAAGCTTTAACCACTAGGGTTATTAGTTATTGACTTAGTAACAAATATAAGGATTATTGTACAGATACCGCAGAAAATAAAAAAAGGCTAAAGGCAAACCGTAGACACGTGTTTCTGACTATTGGTTTTCATCAGTACGGTGCAGCCAAGTTCAAAATATAATAGAACTAGCGATTAAATCAAAACAACAGAAGATCACACAAGGAACCAACAGCCGTCATGATGATGCATCCCAGCCCAGGGAAACTAAACAAGAGTGCGGTCAAAAAATATACAAGATATTTCGGCAATTATAGTTTCACTGAATTGTTTTGCCATTTTGATTGCACAATTATTAACAAGCTCTCCATCACCAAAAGCTTTTTGGCTTTGACAATTTTCAGCGCTATTTTTTAAGAAGCAGCAATAATTCATTAAATTTGTTATCATTCTTAGACTTTTTGAATAAATGTGTTTGCTCTTTCAACATTTTTTTATAATTTGTAATGACATACTCTCCTGAATACTGTCGAAACTTTTTCTTGTGTAACGTAGTGTAATGCATTAAAGTTTGATTTGAATAGTCTGATTTCCAATGTTCGTTCGTTATTTTTCTTCTCTAGAAGACATATTTTTTTCTTAAAAAAGCTTAAATTGAGTTGATGAACAAAATAACTACAATTGTAAACATTTAATCACTTAACCGTATTAATAAACTTCGCGAAACGAATTCAACGTTTTTCTGTTTATGCACGGAAAAAAAATTGTAGCAAAAATTTCTACAATTATACATTTTTTCTCTACAATAAATAGTACATATAGGGTCAGGGACAATTTGTAGTAAAAATTTTCAAATATTTGTAAAGAATGTATTGTAGAGTTATTATCTACAATATGTAGTAAAAATATCCAAATGCATCATAAGAATTGTTCTACAAATTGTTATAATTGTTGCTATTTATTGTATGAATTTATATTAAAAACGTATTTCGTTTTATGAAAATTAATACAAAAATTTTACACAATAAATAGTAAAAATTCATACAAATTGTAGTAATTTTCCTTAATAAAATATTCAAAATTTATTGTTTTAACATTAAAGATACAATTACATTATGTAATAAATAACAGTAATAATAGCTCCCTCAGTCTCAGTTGGCTTATCTGCACCTGAAAAATATGAAATAAAAATTAATACCTATTGAACTGTTCATACCCTTAAAACGAGGATATTTGTTACCTTTACACTGATTGGGATATTAAATGACTATGTCAGATAACCAACAAAAATGAGAAAGTAGGTATGTCACAATTAAAACAAAAAAACATCATTGAACTTGGCACAACATCCGATCGTTGGCCACAACTATTTTTTTAAAATAATCTACTAAGGTTATTTAAATTAGTTATCTAAAGATAAATTATTCAGAAACAATAATAAATGTACTTACCACTAATAGAAGTTATTAATAAAATTTTCTCAAACACATCGGTGCTTATAATATAATAATGTATTATATATGTACCATGCTTTGTTTTGTGAACATGGACATTTATGGTCGACGTCAGAAAACGTTGGCCAATAGCAGAATTCTTTTTTATTCACATGACTTAGAATTTCTACAATATTATAAAATATTTTTGAACAAAATTGAATTTTTATCATAAGAAGGGATGTAAAGCATTACTATTTTTTGTAGAGAAAATTACTATTTTTTGTAGAGATAATTATTAATGTTTGGACAAATTTTTACAGAATTTAGTAGTAGTAATTACGATAATTGAAATAAATTTCTACTTCTACAAACAATAGTAAAATATACTAAACATTGTGGTCTTCTTTCCTATTATCGTAGCATTTTATTCGACAATTCAATTGCTACAATAATGAATAGTTTTTAACTATAAATTGTAGTAAAATTTTCTACAAAGAGTTAAGTATTTTTCTACAAGTCTACTACTACAACATTGTAGTAAAATTTTCTAGTCACATTTTTTTCCGTGTGAGTTTCCATTCTACACCGTTTAATTAATAACTCTGTCCTCACTTGAGACAATCTTCATATATTTGCGCCAATAGCCAATTAAATATTGGAGAGCGGTCAAGAAAAAATAGAGATATCCAATGTTTTAGTAACACGTTGTGGTCTTCTATCAATCATCAGTAGATAGTTTTTACTGACTTGTTAATTTATAATATAATAATAATTTATTCACACAATATCAAAACATTACAAACATCATTTCGGTAAAAAGGTGCGAATAATAATAATTGCGAAGTATCATAAAACACTTGTTTGCAAAAGAATAAGTAACATGAATTAAATAATGTAAAAGTATCAAGACTAAAAATCAGTACAAACTAAAAATTAAAATTTAAAATTATAGATGATACAATTTAATATAAAAAAAAAACAAAAAAAAAACAGTTAAAAACAATTAAAAACAAAAAGAAACAAAAAGACATAAATATACAGTACGAAGAAACGCAGATAAAAGCATTAAAAGCATTTAATAGTTACTTTCGTGTCAAGCTCGAAAAGTAATACTTTACAGGGCGAGCATGCAAGTTTCAGGATGACGCCCAAGGCGGAGCCCTGAAAGCATGGCCCTGTAAATACACTTTCCGAGTGTGGCGCGTACAATATTTTTTGTGCTGCCACCAATAATTTGACAATAATATACGAACAGAATATTTATTGCTCAAAATTTATAAAAAAACTTAACTCATTAATAATATTTATGTTGAATGTGCAGTTATGCAAAGTACAATAATTATTAAACGTCGATGTTCCGGTCAATATAGGAATCATAATATTTGTTTTATCAATAATATTGGATTTGATTCTTGAAGTTCAAGGTTGGTTTTTGTCTTTAATGAAGATTTTGACATAAGAGCTCGGTAAAGTAGGTATCAATTTTCCGATCTAGACCGGCAACGACCCACTTTTCGAAAAAAATATTTGCGGTATTTTTTTATGATCTACTACTTTTATTTAGTTTTCAATTAATCTGGGTATTTGTATTACAACAACATATCTTAGGAAAACAGCAGTTATAACTTTCGTAAGGGAGGATATTGCAAAGATTATAGACATGAGATATTTTAAAATAGCAACAATTATTACAATAACATTTACCAAATACATTAAAAGTTTTGTCCTTACATTGGTTAATTGGATAAAACACGATAAATACTCTGCTTGTTATTTTTTTTAATGAGCCCCAATCAATTCTGTGACCCACAAATGATAACAAATAAAAATTAATTTATGTTTTATTCAGCTTTTATTGGTATTGCAAAATTTGTGAATGCAGTAGAAACTTGAAAAATATGAGATAACAATCTAGATGGGATATTATTTAGAAATAAATTATTGCATATAATTTAGAATTAAATAATGACCCTGTGAGCTATTATAATACTTGTAATTTAAATAATATAACATCTATAGACTATGAAGCTGCGGTAAGAAAATTAAAACCAAAAAAATCGGCTGGTGGAGACAATCTACCCCCATATATTCTAAAAGGTTGCCAAGAATTATTTCAAAAACCATTAATACATATATTTAATTTAATTATTAAACATTCAACTTATCCAAATCAATGGAAATTAGCGACTTATACCCCTATTCACAAAATATGTCACCATTCATCCCTGGAATTCTAAGAATAACGCTGATACCTTAGAAACTCAGTTATGTGCCGTATCGGATTACAACACTTGTTCGGTTGTTTTATGATAATGTAAAACCAGATTATTGTTAGCTTTTATGCGATTAACATCGTAGCAATATTTTTTTGTAATTTAAAAGTAAAATAAATTTTTTAAAAAAGACTTTCGGCATTGTGGAGAATTATTTGGCGCAGTCAGTAGGATTCTCAGAAGTTTACGTATCGAACGTAAATTTTTCGTTTCAACGATTGACTGAATTGAACCTAGTATACAGGGTAATTTCGCGAAGTAGACGTGTTGTGTTGGCGGCTCCTTAAAAATCAGGAAACCGGCTCAATCATCGAACCAGTGCAACTCAGAACTAGACGAACACCGGAATTTGGAACAAAATTGTCCCGATTCACGAAGATCTCATCAGAGAAGACAAAATCGCAGATCTGGTGGTCCATCTTCATAGTTAAGGAATGCTGAAGGTCATTTTCATATTAATGTAAGTACAACTTATGGAAGATTTACTACAAAATTTAAATAGATTAAGTATTGATTCTCCTTTAACTGACTCACAAGAAAACCCTAAATTAGATAGTAACGAAAATTTAGATAGTAACAAAAAATTAGATAATAACGAAAACTTAGATAGTAACGAGAATTTAAATAGTAGCGAGATGCCTCAAGAATTTAAATCAGAATATTTAAGTTGTATTCCCGAATTTGATGGGAATCCATGCGAATTAAGTCGATATTTATCTACTAGTGAATCTCTAATTGGCAATTTTTATGATTTCCAAAATCAAAACAATTTCAAAAACTTTTTCTTGTTAAATTCAATCATAGGTAAATTGCGCGGAAGTGCTAAACAAGTTGCTAATATAAAAAGCGCGTAACTACATGGGAAGAATTAAAAGCAATTTTAACTACTAGTTTTGCCGATCAGAGAGATGAAGCCTGTCTCAACAGATTTAGTCATGTTAAGACAGGGTCCAAATGAAACTCCAAAACAATTTTTTGACAAATGTTTAGACATTTTGAATATTTTATGTAGTTATGTCGAAGTACACGAGACCACGCTAGAAGCGAAAAATCTTAAACGAACATTATATCAGGAACTAGCTTTGAAAACATTTCTATCTGGGTTAAAAGAACCCTTGGGCACTACAATAAGGTGTATGAAGCCTAACTGTTTAACTGAAGCTTTACAGTATGTTATAAAAGAACAAAATAATCATTATTTTCAAAATTTCCCAAATCAAAATTTTACAAGACCACAAAATAGAATAAATCAAAGCAGACAAATACAATTTCCACAGCAAAGAAATAATTTTGTTCAAAATGTACCTTTTAATTTTCAAACTAATCAATTCATGAAAAATTCATTTCCATCTCAACCGATAAATATTCAACCTAGAGCAAATGTTCAGCAACCAAGATATTTTACAAACGCCCAAGTTTTTAAAGAGCCAATAAATACAAATGTTTTCAAGCCGAATCCTAATAATCAAGTTTTTTCTAAACCAACGCCAATGAGTGTGTCAACTAGAAATACTGTAAACTATTCTAGACCCGGTCCATCAAATTTCAATAGGCAAAATCAAAATTTTAAACCCACTCCAATGAGTACTTCCACTCGCAATTTTAATTATAATCAGCGGCCAAATTTTGTTGCCGAAGAACTTTTTACCACAGAAATTGACCAAAATAATTTTTGTGATAATGTCAATACATATTATTATACTGATCAATTTGAGACTAATCAATATCACCCATATGATCAAAATTGCGATGAACTTTCGAATATTGCGAATATAAATAATGAAAATGTCAATGAAAATGTTCAAGTAATGCTTCAACCGTGAGAAATAACTCCATCAATAATATCCATTAATACCATCGATTAGAATGAATTGCCATATATAATATTTCCCGAATATGACATCAAAATTCTTATTGATTGTGGATCCACAAAATCCTTTTTAGACCCAGATATTGCTTATAAATATTTTCCAAATTTAATAAAAAAATATCCATTCATAGCATCACAAGTTTTTCAAACATCATCTCACGAATTTAGCGCTAGCATTCCAGCCTCAAAAATATTCCAAATACCAGAAATTACATATCTTAAATTTTATTTATTCAAATTTCATAATGTATTTAATGGACTTATTGGATTAGATAATATTAAATATTTACAGGCAAATTTAGATTTTAAAGACGGATATTTGGTTACTCCTTACAATAGAATTAAGTTTTTATTTCACCATACTAACAAAGAGCTCAATTTAATCGAAATTCACACTAATGAGGCTCCATTCTGGGAAGGGCTACGCGAAATACCTAAAGAAGTTGACATTATTTCGGAAATCAATCCAAATTTATTCTCTAATCTCAAACAAACAGATATACCTAACACACAGAATTCACAAGTGAATTACTATACTGAAACTCTGACTATTTATGTCAACCTGACAGCCAGTCCTTCACTAAACAATAATATAAATGACCAAACAATCAATAATAATACATAACGAAAAACTGTTAGAAGAAAAAATAAATCATATTGCTTCATTTATTGACGGATTACCTGAACATTCATTGTACATTAAAGACATTATCAGTCAAATGATTGGTTTGTATAATATAATTTATTTAATAATTCAAGATATTGAAAGTTCAATAAGGTTTAGCAAATTAGGAAAAATGCACCCAAGTATAATTAGTGCAGTTGACTTTTCGAGAGAATTAAAATATATACAAAAGGAATTAACACAAAATAAACTACCTCTGAAAATTACATTAGAAAATACTTTGATAATAGAACAATTGGTAAAAATTGAAAGTTATATATCAAATAATCGAATTGTATATATTCTTCATATTCCAATAACTTCTATTGATTTTGATCTATATCACATATACCCAATTGCCATTCTTGAAAAGAGTCAGTTCAAGGTAATTTTACCTGAAAATAAATACTTAGTTATAAATAAGTTGTACTACGCTTATACATATGACCATTGCAAGAAAATCTTACCAAAAATATACTTCTGTAACGATCTGGAGATACAAGAAATCCAAGACACCAATCCCTGTGAGATCCAACTACTAAGCCTGAAAAATACATCTACTTGTCAACAAACGATCATTCCTATACAGCACTCCACCGTCACAAAATTTGAACATACTAATCAATGGTCCATCACCTGTGCCAGAAGAAGAAATCATAAAAATCCACTGCCATAATCAAGAAGAAGTTATAAAACTTAAAGGGACATTCATTGTCGAAATTCCAATTGGTTGCCAAATTATCAGCAGTTTCAAAAATATAACTAACCGAAAAAATTTCACAAATTTAAGTCAACCTGTATTATTCCCAGCTGTAGAAACTCCTAGCGATGTTAACCTGCCAAAATTGGACTTTCACTTCAAGTTAGAAGATATAAGCTCTAGAGATTTACAATTAATAAAAAATAATATCATCAAAAATCAATCGAAATCAACGTATCATGCAATTTCACACATACCAAGCATTTGGACAATTCTCATTTATATATTATGTACTATTTTAATCGGTTTTGTGTGTTTCAAAAAATGTGCCAATAGAAAAGTCCAGGATAACCAGAAAACTCAAGAACTTGCTGAGGTTCAAATCCCTCGTTAACTCTCTGGATTACAACACTTGTTCGGTTGTTTTATGATAATGTAAAACCAGATTATTGTTAGCTTTTATGCGATTAACATCGTAGCAATATTTTTTTGTAATTTAAAAGTAAAATAAATTTTTTAAAAAAGACTTTCGGCATTGTGGAGAATTATTTCACAAGTCAGGAAATAAAAGGGATATAGAAAATTATAGGGGAGTGGCCATACTTTGTACTCCTTCTAAATTGTTGGAACATATAATATATAATAAAATCTATAATCATATTAAAAATATATTAGTTGATGAACAACATGGTTTTGTTACTGGAAAATCAATAAATACTAATTTATTAATATTCACAGAAGTCGCATCTAGAACTATTTATGAAAAATCACAATTAGATACAATTTTCACAGATTTTTTAAAAGCTTTCGACCTCGTTAACCATGATATTTTACTTCAAAAATTATATAATATGGGAATTGCAGGAAACTTAATACAATTGTTAAAAAGTTATTTGCAAAATAGGGAGTTTGTGGTAAAACAGAATGGAAATATTTCGAACAGAAAATATTCAAACTCTGGAGTACCACAAGGTTCTAACCTGGGACCGCTGCTCTTTTTAATATTCATTAACGATCTTCCTTCTTGTGTTAAATTTTCAGACTGTTTAATGTTTGCAGACGACTTCAAAATTTTTAAAAAGGTTCAAACGATTAGAGACTGTGTAATGCTTCAAAGAGACAGAAAACATTCATCTATGGAGTGTCGAAAACAAACTTAATTTCAATGAGAGAAAATGTTATGTGATGTCAATAAGTCGGAAAAAAGATCCTATTGTTTTCAATTATATCATGAACAATCAATATATAAAACGTGTAGAAGAAATTAAAGACCTAGGGGTTACGTATAATTATCAAATGTCATTTGCTTCTCATATAAGAGATACTGTTAATAATGCCAATCGTACATTAGGTTTCATTATAAGATAAACAGCACTATTTTATAATTTGAAAACAATTGATTTATTATATAAAACACTAGTCCGGTCAAAGTTAGATTTTGCTTGCATGATTTGGGGGCAACAACCGCAAATATATCTAGATTTTGTCGAAAAAATTCAAAATAAATACCTACGTTATACATACTATAAAAAGTATCATCGATGGCCTGACTATAATTATGTAAGATCTCAAATGTTACGTGAATAATTTAAAATCCTGTCTTTAAGTACGATACGTAAAATAGCAATGATGAACTTGTTATTCAAAGTGATAAATAATCAAATAAACTGTAGCAGACTTTTATACTACATACCGTTTCATGTCCCTCCTAAACGCACACGGAACTCCCTAATATTCAATATACAGAACTCTGCTGGTTCTCCACTTTATTTAATTCTGTGTTTGGCCAATAATATTAATACTATAGTAAACTTAGATTGGTCTCTGTCTTTAATACAATTTAAAAAGTTGATAATATCTTACTTCGATACCTTTGGAATTTAAATAATATAAATAACAACTACTTTAAAAACATGTAAAATTTCTTAAAATTATTTAATTCTACCATTTAAAGTGATTTATCCTTTGCAATTAAAATACTGTAATATTATGTCCCCTGTAAAAAATTACTTAAATTATAATATCCATGTAATTAGGCTAGTTAAGCCTGTTTGGATTTTTATTAAATAAACAAATAAATACTCTACACAAATTGGACGTAAAAAAAGCAAAACTTACCATGTGTAAATATTTGACAACTATTGGGATCAATTTAAGCAATAGGTACGCCCTCTATAGGTCATTTTATTAAAATGTTTATGAGCACGCATGTTCCACTGTTGACAATCATAGCGGATTATCAGCCTTCGTAGCAGCATAGCGGTGGAAATAGTAGTTTGGACAATCCACTCTAGTTGTACAGTATATTTTTGCTACAACCCACTAACGAAAATCTACAAATAATAAAAATTATTTTAAGTTATTAAGGTAAAATAACCAATTTAAAAATAATTTATGACTTTAACTGATTTATAAAATAAAAGAGAACAAAAAAGAAAAAAAAAAGATTTAATTTGTCCCCATCCGAGATTTGAAACCGGGCCTTCCGCATAAAAGGCAAATACCCTGACCTCACCACCATCTATGCGGTTGACATTTTAATTAAATTGTCTCCAAATTAGTTATAACTATAGACGAAATAAAAATAGAAATGCTATTATTTATCGATTCTACACAGGAATAACTCATTTTAATTTATATTTAATCTCAATAGCTAAGAAAATATATTGACAATTAGTTTGACAGAATTGTCACTTATATAAAATTTTTAAAATACTAGCAGTCAGTTGACGAAAATATGAACTGTGATTGGTGGATTTATTTTTTGTAATTTTATCACTACCTAGAATTGATATGAAATATATTCGTTCAGTTGAACGCAATATCGTCCTTTTTCGTTTTGTAGTCTGTGCGTAGATAAGCTAATACCCATGTGGGTGTAGAAAATAGTAGTTTGTGCAACAAGAGTGGATATAGGCAATACACTCGAGTTGTAGAGTATATTTTTTCTACGACCCACTAACGAAAATCTTCAAATTTTAAAAATTATTTTAGTTTATTAGAAAGAAATAATTTATGACTTTAACTAATTAATAAAATAAAATGAAACAAAATAAAAAAAGAAAAAATATTTAATTTAATTTGTTCCTCTCCTACAAAAATATTGCATGAATATTCAGTGCATATCTCAATTGCATAATTCTATAGTCCATGGATATGTTATATCTGCCATGTCATATGATATGTTTTTATCTGCCAAAATATATGTATGGCATATTCTCTGGATTTACTGACGATATCTATGTAGGTATGCCAATATCATGGTATTTTGAATATTGCATGCTGATTTATTTTTTGTTAGGCAGTACCATAGTTTAGAAAATAAAACTCATACAATACAAATTTGTAATACAAAATAAATTTTATTTAAAAAAAATAAAGCAAATATTCTAAAAATGAAAATAATATATACAAAAAAAAACTATAAATTTAAATTTATTTGCTGAGATTCTTCTCGTTCTTTTCTCCTAAAATATATATATACATATATATATATATATATATATATATATATATATATATATATATATATATATATATATATATATATATATATAAGATAAAAGGATTATTGGGCAAATACCGCAAAAAATGAAAAAAAAAATGCCTAAAGGCAAACCGTAGACACGTGTTTCTGACTATTGGTCTTCATCAGTACGATGCAGCCAAGTTCAAAAGAGAATGGAACTAGCGATGAAATCAAATCAACAGGAGATCACTCAAGAAGCCCACCACACATTTGTGGACTGTGCTAACATTCCCAGTGATTACTAGGAAAATATTAGCTTCGCCACGGAGGTAAGTTATAGCCGCTATGAAGATGCATCCAAGCCCAGGGAAACTAAACAAGAGAAGGTTTAGTGCGGTGAAAAATGTAAAAGATAACAGGATTATTGGGCAAATACCGCAAAAAATAAAAAAAAAATGTCTAAAGGCAAACCGTAGACACGTGTTTCTGACTATTGGTCTTCATCAGTACGGTGCAGCCAAGTTTCAAAAGAGAATGGAACTAGTGATGAAATCAAATCAACAGATCACTCAAGAAGCTAACCACACATTTGTGGACTGTGCTAACATTCCCAGTGATTACTAGGAAAATATTAGCGTCGCCAACATTCCCAGTAATTACTAGGAAAATGTGTGAAATTGTTTGAAAGCATATATATATATATATATATATATATATATATATATATATATATATATATATATATATATATATATATATATATATATATATATATATATATATTTATTTTTTTTTGTTCCTTAAAGTTAAAAACATGAAAATTTTAAATACAGCTACTGATAAAAAATAAATAATGATTTGTTTCATGGTTTTTGGATTTTCACATTTTAAGGGGGAAAAAATAAATATAAATAAATAAAAATAAATAAAAATAAATAAAAATAAATAAAAATAAATAAAAATAAATAAAAATAAATAAAAATAAATAAAAATAAATAAAAATAAATAAAAATAAATAAAAATAAATAAATAAAAATAAATAAAAATAAATAAAAATAAATAAATAAAAATAAATAAAAATAAATAAAAATAAATAAAAATAAATAAAAATAAATAAAAATAAATAAAAATAAATAAAAATAAATAAAAATAAATAAAAATAAATAAAAATAAATAAAAATAAATAAAAATAAATAAAAATAAATAAAAATAAATAAAAATAAATAAAAATAAATAAAAATAAATAAAAATAAATAAAAATAAATAAAAATAAATAAAAATAAATAAAAATAAATAAAAATAAATAAAAATAAATAAAAATAAATAAAAATAAATAAAAATAAATAAAAATAAATAAAAATAAATAAAAATAAATAAAAATAAATAAAAATAAATAAAAATAAATAAAAATAAATAAAAATAAATAAAAATAAATAAAAATAAATAAAAATAAATAAAAATAAATAAAAATAAATAAAAATAAATAAAAATAAATAAAAATAAATAAAAATAAATAAAAATAAATAAAAATAAATAAAAATAAATAAAAATAAATAAAAATAAATAAAAATAAATAAAAATAAATAAAAATAAATAAAAATAAATAAAAATAAATAAAAATAAATAAAAATAAATTAAATAAAAATAAATAAAAATAAATAAAATAAATAAAAATAAATAAAAATAAATAAAAATAAATAAAAATAAATAAAAATAAATAAAAATAAATAAAAATAAAAATAAATAAAAATAAATAAAAATAAATAAAAATAAATAAAAATAAATAAAAATAAATAAAAATAAATAAAAATAAATAAAAATAAATAAAAATAAATAAAAATAAATAAAAATAAATAAAAATAAATAAAAATAAATAAAAATAAATAAAAATAAATAAAAATAAATAAAAATAAATAAAAATAAATAAAAATAAATAAAAATAAATAAAAATAAATAAAAATAAATAAAAATAAATAAAAATAAATAAAAAAATAAATAAAAATAAATAAAAATAAATAAAAATAAATAAAAATAAATAAAAATAAATAAAAATAAATAAAAATAAATAAAAATAAATAAAAATAAATAAAAATAAATAAAAATAAATAAAAATAAATAAAAATAAATAAAAATAAATAAAAATAAATAAAAATAAATAAAAATAAATAAAAATAAATAAAAATAAATAAAAATAAATAAAAATAAATAAAAATAAATAAAAATAAATAAAAATAAATAAAAATAAATAAAAATAAATAAAAATAAATAAAAATAAATAAAAATAAATAAAAATAAATAAAAATAAATAAAAATAAATAAAAATAAATAAAAATAAATAAAAATAAATAAAAATAAATAAAAATAAATAAAAATAAATAAAAATAAATAAAAATAAATAAAAATAAATAAAAATAAATAAAAATAAATAAAAATAAATAAAAATAAATAAAAATAAATAAAAATAAATAAAAATAAATAAAAATAAATAAAAATAAATAAAAATAAATAAAAATAAATAAAAATAAATAAAAATAAATAAAAATAAATAAAAATAAATAAAAATAAATAAAAATAAATAAAAATAAATAAAAATAAATAAAAATAAATAAAAATAAATAAAAATAAATAAAAATAAATAAAAATAAATAAAAATAAATAAAAATAAATAAAAATAAATAAAAATAAATAAAAATAAATAAAAATAAATAAAAATAAATAAAAATAAATAAAAATAAATAAAAATAAATAAAAATAAATAAAAATAAATAAAAATAAATAAAAATAAATAAAAATAAATAAAAATAAATAAAAATAAATAAAAATAAATAAAAATAAATAAAAATAAATAAAAATAAATAAAAATAAATAAAAAAAAATAAAAATAAATAAAAATAAATAAAAATAAATAAAAATAAATAAAAATAAATAAAAATAAATAAAAATAAATAAAAATAAATAAAAATAAATAAAAGTAAATAAAAATAAATAAAAATAAATAAAAATAAATAAAAATAAATAAAAATAAATAAAAATAAATAAAAATAAATAAAAATAAATAAAAATAAATAAAAATAAATAAAAATAAATAAAATTAAATAAAATTAAATAAAAATAAATAAAAATAAATAAAAATAAATAAAAATAAATAAAAATAAATAAAAATAAATAAAAATAAATAAAAATAAATAAAAATAAATAAAAATAAATAAAAATAAATAAAAATAAATAAAAATAAATAAAAATAAATAAAAATAAATAAAAATAAATAAAAATAAATAAAATTTAATAAAAATTAATAAAAATAAATAAAAATATATAAAAATAAATAAAATTAAATAAAAATAAATATAAACCGCTACCTTGTCAGATATGTTTCTTCGCCTAATGTTAGAAATCTCAATCTAGACAGGCTTTGCACAATGCCCTAGCAACTCCATATAATTGTTCGGGGCCTGTAATAGCCTTATCTAAGCCTTCGTTGGCCTTTTCGCTGCAATAATATCCCTGATGGCCTGGAACTCCGGCTAGAATAATCTTGTTTTGACTACTAAGCTCTGCCAGGTCTTCTAGGCAGTCTTTTACCAGTCGTGATTTAATTTCTGGTGAGAGATTTGCCCTTAGAGCTGTTTTCTATTGGAGTAGATGGCAATAGTTTTGCCTGACACTTATTGATTTAATGTTTGTCTTGCACAGGGTAGTATGGCTACAAGTTCCGCCTGAAACACTGTTAAATATTCTTCTAGACTCAGTGAAACCGTTGTTTTCGAACTGACTCCATAGTTTCCAGCTCCTACTCCTTCCTTGGTTTTTGTGCCGTCCGTTTACCAGACGAGATCAGTCTGTATCAGAGGTCCCTGTTTCCAGGATTCTCGGGCTGGTATTTGAATTTGAAAGGTTGTTTTTCTAAATTTGTATGTGGTTGTGGTTATATCACTAGGTATTCCTATAATATTATCCTTACTTGTTGATATGGCCTCGTATGGTCACCGCTTTGCAGTTGGCTTATTCGGTTTTGTCCCTGCATTAGCCTATGAATAATGTACCTGGTTTCTCCTTATATCTCCATTATGATACAGATTTTTCATTACGATACAGAATTTTAATCAATAGAAACCTACAATTTTTCAATCAACCATGTTGTTTGACATTTGTCCTAGGTTCCTATGTAATTGTTTTAGTTGTCAAAACGTATTAAATTTTCGTAGATCTAAACTTCGATAATTATATTATTATTATCGGAGATAGCAGGAAATACAGTACAAAATATTTTGCCGCAAAAATCTAGGGAAATACCAATACCTGAAGTAATACCATTAATTACAATTTTTTACAGAAATACGAGTAAATACTGTTATTGTGTTCAATACCAATATAAATATAATATTTGCAGATCTTGATTATTTATCGGGTGTAGAAAAAATAGCGTAAGCAACTCTCATGTAATGGTTATTAAAACACTCGCATAAACCATAAGAAACTCGCCTTTGGCTCGTTTCGTATCCCGGTTAATGCTCGTGTATTAATAACCATCATAACATGATCGTTGCATAATATACTATTATAAATCTTGCAAAAAAAAATTAACATCTAATATTTACGCCAGTCGGGAACATTTGTGATACCAATTTATTAAAAGCCAGAGAAAGCTCTTCTAGTTCTTGTATTGCATAAACGTTCCAGTCCGCAGATGTATATTTAACTCCGCTTCATACTATTACGAATAAGGTCGGATAAAACCTTCCACGGCCTTTAAAACGTCGCACCGCTGTGCTGGTCGGAATGGGGGGTGGTAAGTTTATTTTCGTTACGGAATTACGAAATTTCTTGATTCGGTCGCCACGCTCAAAGCCCGCGATAAAAGCTATGCAATAGCTTAATAAGTCGAACTTCTTGCACACTGTTATGAGATGAGTGAATTGATTAAAACGACATATCTCGATGTCCCGATTCTAAACAGCCTAAGGGCTCCTTTTCTCACGGAGTTTTATGTGGCCTTTTAGTGATTTAATTCTGTAAGTAATCTGTTGATAATAGCAGATGAAAGCCATACCAGAAATGTGGTATACAAAGACATACATACATATCATGAACACTAAAAAACATATTAATGCTCCTTTTTTGGGCAGTCAAGCATTCAAAGCTAGTTTTATGGTAAGATTATTACGAGGGGAAAACTCCTCTAAGCCCCACATGTTTCCCATTTTTTTTAACAGAAATATAATAACGAACTCCTGCTAATTTCTAAATATGCATTAGTGAATAGGCATAACATAGAAAAACAAGGAAAGCAATATGTGGACGGATATAACGAGGAAATTTAACCCCTGATGTATCAGTAGTAGAAAATTAAGTTAAAAAAGTTAATGCATAATTTATGTTGAGATTTTGAAATTAACCAAATCAGCTTATAACTTCTTTTAAGTAAATCTATATAATCCGATATTCAGTTATTGTTAGGTATATATGTAGTTGCGCTACATTATTGCGTCCTACAAGTTTGGCAACACCGCATGGACGCGACAATATATGGTGTAACTAATATACGGAGCTGATAAGGTTGCTTTTTAGGAAGTAACAATGTTTCAAATTATACGAAAATCTGTATATTTAAAATTTAAAGATATTAAAAAACCACGTATAGCCCCATCTATGAAATTCTTTGATAAACCAGTAGGATGGTCAAACGGGTTTAATGTACATAATTCCTGGTTCGTTTCTACGATTTTTTGACCATTTTGAACTTTAAAACGTGTTTAAGAAGTTTTCCAGTTGGGTGAATTGAGTAGCCTAACGTGAAGAATGCTATTCGAGTTAAGAAAAGACATTCAAGTGAACATTGAAGAGTCTACCCGGTCCAGTCCTTGGTTGACGACGGAAATCGAATAGATGGAGTGGAAACTACTTTTACTGTAAGTGTTTTATATGTCGTTTAGAGAGCAACCTTTAATTATCAATTCTGAAAGTTCAGACAATTCTGATTCAGATACAGATTCTGACTCAAATTTAAACAAAACAAATTTAGACATTTCAAATATTTTAATTTCAAATAATAAATTTAAAATGGCTCCAACAATTCCAGAATTAAAAGATAAATATTTAGATATGATCCCAGATTTCTATGGTGATCCCGCCTTGCTTCCTAGATTTATAGAAGTAAGCGAAAAATTAGTTAGGAAATTTTATAATACAGTAGATATAAACGATTTTCAAAATGAGTATTTAATGTCTAGTATTTTAGCGAAAGTAAAAGGTGAAGCTGCCAAAAATATATCGTCTTGTACGATAAGAAATTGGGAAAATTTAAAAGCTGCTTTATTGAATACATATGCAGATAAAAGAGATATTTATACCTTAAGCTTAGAAATTTCAGCATTACAACAGGGTAACGATTCTCCTTTCCAATTCTTCAATAAAATACAGCAACTTTTAAATCTCCAAATAACCTTATTAATGACTTGTTCTAACGAAAATGAACAAAATGTTTTAGGGAATTATTTTAGAAATCAGGCTCTCAGAATATTGTTACGCGGACTAAAAGAACCATTAGGTACATTAATGCGAACAAAAAACCCTTTAGATTTAAATTCTGCTTTGAATACATTAATGAATAATTTTCAAATTGAAATGGGACCTTATAATAATAGTAATTATAGTCCAAGATGTAAAAATATTAATCATAATTACCAAAATAATCATTTACTTATAAATAGACAAAATTTTCAAAATAATCAATCAATAAACTGGCAACCAGAAATGCCAAGTTCATCTCAAAATTATCAACAATTAAATAGAAATGTAGGTTTAGTGCCTCGAAATCAACCTATTACAAGTAGAGGTCCTAATACAAATGTTTTCAGACCTAATCCGAATCAAAAATTCCAAAATCCAACACCCATGAGTGTAAATACTTCAAATTCCTTTAGACCTACAAGAAATTTCCAAAATCGCAACTATTCTCAAAACCAAAATTCTTTTGCAAATCAAAGGAAAAATTTTATTTCTGAAGAACTACATAACTTAGATAATACAGAATGTCCCAACGAAAATATTAATGATGATTTTTTAGAAGAAAATGCCTCGGAAAACAAATAAAACAAGTCGAATTATTAAACTTAACTAACAGTGAGAGTGAATTACCGTACATAATATTCCCAGAAAATAATTTAAGAGTTCTTATTGATACTGCCAGTACAAAATCCTTTGTTGTGCCAGAAATTGCCGACAAATATTTTAAAACATCCCTTATACGCAAACCATTCCAAGTTTCAACCGCTTTAGGAACGAAACAAGAAAATTATTTTATAGTAATTCCATCCTCAAAAATATTTAAACATAATAAACCAATTCTAAGTGACACCACCTAGACCACCTAACCTAACATTCGTTTTTTGTTTTGTATACTTTTTTTATATTCTAGATTTATTTCTTCTGTCTTTGCTATTTGGTTTATTTTATTATTAATATGAGTTTGTCAGCTGGATTTATAAAAGTTGATTGGAGTGTTTTACCAATTGTAAACCAAGATATGATTACCGACATAATTACTGCATTTTTTAACAATACTCAGTTTATAAAAGACACAAAGGTATGTAAGACTTTATTTATAATTTGTTTGAATAGTAGTTACAGTTTATATGGAGCAATACACCTTATAGTAAAAACATTTATCTCAAGTCATTAGAGTTGTCGAATAGTAACAGTTTTTCAAAAATAAACATTTTACCTTTCTTTATCCTTTACTCCATTTATATTTATAAGAAAAATATATTTTTCGACGTTTAAAGCTGTGCTGTTGGTATTATTTCTATAATTAGAAGTAAAAGTATAATTATGTATTACCTGAGAAATAGCAAATTTGTTATTGTATAAACGAGTTCATACAATTTGCCTACCTCAAAAATTAAAACTAAATAACATTTAAAACTATTTAGAAGGGTAGTGTACATATATTTACTTTAATACTATTTTTATTTGGTCGAGGATTACCTACTTGTTATATGTCTTGTAAATAATTGTAATATAAGTACATTTTTGTGATAGAATTACTACTTTTTGTAAATATACACATATAAACTCTTTCCGTTACAACTATTATACACATGTCTAGTATTTACATGAATAAATCTACTGTAATATTTTATGAAATAATTTGAAACATAGAAAAGTAATAAAAATTGAAAAAAATAGGAATCCATAAAAATGTACTCTTGAAAATACCAAAAAAATCATCACATTATTAAATATTTTATTATTTTTAGTTCTGCCAAGCAAGTATATGGAGATATTGCGATTTCCCATAAATAACTTGAGAAAAGGAGATGATATTTGCCCAGTAAATGAATTAATTACACATAAACATAAAGTATTTTGCATTGTTTCTTCCACATTTTAAGTCGATAACAAGTTGAATTTGATAATGAATCTTTAAAGGACATTTTAATTTGACATCTCCATTATTGTTAGGGTTTGTGTATATATTTTTTATTATTTGTAAATAAAGTGTTTTTTACTTCGTTTATCTTATTCAGTTATTTTTATTTTTTAATAATAGGTTAATAAATAAAATTTTCTCAGATTTTACATTTTTGTTTATCTACAATTATTATAATCTCTGAAATGTGATAAATTATTCAAAAAAAAACAAACAGTTTATTAAATTATTTGGTATTTAGTCTTAAAAAATGAGTTCTTTTAAGTTAAAAATACCACTAATTCACACAGAAATGTAAAAGGTTTATATAAGCTACACTTTCTTTCTCATAAATATTGAGGATTTTAAAAACACTGTTGGGCAATCCTAAATATACCTTCGGTTTATTTTCAATTTTGAGAGTTCATTGGTTTTGAAGATCCTGTTCATTATTAAGTCCCTTTGAATCAGATATTAAAGGTGTTTCTTCCGATTCAGACAAAACTTCACTATCTTTAAAACTTTCAGGAGGTTTCGAGGCAGATTCTTGCAGAAGGGGTTTTAGGATATACACATTCGAACTTATAGTAGGCTCATTTTAAAGTAACCGAAGGGGGCAATGTCAGAAATTGCTGCTGCATCTTGAAGATCCGGTGTATGTTTATTAAATAGAGATGAAAAATGCCTCTAGTAGAAGGTTATTTTCCAGTCAACATTTTTTTGTTTTCTGTTTTTCTTTTTTTGGTAGAATCAGTGAGCTGGCTCTTGTGTGGTGAATAACAAGAACTGTGGAGACATTTGTGTGGTACTACCCACTTCTTATATGTAAAAGTGTATCCATCATTTAAAAAATGAAAAGTTTTCAAAATCATCTGGTATCTAAAAGAAAGAAAAACACCTTGTTATTACAATGGTAGATAATTGAATAATTAAATTACAATTAAACATTTTTATTTTAATAAAGAGTATAGATACACACCTCAACAAAATAATTTAGCTGTTCCTTGAAGCCTTTCTGTGTAATGATAATAATTTTCGTCTTTTCATATTTCTAGCAACACTAATACATATTTTTAATAATGAATGTAAAATGTAAATCATTATCACATCTTGGGAGGAAACATTTTTTTCATACTCATAATATTTATAAAAACATCAAACTTGCATAATTATCGATTAACAACACAAACATTTCTGATTCACAGATGACACATGCAGTGCTGCCGTATTTCCATTTTCTTGTTTATTAGTTGTCATTTTTTAAAAAAATGAAACTATAAATATGGTGAAAGTTTAAACATAAATAATACTTTTAAAAACATTTGATATTTTATATTTAAAAGATATTTTTTTAACGATATTTTAGAAGTCTAAAAGTAAGACGGTCCACACAAACGAACGTATATTACTTTTCGTATACCGTCTAACTGGCAAAGTTGTGTGGCTAGTTCCTATTGGTCTATTCCCGGTGACGTCATAAATTTTAAAAAATTAATAACTCGGGCAAATGAATAGATAAAAAAAATTAAATGTAGCTTTATTTTGAACTCTATTATTCTTAAAAAAATTTTAGAAATTTTCGAACATGCCCCATTTATCCAAAATAGCACAACCCTGCATATTTCCAAAATATTGATTTTTATAATTTCTATTGAAATGACTTAATATAACTGTATATTTTTTAAAATTGAATTTTATAATTTCTATTGAAATTACTTAATACAACCCTGTATATTTCTTAATATTGATTTTTATAATTTCTATTGAAATACTCAAATTTCACCCATCGAAAACAGATATTTATCTTTACTGTCTTTCGGGGTGTATGACCTGAAGGCCATATGGTTTATTGATAATATTTTAGCAAATGTCAAGCCTTTGTCTAAACGAAACCCCGGTGGTATCTCAAAGAAAGTTACATAAATCTTTTAACTCACCATTGAAAATACAGACATTAGATTATGTACTAATTTCATCTAGCGTTGTGGTGTCGTCGATTAAGGTACGTCGCAGCGTTAAGGGTCGCCTCGCGTCGAGGCGCCTAGCGTCGTGGTGGAAAGAAAGGTATTTAAAACGGTACTGTATTGGGACAGATATACGGTAGAATTATATAGATGGTGCGGGACGTGATGAAGGGTGTCGACAAGGATATTATGAAGGAAATATTTAGGGACGGCAAGCGTCGGAAATAAGGCGTGGGATGTTAACAGCGTTCGGGAATAGGAGATATTGTAGGATAGACGTTGTTAAGGAAGAACGTTTTTAGGAAAGGTACTGACTACTGAACTTGAAATATAACTAATAAAGTAAATGCTTGCACATCAAATAATGAAAACGAGTGCATGCACATCAAATAATTAAAAATGAATAAATCTGAGCTCATTTGGGCCTGGCTTTTTATAATAAAGTTTAATGGCTTTTGTGACGTCTCTAAGTCTTTAGTTCTTATCGAAATACGGTGGGTGCAGGGGGTGGCTTATTTATTATGTGCCTTGAAAGCTTTGTATATTGAAATATTGTCGAAATCGGTCTTAACATCGAAACTAGCAAGATAAGCGAGTTAAGTGTTTTAATGATAATTACTTCGTAAAAAGAAATATGTTTTCTTGGGCTGGTTCTCAGAGATACGTGCACGAAATTTGGATTACGGACGTGGTTATAGATATTATTTATTAGGTGTCGTAAATAATATTTAATTATCTGAGAGATTTTTCGATAAATGAAGGATTTTGAATTTAATAAGAATGCAATATCATATTTAATAAATGGAATTAATAAATTATTAAGGTACCTGGTTGCGGTAGGTCATAATATTTATAATTTATTTAAATTTCTATTTGAAGCTTTTAATAATAAGTGTTAGAATTAAGATGAAAATATCAGTATAATAGAAATATTTCAAAATCTTAAGACAAACATTACAGTATTTCTTACTTCTACAGCATCTTCGGCTCACTTTAGTTATAATAATGGCTTCCTCTACAATTTCCTTTGCCGTTTGTGTATTGATATTATTACTAGCAATAGGTAATTCATTAGCATTAGAACTAATATTATCCTTTAAATAGAGAGATATTGAAATAAACTCAAATTCTTGAATTCTACTCGAGTTTTTTTTTTTCTGGTGAAAAGAATTACATTCCTCTGAATCTAATGCTCTATCATTATTTGAGGATAAAACAGACTCCATTACCAATTGATTGACACTTCTAGTTATTCATTTTTATAATTTTAAGCATCACACTGTTACTACAGAAGAACTATATATTATAATTAATCAGACTTACCCGTTAGGTGGGTATATCGTGAGACTTACCTATCCTATAAAAACAATAAAAACTCGCATCACCTCTCTCGTAAATCTGACAAATAAGTTTGGTGTTTGGTTACGTAACATATTCTTCTTCTTTTTTTATTCATTAGTGGCCTTTACCATTTGGAGTATTTGGCCAGGGTATCATGGATAAAATATACCTCACATTCTAACCTTATGTGTAACGATGTGGAGCCAATAAGACACTATTAGGTAATTTTTACTAATAACTACCAATACGTACTAGGCGCATACTTTTGAGTGTTAGAATTATTCTTTTGCCCTATTTTTGTCTACATTATAAGAAAACTATACATACTTATTTTATCTTTGAAGAGAAAGATAATTTGATCTCGGAGGTTTTATCAGAGACCGGTTACATATTTTAATTAATTAAAAATAAGTTTGCATGATCATGATTTAAAGTTACATTTCGGAGTTCTAAGTTCACGTTTTTGTTTTAGTCTTTATAGACTAAACAAGGGTGGTCCTGGTTACTATGTCTTCATTTATACTTATAGATAACTAGTTTAAAATCATATCAATTGGCGTTGCCAGTATTAACAATAATCAATGATGACAATTTGATGGAAAAATAATTGTGAATAAATAATTATATCTAGAAGTTTATTCAAAGCAGTAAAATAAAAAAAAACAACTGCTTTTCAAATTTATTTTGCTTTCAAATTTGAAATGTATTGTCAAAAATGAAATCGAGAATATTTTTTAATTATTTATCCTATTAAAACATTTTTTTTAATAATTCAATAATTATTGATTCTTATTTATATTTTACTAGCTGTTGCCCGCGGCATAGCACGCGTGAAGTCGTGTTTTTAGTATAAAAAATGCATGACTTCTTAAAAAAGACGCGATAATATGTTGTTTTACTGTTCCCGGTATGTTTGTGATAGTATAATAGATTAATGTTAACTAGACTACTCTAATATTTAAATATATTAATCTAATTAATAATCTCATTTTATACCACATTCCTTTTACGGCTCTCATCTGCTAATATCCCCAGAGTGCACGCAAGTATGTATTTATTTTTATTTATTTTTATTTATTTTATTTATTTTTATTTATTTTTATTTATTTTTATTTATTTTTATTTATTTTTATTTATTTTTATTTATTTTTATTTATTTTTATTTATTTTTATTTATTTTTATTTATTTTTATTTATTTTTATTTATTTTTATTTATTTTTATTTATTTTTATTTATTTTTATTTATTTTTATTTATTTTTATTTATTTTTATTTATTTTTATTTATTTTTATTTATTTTTATTTATTTTTATTTATTTTTATTTATTTTTATTTATTTTTATTTATTTTTATTTATTTTTATTTATTTTTATTTATTTTTATTTATTTTTATTTATTTTTATTTATTTTTATTTATTTTTATTTATTTTTATTTATTTTTATTTATTTTTATTTATTTTTATTTATTTTTATTTATTTTTATTTATTTTTATTTATTTTTATTTATTTTTATTTATTTTTATTTATTTTTATTTATTTTTATTTATTTTTATTTATTTTTATTTATTTTTATTTATTTTTATTTATTTTTATTTATTTTTATTTATTTTTATTTATTTTTATTTATTTTTATTTATTTTTATTTATTTTTTTTATTTATTTTTATTTATTTTTATTTATTTTTATTTATTTTTATTTATTTTTATTTATTTTTATTTATTTTTATTTATTTTTATTTATTTTTATTTATTTTTATTTATTTTTATTTATTTTTATTTATTTTTATTTATTTTTATTTATTTTTATTTATTTTTATTTATTTTTATTTATTTTTATTTATTTTTATTTATTTTTACTTATTTTTATTTATAAATACAAAAATATAAATAAAAGAGGTAGTTTTTGCAGGAGCGGCTCAAGCACAGCCCTAGACACACCACTGATTTTTATATGCGTTTTTTGTACAATAACTCCTGACCTACTCTTAGTTTTGTTGATATGGTGAGTCCAGGACGGACGAATTGCTCTAGATATGCAGTTAAAAAATTGTAAATAGCTCGTTAACTAAGAAAGATACAAAGTTCATTTTGCTATAAAAAAAAATTAAAAACTCATAGTTCTTTTTGATTTTTAGATCGATAAGGCAAGTTTCTTTATGACAAAAAAAATACGGGGGGGTTAAAAGGTACTCAACCCCACAACTTTTTTTAAAGGGGTCTCTTTAATTTTTTGTTCTCCTTGGAATATTGGGCCTTTAAATCTACAGCACTGGCAAAAATTTCAAAGAAAAATTCAAAACAGCAAACTTTTTACAAAAAAAAAAAAAATCGTTTTTTTGAATGTTAGTTTAACACCCTGTAACTTTGTTAGGAGCCTGTTTTTGATGTAAGTAAATATAGCCAAATTCACTTATTTTTTGGTAATCTATCTGTTGAAGAATTTATGACACACCTTTTTGAAACACCCTGTATATATATTTATTTCTAATGTCTTTAAACTGTTCACTATTAATCTTCACTGTCCCATATACAGGGTGTATCTAAATAACACCGAAAAAATTAAAGGGGTGATTCTGTGATAAAAATTAATGTGAGTGTTTGGTATAAAATTTTTTGAAAAACCCTCCCCGGAAAAGTTACACCCCTTCGAAAATTAAAAAATAATGGTTTTTCTTTATTTTCCCTGTATATCAAGCTAAAGACACGAAACTTGGTAAACATTATCTGTCAATAAAAGTATACTTTTTGAAATTTTTTCAACTCTGAAGTATGCTTAGAAGGGGTTGAAATAATCAACCCTTAAGATATTTTTCTCTTACAACTTTTTTTAAGATAAAATTTTTTTCTTTAAAAAAGTATGACTGTAAAGCCCAATTCATTGACTAACTTTTTTAACTCTACAAGTTTTTTCTAAACCTTGAGCATTTACGAGAAAAAAAATCTAATGCAATGCATTTTCAAAAAGATGAGCTAACGCGAGTGTATTTTGCGTCAAGTCTAGTGGCCTGTGCTTTGCATAAAAACATTAATACTGATACCAGGATTGTGTAGTGTCATTTTCTGTTACCCATCTTATTGTTTCACAAGTTTTATGATTGTGTATTGTAGGAAATATTAGTTGATTGAAAATATGAATGCATATTCAAATTTGGAAATGGCAGAAATGCATTTTACATACGGTCGTGCTAACGGTAATTTATTGGAAGCGCAAAGACTTTATGCTGAACAGTACCCACAGCGTAGACTACCCCATCATACTACGTTCACAACTATTCACCGACGCTTGCGGGAACGTGGTAATTTTGAAAAAAGAAGTTATGATTCTGGTCGTACTAAAGAAGTTAGAACTGCAGCTGTAGAAGAAGCCGTACTTAATTCAATTGAAGAATTCCCAGAAACTAGTACCAGGAGAATTGCTCGTGTCCTACATGTAAGCCATTCCATTGTTTTTAGAATTTTAAAAGAACAAATGTTGTATCCCTATCATCTTCAACGGGTGCTCGCGTTAATGATTCGAGATTTTTTACCCCGTGTGATTTTTTGTCAGTGGCTTATTAATATGATTAGCCAAGCACCACAGTTCTTAGGTAATATTTTATTTACTGACGAGGCGAGTTTCTTAAGAGACTGTATTATAAATTTTCACAACAATCACCTTTGGGCTGACGAAAATCCTCATGGCTTTTTTGAAGGAAATCATCAGTATCAATTTTCATTAAACGTGTGGCTCGGAATTATTGATAATCATTTAATTGGTCCCCATTTTCTTCCGCTACGATTAAATGGTGAAGCATATTGTCATCTCCTTGAAGAATTACCTGTTCTTCTTGAAGAGGTTCCCATTCAAATTAGGCAACATTTATGGTTTATGCACGATGGTGCACCAGCTCATTTTAGTATACGTGCAAGAACTCACCTGGATGAGGTGTATGCCAATCAATGGATAGGTCGAGGAGGACCTGTAAACTGGCCAGCCCGCTCCCCTGACCTTAATCCTTTGGATTTTTGCATATGGGGATATCTGAAATCTTTGATATACACAAACCCAGTTGAAAATATCGATAATCTGCGAAACCGCATTGTAGCAGGGTGTGAAACTATAAGAAATTCTCCAGGAATATTTCATCGTATACGCAATTCTATGAGGAAAAGGGTAGATGCTTGTATTGAAGCTGAAGGCGGTCATTTTCAACATTTATTATAATTGTATTGTCGATATTCGACAGGTTTTTGTTCATTGTTTGTTCACTTTTGTTTTTAGTTGTAGAAGTCTTAAGAATCATAATTTGGTTGGCTGTTGTTTAATAAAATGCTATTTTACATGAGATTATTTATTTTTTTCTCATAAATGCTTAAGTTTTCGAAAAAAACTTGTAGAGATAAAAAAGTTAGTCCATGAATTGGGCTTTTCAGTCATACTTTTTTAAAGAAAAAATTTTCATCTAAAAAGAAGTTGTAAGAAAAAATATCTTAGGAGTTGATTATTTCAACCCCCTCTAAGCATACTTCAGGGTTGAAAAAATTTCAAAAAGTGTACTTTTATTGACAGATAATGTTTACCAAGTTTCGTGTCTTTAGCTTGATATACAGGGAAAATAAAATAGAAAAACCATTTTTTTTTTAATTTTCGAAGGGGTGTAACTTTTCCAGGAAGGGTTTTTCAAAAAATTTTATACCAAACACATTAATTTTCATCACAGAATCACCCCTTTAATTTTTTCGGTGTTATTTAGATACACCCTGTATAGCTGATTCTCGCTTGATCTTCCACCAATATTTATATACAAATTTAAAAGTTTGGCGAATATACTAGAATGTTTACCAATTCTCACCAATACTAGAGACATCTCGTTATATTTGGAATACACTAGAAACATTATCCCGTTCTTCTCGAATAGTCATCGAAAGATCCTCTGCCATAGTCGTTACATATGTTTGGTCTTAAGGGGTTTAATAATGTATGATAATCGGACAAGTTGAGCCTCAAGGGCCAAATAAGACAGAGAGGGACTTGGAGAAATAGAGCATGACTGAATAATGAAATGACTCACATTACAATATAGATTAAACAAAATAGTTAAATATAACATAATATTCAACAGAGATAAAACATGAAAAGTGAATATTCCGAGCATATCAAAGCATACATATGCCTGGAGTATCTTTCTAGAAAGTAGATTATGAAATACATTCTGTGAATATTTTATAAATATTGCAATATATTTTGGCGAATAGGCAGATTGGTGGCGTATGCCAGGGATATAGTGTGTGCTGTCTGTGTAAACGAAATAAAAATAAAAATGCTATTATTTATAAAATCATTTTAATGTACGGCTGACTATATGTAATCTCAATAAATAAAAAATATACTGATAATTCATTTGACAGAATTGTGACTTATTTAAAGTTTCAAAAATAGTAGTAGTCGGGGGACCAATACATAATCTGTGTTTGGTGGATTTCATGAAATATATTCGTTTATTTGCACGCAATAGCATACTTTTTTAGTCTGTGTGTAGATAAGCCAATATCCATGTGGGTGTAGAAAATATTAGTTTGTGCAACAAATGTTGATATGATGGCTATATCGCCCGAAGACGAAATTTAAGCACGATGTCGTAGATAGAGTACTCAATCTTCTGAGTACGATACGGAAAATCCACTCGAGTTGTACAATATATTTATTCTACGACCCATTAACAAAACTCAAAAAATTTTAAAAATTATTTTAAGATTAATATAAAAGAACTAATTGAAGGGACCAATGCAAGAAGTGGACATGTCCACATTTTCACCACTCTAATATATTTTCTGATATATTTTACATCGTCCAATCCAAGAACCAGACTTCTATCTATACTAGCAACATTACAGTAGTGTATTGTAATTTGTCTATCATCCAATCCTTTGCAAGAACCGGACATAATAATATGGACATGTCTCTTTCTTGCATTGTATTCATGTATGATTCACACAACTTGTCAAAAGCACGCGTGTTGATATTGTCATGGGAAAACTTAATTTAATAATAAAATAGAATCGTAGTAATAATGAGTTCGGGGTCTGAAGATGACCCTTATGGTGGAGATGATTTCGACGTTGATCGTGACTTTAATCCCAACGAGTTAAGTGTCCAATTAAGTGGATCAAGCTCGGGAAACAGTGATGTAATCGAACATAACCTCGAAAAAAGCAGGGGTAAAAACGGCTGAGAAAAGAGAAAGAATGGAAGCGAAATATACAAAAGAAACGTCGCTTAGCAGGCAAAGAATATGTGAGTACTTCTAAAGTTGTTGTACCACAGAGAGTAATGGGAAATACATGTAACTGTAGACTAAAATGTTTTGACAAAGTGCCCCTTGTAGTTAGACAAAACCTTTTTGATGCCTTTAATAAGCTACCAAGCAAAGATCTTCAAGATTCTTATTTATGTCGTAACATTGTCTTGAAGAACGTCGCACGCAAAAGACAACGCACAGATACAGAATATAAACCAAAAAGTATTACTTGTGAATTTTCAGTAAGTGTTTCTTTTGATCATGTTCAGCATCCTCTTATTTTTTTGTTATTTTAGGTTAATGAAGGTGTCACACATTTTCAGATTTGCAAAAATGCATTGTTTGCGATACATGGTACCAAAAAAGTAAGGATGATTAATAAATCACTTAAAAGTTAATGCCACACCTCCATCAGATCTAAGAGGACGACATAATAATCGACCAAACCAAATTAATCCTGATACACTTGCAAAGATACGCGATCATATAATGAGCTTTCCTAAGTATAAATCCCATTATAGTAGAAGTGATAACTTGAGCAAATACTACCTATCACCATTACTGAATACTTTCAAATTACAGGAGTTGTATCTACAAAAACACGAACCTATTCAATATAGAATATTTCAAGAGAATAGAAAGAATGAAAATTTTAAACCTGTGGTGCAATATGAATTTTTTAGAAAATATTTCTCAGAAAATTTTAATATCACATTCGGCAGTCCAAAATCTGACACGTGTCAAAATGTGACAAACTGATTAAACAAATTGACTGCGCGGAAACAGAAAATGAGAGAAACACTCTACAGGTAGAAAAATCGCTTCCTGTTGCGAAAGCACAAACTTTCTACGAAGATCTTAAACTTAAATCAGAACTGTCTAGAACTACTGCTCACATGGAAGTTATAACATTTGATTACCAACAGAATTTTCCATTACCAGTATCATCAAGCGGAGAAGTATTCTATAAGATTCAAATGTGGGTCTATAACTTTTGTATTCATGTGGCAAGTACTGGCAAAAGTTATTTTTTTCTATATGATGAAACCATTGCTGGAAAAAGACAAAATGAAGTCATCAGTCTACTAAATTATTTCTTTAAAAATATTATTAATCCAGAAGTTACTGAGCTATACATGTTTTCGGACAATTGTGCATCTCAAAACAAAAATATGGTCATGACACAGTATCTTTGTACACTTGTAGAAACAAAAAAATTTAAATCAATATACCACCGCTTCCCTGAACCAGGCCACAGCTTTCTGTCATGCGATAGGTGTTTTGCGGCTATTAAGAAGAGAAAACGAAGATATGACAAAATTTATCTTCCAAGGGAGTACGCCAAAATCATTCAAGAATCTGGAAGAAAATTTGAAGTGATAATACCTGACCAAAATATGTTTTTAAATTTCAAGGAACATTTTATGCCAAGTCACAGATTACCCAGATGCGAAAGTTGACAAAGAACATCAAAATTAAGAGAGAGATAAATGGCCATACCCATTTAAAGGTCCCTCGTAGCAACTCGTTTCCACTCGCGTAGTTCCGAAGGCAAAAGTTATTTCATTATGCGAAGTTGCCGATGCTCCCAAGTTTTCTGATGTTATGTGATATTGGAATTCAAGTCAAATGAAAATGTACATACATTTTTTAGTTGCCCCCACATACTTCGATTTTTTAGTATGTGGTTACCCCAGACGTTACATACAAATAACGTATAATTAAAATCCGCTAAACATAAAATAATACAAAACCATTTAAAGGTTTATAGTTTACATTTATCAATGACAATGACACTTTAAAAAAACGCGTGAAATTTTATTTTTTTTATGTGACAACCTTGCTTAGGATGCTGCAAGTGAGATGACATTTCTGTGACATTCAGGACAATCAGGACCGGTCGTGACGCTTTGCGTTGTGTGCATTTTTAGACAAAAATATTGGGTATTTGTGTCTAGTCTTCTCATGTAGATAAATCATGAGTGAAACGAAGAATATACGTCGTGGTGGCATCTAGGGCACGTATAAAATTTCTTCAAATTCATAGCTGTAAATGTATGAACACTTTTCTACTGCAACTTTTGTTTTAGATATCAACAATATTTTTATTCATTTGAAAGGTTATGATATCAAATCATTATTTGAAAGTCTAAAAACACCAACTGAATGTTTTTATCAGTACATTTATCAGTTGGAATATTGCAGTTTTTAAAAAATATAAAAAATTACTTACCTTGTCCCACACTTTGAAATAATGTGTATAATTTGTTTAACCTTCACCTGGCCTCGTGGGGGTACGTACATACCCCACGCTCTTTCTCGTCGATTTTAGATATATAAATTTTCAAAATCCAAACTCGTAACGACATCTATCGGTAGTCACTTTTATACCTAGGCCAGTGGGATAGCGCTCTCAAAATAAATATATTTTAAAGACCCATGAAAACAATTATTATTCTTTTATAGTGATGTAACAGAAGAAGACAGCTAAAATGTCAGCCCTTTTTATCGAAAAACAAAAAAGTTATGATTTTTTTTGTAAAAAACGCATTTTTTTTAAGTTTTCAAATTTTCCAGTTTTTTATGAACGTTGTTTTTTTTTTTTAATTAGAACTATTCCACAGTTTGAAGTGGTATCTAAAGAGGATCTCTGAATTTTTTTGAGACAAAATAATCAATATTTCAATTTTTACAAAGATTTTTATTACTGGGGTTCGTACGTACCCCACGAGTCCAGGTATGTTACTCAGGATGAGCATGCCAGGTGAAGGTTAATACAGTTCAAGGATTTAAACACCCTTGTCATTATTTTTCTAATGACTACTTTTTCAAGTTATTTATTCGTCTTCGAATATTTTACCTAATAAAATTCAGCAACATATATTTCAGAAATCAGCAAAAAAAGTAAGAAGGTATGTATTTTAAGTAATGTCTTAATGAGTGCTTTAGATCTGATTCTTCATTAATTAATTAATTCATGAAGAATTTGATAGATATAAAACTAAAACCAAATTTAATAAATATTCATGAATATATGTTCTATTTTGCATTTTCATCCAATTATACTTTACAGTTTAGAAGTATTTGTTCAATATTTGTTTTATTAGGTTTGTGGTTACAGGCGATAGAATTGTAATTTCCTGCTAATAGGGCTGTATGCAATTATTTACAAAAGTTGTATTGGTATACTTGTTAGTGATGAGTTTATATTGTATCCCAATAAACAATGAATTGCCGGGATATTGCTGGCCTTTTGCTGTAATTGAAGCAAAAATGAATGCGAGGATTAAAAAATAAAAGGCTACTTTTGTCCAGCCCAGCATTATGTTGGTTGATGATTGGGTGAGAGCGAGGTAAAAGTCAAAAGGCTTTTAACTGCCGCAGACCCAACCCTCCAATAGTCTAGGAGGGTTCCGTCCCGCGTTCATAGATGGAGACACCGATGATCACTTGCTACATACTCAACGAGTGGACATGAGGCCAGTTTGGAATTGATGGTACTCACTATTCATTGTAATTTATTGCTCATACATGTTATTAATTTAGAATATTTTTTGAAAATACATTTTTTAGAAGACATTCTATCTTTATTATATATTATATAGCTGAATTAAATAAAATGTCTACAATATTCTAGGTATATTGGAATGTATTCGGTTTTATATTTATACTACTGCTGGGCAAAGAGGCACTATCGAATTATACCTGGCACGTGGCCTTTATTAGCAGTCAGTATTAATATGGTAAAAGGTCTGCAATTTCCCGTTAACTTTCCATCAATAGGCCATTAATTGTCAATATATTTATTTCAACACATTAAAGAGAAAACGAAGGTTTTTAACTTGATTTTATGTCTAATAAAGCCCGCTTAATAAATTTTTAAAATCTTTACATTATAATTCGTTGCTTGTCATAACTTTTTACCTATAATACAATTTTGAAAATATTAATACAAATCATATTCGTTTTCTTTTAAAATGTTTAAAAATGAAACTCCTAACGGCAACTTTTTTTAACATACTAGTGCATACATTAATTACCTAAACCAACCCTGGCATCCAAAACGCATGTTTAGAAAAAGTCATATTTAGTAAGACTGATTGAAAATAATTAAAATTGGCAACACCTATGCCATACCCATTTAAAGGTCCAAGGTCATAGAAATCTCATTTCAAAATCCTTTGATCTTTTGCCGGGTTTCGCATCTGTTGTGTTAATCTGTGGCCAAGTTTCAAAAAGAACCCAAGTACGAAAAAATCAAAATTTATTATTTCGAAATACAGAATCTTTCAATATGACCTCTCAAAATTGCCAAGGATTTCATGTAGTGTCTATTAGAAGAGTTTGAACTAAAAAAAAATTATAGTTTGGTAACTATGCCCGCTGATACCGAAACATTGTATACTGAAAGAAGAAAATTAAAAAAGAAGAAGTTTGAACATGTCATGGCACTGGCTACAAATTATGTACCATCATCTGATCAGCGGTTTTATGAAGATATAAAGAACTATCACTTGGACTTTTTTAACCCAGAACGCAGCACATCATGCTTCGAATTTAAAACTAAAACTAATATCAGTACTGGACTTACATATTAATAAAATAATTAATAAGTGTTAAATCGTTATATTAAAAATGACATACAATTTGTTTTCTTGAAAATAAATATTGAAAAATAGCAACAAACCTGTACATAAAGTGGACATGTCCATAATTATTATTATTATTATTTAACAAGTCAAATCACAAAATGAAAATAGTTCATGCAAAAGTAACTACATGTCAACAATATTGAACTTACAAAAGTCAAAAGTTAATTAATTTTCTGAATAAAGCCTAGAAACGTTTTTTACCTCTCCTGGAAAAATTTATAAAAGTGGACATGTCCACTTTTTGCATTGACCCCTTCAATTTAAAAATATTTTATGACTTTAATAATACTCATAATTAAATTGATTTCATAGAGGTTTATTAAAATTTATGATATAGTTTTAAATAGAGACGAAATAAAAATAGAAAAATCCCCCTACGAATTATTAAGACTATCCCCGAACCGCAAAGAGATTTATTCCCGAATTTTTATATTACTTCTATAACTTATTTCAGATCATTCTAACCTTTCTGATTTCGATTTGCGATCAACGATAATTAAATTCACAATTATTGTCAACCTATTTTGGTTAATTTTAAATAATTAATGTCTTAGTCGATATTTTTGTTACTATTCCTACACTGTTAACAAAAAAAATCTAGAATATTTATTGATTTTTAATTTGTTTCACACCTTTTTTATTACAAATGTTATGAAATATGTGCTTAAATACGCGTAAAGTTTCTTCAGCTCCCCAACCAGGTGCGCTCGCTCATGGTAGCATTGTAGACTCGTAAAATTGCATAAACATCTTCGGTCTGGTCTTGTACATACACCTACCCAAGTGGGTATTGTGTAAAACTAACCCCACTACACTACACTTTATAAATTCCTTCATAACAATTTGGCCATTAGTATGATACTGTGATAATCTTTGATTAGTATTTGTGGCTGATTCATGCGTGTCACTGAGGTGAACGGTGCGTTCCTTTCGTTTGTTTATTATGTGATTCTTGTATACCAATCGCATTTGTATTCAAAACGCTGACATAAGTAAGACTATTTTGAAACGATTTTTTTCTTTTGGAAAGTTTAGTACCTAGTGTAGCAAAGTTGGTTTTAAAAATTAAATCCTGAAGCAGATTTTAACATGTTTTTTTTTGAGAATTTCGAACCTACAATGTTTTCGAATTTTTATAATAATTACAACAGAAGAATGGATGATATTACAAATCTAATTGTTTTATATAAAATATATTAAATATTTAACCAAAAGTTACAAATAGTGAAAACAATAATGATAAGAATTTTGAAAAGATTAATGTTTATTTAAGTAACATCATGAATAATAGCGAATAGAGAAAAAATAAAATATTGTAGGCTTTTTAAATCAGCGACATTTATTCTATCGATTTGTAAATTTTTTAATGCTGCCAATAATAAAAAGCATTATTAACCGAAGATTACATAGACGGTAAGATCAGGTAATGTTTTTATATTAAAATTTAAAATCATTATTAGTTACTACTGTTAAAATTTTAAATCAATATTTTAATTTAGTTGTTTTTGAATTAATTTACATATAGTTTCTTTAAATTAAGATTATACAATTTTTGGAAATGTGAAAATATTAATAAAATTAAGTAAATTATCTCCAAACTGAAAACAAAAAAAAAATAGAAATTACTTTTGTCAATACACTCCGCACAAAAAGATATTGCATAATCTGTTAAAATATTTTTGGTCCGGAAAATAAAATTGTAAATAATTTCTTGTCAATGATCATGGTTAATATACCGGGTTTCGGCTAGCTAATATCTAAATTATTTGAAAAGATAAATTTGAAAAATCTATTAAAAAACAATATAAATTAATTAACTAAATACAATAAATAATTTTATCTAATATTCGGTGTTTCCACCTCTTGCTCCAAATTGCGGTATTCACGAAAGAGCAAACAAAGTATGAGCGAGGCAGCATTATTCATTCATAATGGTGTTGTGAGTAATTAAATCATGAATAAAATTTTCTCGAGATAAATTTACAAACACCGAAAAAGACTTTTTAAAAATTATTATATTAAAATTAAAATACAATATATGATTGCTAGTTGACTGCATTAAAATTGAATAAAGAATGAATAATAATAATAATCAATAATCAAAGTTAATAATAAACAATGTTATTCCAGGAAGCTATCTTTTCTCTGTAAATAGGCGTTATTTAAGTGTACGTAGGTAAATGGGCCCCATGTAACTCTCTTTCGCTTTCATGGCTTGTTTTTGTTTGCTCTCTTGGTAAATACGCGCGCTTTTGCAATCCAGAAAGGGTTAGTGCCAACGCATTTTTAATCTAAATCGTACACTGATATATACTATTCGCATTTTAAAATATTCCTTTAACCTTTAAACCGAAAAAATTGTTAATATTTATTTTCTTTAAATAAAAACTTTTGAAAGACCTTTTTTTTTCTGGCCAGCTTATATCTAAGCTATTTGATACATTATATTCTTTATTGTGTTTTTTACAGAATAAACTCAACTTAATACATTGTTAAACGATCCCCTATACACCCCTAACATTTATTCAACCTTATAGTCTGGTTCACAAGTGCCATTTCCCTCGAAACCTGTCCTCCAGCACCGAAAATTATGATTTTGGGCTCATTCGATTCGGAATGGCATCTAGAACATTCTATCAAAATTCCAAGAGGGGCTGAAAAAAAATGCAAAAGTTATAAACAATAAAGTAAAATAAAAAATAAGGGTTTGGTTTTTTTGAAATATTTCAAAAACTATTTGAGATAATCGAAATTTGAAAAAAGATCCTTAAAGAGCAGAAAATTTCCTAAAAAAAAGTCCTACTTCCCGGAACTGTACCAACAACCCTTATAATTTTAATTAAGCGGCGAAAATAACGGTAAAAACGCGTGGTTCGGCTGCCGCGCGCATCGCCCCAATCTGACACATGAACTAAAAAAATTATTTTAACTGATTAAATATTAATATTAAGGAATAAAATAATTTGGTTACTAAGTAGGCATATGAATAAACAATAATCAGTAAACAAAAAATTTTTATCACTATTTTTTTATTAATTATGCTTTTGTTAATTAGTTAATTTTCACCATTTTAATGTTAACATAAAAACGCTAATTATTTCAAAACAAGAAATCTAGAATTTGTTTTGATTTTTTGAGCTATTGATAAAAGGGTTTAGAAGAGATCCCCGTTGGAAAAATTTAAAAATTTTGATTTTTTACTTTTTTATTAACAATCAAAGGCATTAAAAAATTATTTAGTATAATATTTTTAAAAGTTAAATAAAAAATAATAAAAAAAATTTTTCAATAAAAAAATATATATGGTTGTTTTTGTAATATTTTTAAGTATTTAAAAAAAAATATTGCGTAAAATTGCATTTGTTTATAACAAATTGTTATATAATATATATAACAATATATATAATTTTTTAATGCCTTTGATTGTTAATAAAAAAATGAAAAATCAAAATTTTTGAATTTTTCTAACGGTCATCTCTTCCAAACTCTTTTAGCAATAGCTCAAAAAAATTAAAAAAAATTCTAGATTTTTTGTTTTGAAATAATCAACGTTTTTATGTTAACATTAAAATGGTGAAAATTAGCTAATTAACAAAAGCATAATTAATAAAAAAATAGTGATAAAATTTTTTTTTTCGGATTATTGTTTATGTCTACTTAGTATCCAAATTTTTTTATTCCTTAATATTAATATTTATTCAGTTAAAATAATTTTTTTAGTTCATGTGTCAGATTGGGGCGATGCGCGCGGCAGCCGAACCACGTGTGTTTACCGTTATTTTCGCCGCTTAATTAAAATTATAAGGGTTGTTGGTATAGTTCCGGGAAGAAAGACTTTTTTTAGGAAATTTTCTGCTCTTTAAGGATCTTTTTTTAAATTTCGATTATCTCAAATAGTTTTTGAAATATTTTTAAAAAACCAAACCCTTATTTTTTATTTTACTTTATTGTTTATAACTTTTGCATTTTTTTTCAGCCTCTCTTGGAATTTTTATAGAATGTTCTAGATGCCATTCCGAATCGAGTCCAAAATCATAATTTTCGAGTTTCGAGGGAAATGGCACTTGTAAACCAGACTATTATTTTAGCGACATGTTATATTATTGTCTTTTTTTAGGCTTTATGTTACACTTAAAATTGTAAAAGAATAGATTGATTTAAATAGAAATTATTTATAATATTAAATAAGACCCAAATTTATTTAATGTTTCTAGGGGATAATTTAAATAAACCTCTTATCATTGGATGCATTCTTGTCCAATTTGAAGAAAATTTTATGAAAATTTGATGAAAATTTGATGAAAATTTGATGAAAATTTGATGAAAATTTGATGAAAATTTGATGAAAATTTGATGAAAATTTGATGAAAATTTAATGAAAATTTGACGAAAATGTTGAAAATTTGTTATAAATTTGTTGAAATTTTTTGAAAATGTTATAAAAAAACTTGATGAAAAATTTAAAAATTTTTTTATAAAAAATTTCAAAAAACCTCTTTTTTAACCCATAAAATGCATGTTTTCTTATGCGTCACCATGGCAACTCGGGTATTTTTTAATATTCGTTTTTAGGCAGACGTACCCTGAAACGAATTAAAGAGAACATTTTTTGATTTATCTAATTATAGAATATTTTATTAAAATTACAAAAGAACATTGCTAATTTTGTAAATTTAACATATTATACCTA
The DNA here is from genome assembly GCA_927349885.1 of Psylliodes chrysocephalus. Taxonomy (NCBI): domain Eukaryota; kingdom Metazoa; phylum Arthropoda; class Insecta; order Coleoptera; family Chrysomelidae; genus Psylliodes; species Psylliodes chrysocephalus. The sequence continues at coordinate 8,854,853 of OV651817.1, forward strand.
TTTAAACAAAGGTGAACTAATAAAATTGTTTCTTTAAATTTTGACATTTATTAAAGTAATTTAAGTTGTCAATTTTATAATTATTGTAATCTCTATAAGAATGCGTTAAGTTAAATGTTTGTAGGATTACGAAGTATTTTTAAAAAAACTTTATTTTTGAAAAATAACAATATTTTGAGTTCTACTATACTATACAAAGCTAAACATGAACTGAATTATATTGAAATAAAAATATTAAAGTAAAAATGCTAATTCGCAGATTTGTACTCGCATTCTGTTGTTAAGGTAAATAAAGCAAACTAAGCAGAACGGCATTTCCCTTATGTGCAATGTATTTCTGGGAATATAACTCATCCATTCTTAGTGAGAAATCCTTGAGTAAGGAAAGGATTTCGTGGTATCTCCTCCTGGGGTTCTTCGTTTTGGGAAGGTCGATTAAATTTCTTCTTATACATTTTGAAAACACCTACCGCAATTAAAATAACTACGCAAATATATAATATTGCCCATAAACTAATTTTATTAATTGTAACTTTTTCAAAATTATTTTTCAAATTTTCAATTTGAATTTGCAAAGAGTTTTTATAGTCTTTATTTCGTCTAGGTTAACACTGTCAAGCTTTAGAGGATTTGATTGAATTAGGGATTTACCTGAATTCAAAGTATAATTTTGGAAGTACCAGGTGTTGAAACACGCGTTTTGTATTTTTATCTGTTTGAATTTTAGTCTTTTATCTTCACTGTACACAAAGTGTTAATTTCTAATACAAAAGTTCCTTTTAATTGAATAGTGTCCGAAGATTTACCGCACTGAATTGTTGCAATTTGAAATTTGGGCACAACAATAATCCATTTGTTGTCTTTGATTTTCTGGAATTTTTCTTCATTAACTTCAGCAGGAACGGCATGGAACATCGTTAGATTTGAAAAGTGATTTATTAAACCAACTTCGCAGGGTACTTCTTTGGTTATTTTTAATAGTGCTTTCTCGTGGCAGATGAATTCTTTTGGAATTATTTCTTGACACTTAGTATTTGACGTCATATATGTTTTTTCGCTTAGGAATAAAAATTTGGATGTTGGGACTATAATTTTAAAGGAATTTTCTTGAGGAGTAAGTAAAGGATATAAATGGTAATAATTGTAATATATATTCTGTACGATTGGTACATTAATAATAAAGATTATTTGATTATTTTTACTATAACTTTTTATATTCAGAATTTGTTCAAAATCCAAAATATTTTCTAAATTTGGTTGAAAAGGTAATTTATCCTGATTTAGGTGTTTATTGATTAATTTTATTTCTTCTAACAATTCAATGGGTTCAACAATTGAGTTATGGAATGTATTTAATTTGGAAAATGTAATAGCTATTGTCCTACAAAGTATTCTTTGTTTTCGTCTCCACTAGAGTTTGTTTTGGAAATTACATGTTGCTTTTGTAAATCTAAGTTATACTTTTTTATATACTTGTTCTAATTTTTATTTATAGTTTTCTGCATAATCTGAGTAAAATATATTAGGTAACAATATTTTGTTTGGATTTCTACTGTGGGTGTGTCCAAAAGTAAGTTCAAATGATGCATAGTTTGTGGATCATTGAATAGAGTTATTATAGCCGATTATAGCATAGTCCATTAAATTATTCTCGTTGGGATAAATTTCTTTAAGTATTTTAAAATTGTTGAATGGAAACGTTCGATAATACTATTTGATTCATGGTGGCCTGGAGTAGTGAAGTGAATTTTGATTTTATGAAGTTTTAAAATTTCTTTTTTTCAAAAATATTTATTTAGTATTTCTCTATAATAATATGAGATCGATACATTTAATTTATCTTTTGTTTAAAGGTTTTTTTTTTAATTTGGTGTCATCGGCGTCTACTACTACGGCCATTAGCCTCGTGTTCTGTGTAGGCTTTGTTACTGTTTCCCAGCGCCACTTTAGGAACAGCACTGTTAATTAGAACCCAACAGTGAATGGTCGAGTGGGGAATCCTACCAAGGCATGAGAATAAATTTTAAATAATTAAATTAAATTAAAAAATCCCGGCCAACGGTGGGATTCGATCCTGAGACCTTCCGATCTTAAAGTCATGATTCTAACCACTGAGCCAACCCACCCCCCATTTAAAGGTTATTATTTATAAGTTAATTTTCTTTTATATAATAATAATAATAATAATAATAATAATAATAATAATAATAATAATAATAATAATAATAATAATAATAATATTAATTATAATAATAATAATAATAATAATAATAATAATAATAATAATAATAATAATAATAATAATAATAATAATAATAATAATAATAATAATAATAATAATAATAATAATAATAATAATAATAATAATAATAATAATAATAATAATAATAATAATAATAATAATAATAATAATAATAATAATAATAATAATAATAATAATAATAATAATAATAATAATAATAATAATAATAATAATAATAATAATAATAATAATAATAATAATAATAATAATAATAATAATAATAATAATAATAATAATAATAATAATAATAATAATAATAATAATAATAATAATAATAATAATAATAATAATAATAATAATAATAATAATAATAATAATAATAATAATAATAATAATAATAATAATAATAATAATAATAATAATAATAATAATAATAATAATAATAATAATAATAATAATAATAATAATAATAATAATAATAATAATAATAATAATAATAATAATAATAATAATAATAATAATAATAATAATAATAATAATAATAATAATAATAATAATAATACAATTATTATTATTATTATTATTGTTAATAATAATACTAATAATAATCTCCCTAATTTACTCCCTTACGAGTGAATTTTAACCCCAAAAGCTGATGTTGTGCGGGGAAAGGGACGGATATTATTATTATTTGCCGTGGCGCTCCGGGGCGACTTAAAGATGATTGATGGTGCCATTTGACTTACAGGTGAGAACAACCCGGAAAACCTCACCTACCATCATCGAGACGGTAATGCATGGCGATTTTATAATCTGTATGTCATTTCAACAGAAATTGAAAAATCCTATACCGAACCATACAATTTAATTAAAAATCCACATGGTCTGGTTTGGGATTTGAATCCCGTCTGTCTCTGACCATAAACTTGCCTATAAATGAATATAAGTGCGTGAGACTGCTACACCACTGACCCGACATAAATTCTCTCTCTTTATACAAGGTGACCCAACGAAAACTTGATGGGTGTTTACGGTATAAATATCATGGATGTTTAACGAGTATTAGAAATTAAAAATTTAAAAAAACCGACTTCAAAAACGTGCAGATGCCATCACCACATCTTAACTAAATTTATATGGGACCACCCCTGAAGTACCCCCTTACTAACAAAAAAAGAATCATATAAATCGGACAAGGTGATAAAGCATTATCGCTAAACATACATAAAAAAATGAAGAGTTTGATGATTTTCTCATGGACCCAATTATTAAATTTTAAATAAATTTATATGGAACCACCCCTGAAATACCCCCTTTCTAACAAAAAAAGAATCATTAAAATCGGACACCGTGTTAAAGAATAATCGCTGAACATACATACATAAAAAAAAATATCGCGACGAATTGATAACCTCCTCCTTTTTTGAAGTCAGTTAAAAACGCTCGCACAGATCGATTTTAGTTTGAAAGAGAACATCTTTATATCATTTTAACTGGCATACGTCATTCCCCTACACTCTGTTACTTTAACCAATGCAAGTTAAATAGGCAAAATACCAAGTATGACACGTCATTAAAAAGATAATTTTAAGGAGAATTTGGCAATATAACTATTTATTGGAAAACTTTTGATTTTAACGCTCGATAGCTGCATACAAAACTGTTATATACCTATTGTAAAGTTTGTCACTTCATTTGACAGCTAATAATATTAATTATATTCGAAACTTAATGCGTAGCATTTTTTAAATTTTAGTTGTTTACACGATAAAGTTTGTATTTCTTAACGTTTGAATTCTATAATTTTGTAAGTTCTTGTGTTCAGTGTGTTTTGTCATGTTATGTTTTGTTATGATGTTTATACCGTGTTGCAACAAATCTGTACCGTAAAACAGACAGCGCTGATAATATTCGCTTCCTGTTCGAAATAATATAGTTTTCACTTGGCTGACTTGTGCAAAGCGTATTGGAAAAAGTTCGATAGTCGATACCAAGGTCAAAACCGACATTTTTTATGCTATTTGCTCCAAACTAGATGGAGCTATAGGTGAAATTGTGATTTCTTCTTTCTTTTTATGTGTGTGTGTGTGTGTGTGTGTGTGTGTGTGTGTGTGTGTGTGTGTGTGTGTGTGTGTGTGTGTGTGTGTGTGTGTGTGTGTGTGTGTGTGTGTGTGTGTGTGTGTGTGTGTGTGTGTGTGTGTGTGTGTGTGTGTGTGTGTGTGTGTGTGTGTGTGTGTGTGTGTGTGTGTGTGTGTGTGTGTGTGTGTGTGTGTGTGTGTGTGTGTGTGTGTGTGTGTGTGTGTGTGTGTGTGTGTGTGTGTGTGTGTGTGTGTGTGTGTGTGTGTGTGTGTGTGTGTGTGTGTGTGTGTGTGTGTGTGTGTGTGTGTGTGTGTGTGTGTGTGTGTGTGTGTGTGTGTGTGTGTGTGTGTGTGTGTGTGTGTGTGTGTGTGTGTGTGTGTGTGTGTGTGTGTGTGTGTGTGTGTGTGTGTGTGTGTGTGTGTGTGTGTGTGTGTGTGTGTGTGTGTGTGTGTGTGTGTGTGTGTGTGTGTGTGTGTGTGTGTGTGTGTGTGTGTGTGTGTGTGTGTGTGTGTGTGTGTGTGTGTGTGTGTGTGTGTGTGTGTGTGTGTGTGTGTGTGTGTGTGTGTGTGTGTGTGTGTGTGTGTGTGTGTGTGTGTGTGTGTGTGTGTGTGTGTGTGTGTGTGTGTGTGTGTGTGTGTGTGTGTGTGTGTGTGTGTGTGTGTGTGTGTGTGTGTGTGTGTGTGTGTGTGTGTGTGTGTGTGTGTGTGTGTGTGTGTGTGTGTGTGTGTGTGTGTGTGTGTGTGTGTGTGTGTGTGTGTGTGTGTGTGTGTGTGTGTGTGTGTGTGTGTGTGTGTGTGTGTATGTGTGTGTGTGTGTGTGTGTGTGTGTGTGTGTGTGTGTGTGTGTGTGTGTGTATGTGTGTATGTGTGTATGTGTGTGTGTGTGTGTGCGTGGTGTGTGTATATATGTGTGGTGTGTGTATATATGTGTGGTGTGTGTATATATGTGTGGTGTGTGTATATATGTGTGGTGTGTGTGTGTGTGGTGTGTGTGTAGTGTGTGTGGTGTGTGTGTAGTGTGTGTGTAGTGTGTGTGGTGTGGTGTGTGTGTGTGTGTGTGTGTGTGGTGTGTGGTGTGTGGTGTGTGGTGTGTGGTGTGTGGTGTGTGGTGTGTGGTGTGTGGTGTGTGGTGTGTGGTGTGTGGTGTGTGGTGTGTGGTGTGTGGTGTGTGGTGTGTGGTGTGTGGTGTGTGGTGTGTGGTGTGTGGTGTGTGGTGTGTGGTGTGTGGTGTGTGGTGTGTGGTGTGTGGTGTGTGGTGTGTGGTGTGTGGTGTGTGGTGTGTGGTGTGTGGTGTGTGGTGTGGTGTGTGGTGTGTGGTGTGTGGTGTGTGGTGTGTGGTGTGTGGTGTGTGGTCTGTGGTGTGTGGTGTGTGGTGTGTGTGTGGTGTGTGGTGTGTGGTGTGTGGTGTGTGGTGTGTGTGTGGTGTGGTGTGGTGTGTGTGTGTGTGTGTGTGTGTGTGTGTGTGTGTGTGTGTGTGTGTGTGTGTGTGTGTGTGTGTGTGTTCACCATAACTCATGAACCGATACAAAGAAAAACACTAAATTTTACACTTTAGCTTTATTCCGGCTCCCAATTAACTGATTAGATTTTGGACAGAGTCGGATTATTTGGGGGTACTTTGTGAGTGGTAATTTTTATATTTTATGGAATATATCCGTTATTTACGTTTGGAGAAAAAAATTCTTAAAACAAAAGTTACTAACAATATTATTAGCTATAATTTTTGATTTATACAAAATTTTCCTAAAATGGTCCGTATTCGAGAAATTTGACAAAATGTAAAAAAAAATTGTTTATAAAAATTGTTTAAATAAAAGTTGTTTGTAATATAATTTTCTATGATTTTTATATCATACATAATTTCTCTAAAATGTACCGTATTTGAGATATTTAAGAAAATGTGTAAATTTTGAATTTTGAAGAAAACTCAAAAACGGATAAAGAAAAAATCATTAAATTTTAAACTTAAGTTTTATTTCAGCCTGAGGTAAAATGATTAGATTTTGGATAAAGTTGGAACATCTGGGGGGTACTTTATGGGAGGCCGTTTTTATAATTTATGGAATATATATTATAGAAAAATGTTTCGAGTTAGATGTATGTGAAAAAGTATATATTTAGTTTATCCTCTAAACATTTATAGAGGTTCTGCAATCGGTTGTACAAAATAACCGGAAAAAGCCTATAATAACTAGTCATGTGTTGGACACATCAGATTTTTGGCTAGTATTTGTACAATTTTCAACACAGCAACTCCGGTTGCTTATTGTATTGTTTTTACTTACTTTTTTGAAAAAAAGTAAAATGTATATGTGTATTTGATAGCGCTAGTATTGCTTTAGCTTCTCCTATCATGACTTAGCACTGAGCGAATACCGACCTAAATTATTTTGTAAAATAAAAGTTTCGAACTTACATACTAATTTTATACTTTATTTTTAAAAATAATTAATGTGGAAATCCATTTAAAATTTAATTTAGAACTGCTACCTACTACTAAAAATTACAATTTGAATTTACCGGCATCTGTAAATTGTCATTTTAGTTCCTACTCCAAACTTAAGTTGGCGCTTTTTTGGTTTAAGTGTCTAATATTGGCTTAGCGTCTCTGGAGGATAAGTGCTTTGTGGTCGATACTATGTATGTTAGTGAATAGAAATCTATTCTGTAAACTGGATAAACACGTTAAAGTCCATTACGCCTTAAGCTGCCATTATGGTAATTTAATAAAATTAGTGGCAATTATCTATATCACAGTACATGATTCAAGATTCCTTACACAATAAAAAAAATTATTGGCATTATGGAACTGATTACGAAAAGTTGATTATGTTACCAGTTACGTAATGAAAATATATAAAAATGCCTCTTTTTTGGTTTTTAAGTCGAAAAATCGAGAAATTGAAAAATAAAAAAAATCCAAAAATCCATAAAAAAATCGGAAGGCAATGAATAGTGAAATTTTACATTTGAAAATTTGACATTACGTTTAACAACAAAAAAATGAAAGCTGTAAATTGCGTTTTATTTTTTAAATAATTGAACACCGTTATAGAAAACTGTTAGGGGTAAAATTTTGACGTACTTCTTTAAGGATAAACGAGTAAAAACGTTCTTTTTCAAATTTCTAGAGGGTAATGTTAAAAATCAGATCGGCAACACTGCATTACTATTACTATTACTATTGAAAAAAACAACGTCGTAGGGCAATCAAATACAACAATTTTCAGAAATATTTGATTGGAAGTACCTACAAAAGAATGATGGTGAATCATTTTTTAACAAAACACAATTTCATAAATAATCAAGTCAAAATTAGAAAAAAATCTTGTATGTAACACGTTACATAAACAGCTATTAATTGACTTACTATTATTTTAAATCATGAAACAGTATTTTCCGTAAATAATTAAATGATTAAATCATAAATAATTACCGGCATATAAGTACTAAAACATTTTTTTCTCTTCGAAGAGTAGGCTTATGTCAAATAAACTTAAAATATAAAGAAAGAAAAGGTAACCCATTTTTAATAAAATTTATTTATTTTATTTTGTTTTGTTTTGATCGTAGAAAAAATCTTGTGTATAATTCGAGCAGAAAGTACTTTGGCTGTTTCGATAACGTTTTGTCTCAACAGCTAAAGTGTTACTTTCTGCTCTTAATACACAAATAGCTATTTTGTTACAATAATTTTATAAACTTTTACTTAGGGCCGATTCCACCGTTGTGTTAAACAAAGTTTAAAATACTAAACGAATATTAAAATTACATTTTAATATTAACAATGTCATTTTAATCTTCGTTTAGTAATTTAAACTTCGTTTAACACAATGGTGGAATCGGTCCTTAGCTACTAGCTTTATTATGGATAAAGTATTATTCTTCATAAATGAATCGTGCTAACAAATGAAGTCAAAAAGACATCTCATAATTTTTCATCTTTTAGTTACCTACCAAAATTAGGTACTACAATACAAATATTTAAGTCTGGTCCAGAACATCTCCCACTCCTTCCACCCAGTTTTTCGATTTTGGAAAAATTCGCGCAGCGGCAAATGCTATGTTACCTCTACCCTTTCTAACCTCTTTGTATTTAACGAAAATTTCGATTTTTACCAAAGTACGAATAAAAACTAGCTTAAAAATTTAAAAAACTGTAGTCAACTGACAGTTGGGACAACTATTTAAATCTGAACAGAAGTCAACTAAGTTTTCTTCGATTTTTGTTGATTTTCCATAAGTGGGCAAAGTACCGTGAGAAAAATATTTCTTATAGTCTGACCAATACATGGTTTTAAAATTAAGTGAGCTATGAGAAATACGCTACTTTTCAAAGCAGTTGTATAAAAAATAGTATTTTTGGTTAAAAGTTCGGTAGGTAACATTTTACAGTAAGGGTTGTTTTACGGAAGAGACGACGAAAGAGCCGAGTCTAAAACAAACGAGTACTGTAATAACACCAACGTATATTTTATTTCTTTTTTTATTTAAATACATAAAAATAATTTTTAAATTTATCACTTTTGAATATTCTGTGTAAGGAAACCTAATAACCTTTTTTATACAGAATGGTTTGGTTTGTTTTGCTCTGTCATATTATTTTCGTAAATGGCTGAAATTGACAAAGGAAATATAATTTGTTAAGAAATTTTATCAGAGTCAGAAAATGATTTTTTAAGAAGCTAAATTAAGTACAAATAGTGCAAGAAGATATTCTTTTGCGAAAAAAAAATATTTCGTTATTATCCATATGTTGTCATAGTAATCTAACAGTCCGGTAAGTGTTGCTAGGCAACACTTACCAGACCGTAATTCTGCAAAAATAATAACTCATTTACCGGACTGAAATCATTACCATAACTGTGTATATGTCGTAGCCAAATTGTAAAAACCCGTCGTTTTATAAATGTCTAGACATTTTACAAAAGGCGACCAGATTGTCAAATTCTCATTTATCATTCATTATTTTCCGATCTGGTTAGTCGGATTGTAAAATACCTAGGCGTTTCATAAAATGACGGTCAACACGCGGCCCAGATTGTCAAATTTTTAAAATTATATTCTGCTTTACATTCTGGCGGGTAAAAATGTTTTAGTCGTTTTATAAAATACGAATTTAACTTTAAAGTTAGGGCCATGAAAATATTTATTTATGGATTTAATGAAATTAAAACATTTTATAACGAATATTTAACATATTTTCCAAATAAACAGATCAAATTAAACTGAAGAACAAATTAAACTTTAGAACAAATAAACTGAAAAACAAATAAACTACAAACAACACTTGTTTACCGTTAAAAGAACCAATAATAGTCTTAGATCCAACCGTACGATTTCTGCACAAAATATGGCCTTTTAATATTACTTAAAGGTATATTTCTGTGATTTATGATTATAGAAGAAAATTCTTTCAACCAGATTTGTTTGTGATGTTATTTTCTATAATTTTGGTCAAATACGTGATTTTAATACATGGACCGTAATGAAAGAAATTTGAGGAAAAGTGCAAAATTTAATTAACTTATATAGCGTCTTCGATTCCACTGCCCTGCCTGCATGGAGTGCACTTAAAAGATGAGCGATATATCGATACCGGTTACACTTCAGATTGAAAAGTAACTGATATTGACATATCTCCCACCTTTTGTATGCACTCAGTGCAAGCTGTGCAGTAGATTCGAAGACGCTATTAGTATTTTATTTATTAGAACACGGACCACTGAAATGACACCCACTGTGGCATTTTCCCCGTGCCTCAAAACCAAGACATTTGTCTGTAAACCCTTGTCCCCCAAATTAAAAACCCTTAGAAATAGCTTCTCTTAACGTAATACTGGTATTTTCTGGATTTAATTTGACATACCAATTGAATTAAGTTGGTCTCTAGAAAACCGTCGATTTAAAGCCCATGTTTAGTTCCTATCTAGTATAATCCATTTCGTACATCAAGAATAGTTTTTAACACAGCTTTAGGGTCAAGCGGACCCCTGGCAAATTTTTAAAATGTTTATAGGCTCCCCCACCTGCAAATATTTCTATTTATATTTGTAATTTAGACCATTTGGTCAGATACATGTTTCTAATCTATTTTGCACTGTATTTTTATTACTTTTTCTTACACCAAATATTACACTTCCCTATATTTTCACTTCCCTTTAATTTTATAACTTACCTACTGCGAAATTATACATTGTACATATAGTTTGTTCTTTATCATTTGATTTTTTATTTTCTGCATTTTTACTAATACAGATATTATCAGCTAAAATTAAATTGTTCATGTCGAAAATTGGCAGTGTTTTACAAGACGACTGAAACTCCTAACCCTCCGGAATGTCAAACAGAGGATAGTCTTAAATATTTGACAATTTGGCCATGTATTGACTGTCTTTTTATAAAATGCCTAGGCATTTTATAATCCGACTAGCCAGATAGTAAAATAATGAAAGGTAAACGAAACTTTGACAATTTGGCAATTTATAAAACGCCTAGGCAATTTATAAAACGACGGGTTTTGTAATCTGGCTACGACATATATACCGGACAGTATAAAATAAACGTAATAAAACAATAATATAGTTAAAATAAAATTGACAATAATATAGTTAAAATAAAATCTACTGCGAATATTTAATTAAATGCAACTTTGTGTTTTCTTGCGAAATAACTCGAGGTAAAATAAAAACCGAAAATTTGTAACCTCTTATAATATGGTACAGGGTCATAGCGGTTTCATTTTAAACGTAAAAGTACTGATTTTAATATTTGAAAAGGAAATTAACATATATTAACATGTTTTTTACATAAAAAATTACGTTATTTTTTTATTTATATAGAAAATATGGCAAATATGAAATAATAATTAAATAATCCCATCAACTTATATACATATTGATATGAATATAAGAATTAGATGTATAATTTATTTTTAATACCCAGTATAGCTAGCTCAGTAATTATATAATTTTTTTTTATATGATGAACACTTATATTTAAATTAGAATTTTGGGTTGGCTTCACTCACTTATATTTCTCACTATCAATAATTTAGATAATCAAAGAGAAAGAAAAATTAAAAAAAATAAACTCACCTTTGAAATTTCTATACAATTTTCAATTCCAAATATTAATTTACCTATCCTCTCTATGTTTGGTCTGATCCTCAGGTAATCTAATTTTGATTCTAAAAAATAGTAACAAAAATATTAATTTATAATATTAATTTTCTTATCTGCTTCTTCTTCTTCTTCTTCTTCTTCTTCTTCTTCTCTTCTTCTTCTTCTTCTTCTTCTCTTCTTCTTCTTCTTCTTCTTCTTCTCTTGTTCTTCTTCTTCTTCTTCTTCTTCTTCTTCTTCTTCTTCTTCTTCTTCTTCTTCTTCTTCTTCTTCTTCTTCTTCTTCTTCTTCTTCTTCTTCTTCTTCTTCTTCTTCTTCTTCTTCTTCTTCTTCTTCTTCTTCTTCTTCTTCTTCTTCTTCTTCTTCTTCTTCTTCTTCTTCTTCGCCTTGTCTGCCCGTATAGTCTGCACGTTCTCTACTACTCTATGCTCCGACCATTCTGTCTCCTGCTTTAATACTGCTATCTCGCCTTACTAGTTTTCGTTTACTTTTTTTTTTTTAATAAAATATTCCTTTTACCTTATGTTTTAATGTTCTTTATTTACTTCTCCATTGGATTAACAGTAATGAACATTCAATAATTCCATTTTTCTCTAACTCTAACATAAATTCATATTATTTAACAATTTTACAAAAAATCCCATTTACAATTCCCCCTGACAATCAATAATTAATTTCTAAAAACTTCAAAATTGACTTTTTTTCCCGAAACATTGATTTTCATTTTTATTTTCAAAACCAAACATAGAGTGTTTAATTTTTAGTTAACCAAATTACGTCATAATATATACATATAACAAAAATATGTACAGTAAATTTAACCACAATTTTTAATGATAGAGAATAGTATTTTGAGTAATTTTATTTGAATAATGTTCATCTCCAAGCGTAAAAAAACAGATATATTCCATAAAGTAGAAAACCTTACTTCTATAAAATACCCCTAGATGTTCCGACTATGCCCAAACTTTTATCAGTTTACTGTAGGGTGGATTAAAGCTTAAATTAAAGAGTTGTGGTTTTCACTTTATCGGTTTTTGAGACCTCTTCAAAACTTTTCTCAAATATCTCGAATATGGTCCATTTTAGGAGAAATTATGTATAGGACAGTAAATATAGAGAATGACATTACAATCTACTTTTATTTAAATAATTTTCTCAAAAATTTAAAATTTTTACATTTTGTCAATAAAAACGGAACTTTTATTTTTAAAAATTTTATTAAGGTAAAAATAAATTTAAATTGGTATTTAAGACAACTCTGGACTATAGCCTACAGTAAAGTTATCTCAAATAACAACAATAATAAGGTTTTACTCCTATTTATCAACTAAAAATGATTATTTAACAAAGATAATCTAATTATAACGTAAAAGAATCTATTATATACATAATATACAACTGGCGTATTTATTTTATGCGATATCTTTGTTAATGACACTAGTTGACTTGTAAAACAAAACTGTATCCTAATTAGTTGCGAACAAGGTACTATTTAAATACACACAGTTAGCGCCTATAGCCCGCGTATGACAGCCCTTTAAATCGCTCTAAATTGGAGTGTAGCCCTATCTCTGTCGATTTCAGTTTCTCGCTCTAGCTGTCCTCTTTTTATTTGTACTCTTTGAAAATACCAAGATCCTGCAGATCCTAGACTAAAAAAACTATATAAATGATGTATTTTGTATTAATTACAAATAATGTATTTCCTATTTAAAATCTAGGTGGCGCCGCCTTCAGCTTACGAAAAGACAATCGTCGTCATAAAGAAACTTAAAAATAACAGCTTAATATCTTAGGATAAAAAGTAAAATGTATTCTAATTTCAACAACACTATCTCCATTATTTAATTGGCGGACTAAGAACTTTCACTAGACGCATTCAGCAGAAATAATGTATAAGTTTTCGTGAAACATTCGTATACACAAGAAACAATCAGTTTATATTATTATATCGAAAATTACTATCATAAAGATCAACTTCACGTGAAGTAATTGTAGCATGTGATATTATAGATCTAGACCCTTTAAAGCGTTAGACACGATGTCGCTTCCCTGCTTGGTAATGAGATTGTGTTTATACCAGTTTTTTGAATTTAATTCATGTGTTTAGTGACGTGATACAATGATATTGTTAATATTTTTCTATTTTCTTAATACAACGGTGAGTTTCTATAAAAAATACAAAATTATTTGAGATAAGTATTTTTTTTTTTAAATAAAGTTAGATGGATTTAAAATACATAATTTAAAATTAATTTTTGGACATACAGGGTATTGCGTTTTTGCCTGGATAATAAAAATATATCTTTTTTAAATAGAATACCCTTTATTTTATTTCAGTTTTAGAATTATTTGTATTCCTCCCCAAAATGTTTTTAAAAATACTACAGGATTGACAAGCAATTAATTTTTTTATGATATTAGAGAATGATGTAGATCCCAAATTAAATTATCATAACTTAGGTAGATTTATAATGATTTTAAAATTGTTTAAAATAGAAGCTAAGAGGATACTGAGCTAACAAATATTAGTGTTAGAAATGGTTTATTTTATACAGAGTATTTTGAAACATGGCTCAAAAATGGCAAATTTCAAGTTCAATTTACTCAATTTTATCAAATGCAACACCCTATATATTATTATAGCATAAAATTGCTTATAAATTTTCCTATCTAGCGATACCAACATGTTGGCCAAAAACACATATACAGGGTGTCGTCCCATTAGGGCGTAATTGATTGATAGCTGTTTTATTATTGGAAATACGAAATAAAATTTAATATAAAAGTTGCATAAATGGGAGGCTGATCAAACCTATACTTTTTTAAAGCAATACACCCTACAGATGATATATATAATTGCTTGTCTTCACATTGTCAAACAATTTTAATAGACTTCATTTATTTGTCATGTTATCTATAAGGTATGGCAAAACGCGAGGATACGATTTTCTTAATTTTTGTGAATGAATTACCGTGTATGTTATTCACCAATTAATTAATTAAACAGGATTTTCCATTTAAAAAATTAAGAAAATCGTAACGTCACGTTTTGACTCACCTTATATACAACATAGCAAATAAATGAAGTGTATTAAAATTGTATGACGATGAGAAAACAATCAAATATAAATAACTACCTGCAAAATGTTTTGCTTTTATAAAGTATAGGATGTCATCCCCTTGTATATAAAAGAAAAATTCTTAAATATGGTCACAACAACTTTTATAATATTTAATTATGCACTCATGAGATAAGTGTTCTTGGCTAACCTATTGGTACCGTTGGATAAGTAAATTTATGAGAAATATGCTATAATTACATATATACAGGGTGTCATTGAAATAGTGTAAAAAAATTCGAAGGGTGATAGTACTCCTAAAACTAGTAAAAAAAAGTTCCTATAACTATGGGTCGTTAAATGCATATTAAGGGATTTAGGGGAGTCAAAAGGGTAAACTTGGAAAGTGGTTTTTTTGAAATTGTAAGCTTAAAAAACACGATAAAACTTCTAAAAAAATCAATGCTGAAATAAAATTTACTGCTGAATCCAATGGTAATATCTAAAAATTACTTGTTTAATCAGAAAGGGTAGTTCTTGCAAGGGTAAGGGGTCGATTTATGATTAACTTTTTAGGAGTTGATTTTTTTACAACATGGGTCTATTTTTTAAAAACTACTACCTTTTTTCCATAAAAAAGGTACTCCTATTGCAAGTCGCTTAAAGCAATGGTTTTCGAGAAAATTGAAGGCAAACATTTTACTGAACCCGTATTTGACAAACAAGTATGTATTTATTTTTTGATGGGTTGCTCACAGGTTAATCAACATAAATTTATGAAAATTATGGCGTGGTTATTTCAATTTAGAATTACCAAATCGCACTGTTAAACAAGAGAAGCGTCGAAATTATTTTAAATAATAAAAGAGTGAGAAATTAAAGTGAAAACTATTTTATTACTATTATGGAAAGTACCGTATTTTTTTATCATATCAGTCTGACTCTTTTATTTAAAGTACATTTTCAATGTGGCCACCATTCATTTCAATACAGACACCTGCTCTTCTCCTCTAAGATCTGCGTACCCTATCGAAAATCCTTGGCGTTGTACGAATTTAATTGGAGCAGTCAATTATCCGTTGTCGTATTTGCTCTTCAGTATTAATCGGCACTGAGTAAACCAAAGCTTCTAAGTGACCCCATAAGTCGAAATTAAGTGGATTAAGATCTGGTGATCTGCCTGGCCACCACGTCCTATCCAACGCCTCTCGAAAACTTGATTTAAATGATTTCTCACGGCTAGTGGAAAATGAGGTGGTGCACCATCGTGCATAAAATACATAATCTGCCTCTGTGCTATTGGAACTTCCTCCAAAAGTATTGGTAAATGATTTGCCAAAAAATGAAGGTAATTTTGTCCATTAAGCCTAAAAGAATAATAATAATTAGGAATTGGTGACGTTTGAACAGTTTTAAAATTTACCTATTGGGTAGAAAGAAGGGTCCAATAAGTCTATCTCCAAGAATTCCCGCCCAAACGTTTACTGAGAATCGAACTTGGTGTCGGCTTTCTATGACAGCAAGAGGATTTTGATCGGACCAGTAATGGATGTTGTGGTAATTAACAATCCCATTTTTGGTAAACCCTGCTTCATCAGTGCATAAAATGTTTGACAGAAAAAAGGGATCTTTTACCAGTTTTCTTAATAACCAACGACAGAAATTGGCACGAGCGGGATAGTCTGGAGGATTAAGGGCTTGTACCCTTTGGATATGGTATGGATACAGCAGTTGAGTATGAAGAGTCAGCTACACAGTATGGCGACTCACGTTTTCTCGCGCTGTAATTCTCCTTACAGATAACCCTGGATCTTCCTCTACACTTCTTAAAATTTGCTCTTCAATTGCTGGTATACGCACTGTAACATTACGGCCGCGATCATGGTGCCTGTTACTAAATGAAACTTCGTCTATCAGGCGCTGATGGACTCTGGCAAATATCCTATGAGAGGGTGCTCTGCGATTTGGATATTTTTGAATATACAAACGTTTAGCTAAAAGACCGTTTCCGTTCGCTCTTCCATAAATAAAATGCATATTTACAATTTATTTTTGCTAAATTAAAATAAAAAAATTGTGATAAGGCCATGTACATAGCTATTGTTCTGTCCTAATTTGATTATTCCATTTACCAAAAGTATTCATTGACAGTGGCGTGCCCACAAATGTCTACTGGGGTTTGGGTTGCCACTTACCTTCCGATTGTAAAGTTCAGAGAAAAAAATTGACCCACAGACAAAAAATAATTTTTCATAATAAAATTTCTTCGACATTACTTGAAAATATTTTTTTTCTTTAGTGTTTATGAGTTTTTTGGGAGGTTGATTAGTTTAACACGTCACAATTTTCATAAATTTATGTTTATTAATCTGTGAGATACCCATAAAAAATAAGTAATTTTACTTTTCGTTTTTCAACTACAGGTTTACCAAACTCTTTGTCTTCAATTTTCTCGAAAACGGTTGCTTTAAGCGACTTGCAATAAGAGTAACTTTTTTATGGAAAAAAAGTAGTTGTTTTTAAAAAATAGACACACGTTGTAAAAAAATCAACCACTAAAAAGTTAATCATAAATAGACTCCTTACCCTTGCAAGAACTACCATTTCTGATCAAATCAGTAATTTTTCGATATTACCATTGGATGCAGCAGTAAATTTTATGTTAACAGGGATTTTTTTCGAAGTTTTATCGTGTTTTTTAAGCTTACAATTTCATAAAAACCACTTTCCAAGTTTGCCCTTTTGACGCCCCTAAATCCCTTAATATGTATTTAACGACCCATAGTTATAGGAACTTTTTTTACTAGTTTTAGGAGTACTCACCTCCCGAATTTTTTTACACTATTTCAATGATGACACCCTGTATATACCGGGTGTTCATTTTAAAGTGTCACACTCAAATACCGCCGAAAATATGCATTTTAGAAAAAAAAGTTTCAGACAAAAGTTTTATAGTTTTTTGGGCGAAATATTTTGGTTAAATTCATTTTTTTGTAGTTGGCCATAATATGGCCATATCGAGGTGGACTTTGTTTTTTTAAATGGGAATCCCATTTTTTCTTACATATTCTTAAAGTACATAAAAAAATAAGAAACTTTTGAGGGAAATATTTTTTTTATTGGACTTTTACTTTTTGAGTAACAGCTACTTGAAAATGTTGCTGCGCGAAAAAAAAGTTGGCCATATTATGGTTAGCTATAAAAAACGATTTTAGCCAAAAGTTTTTCCCCACAAAACTATAAAACTTTCGCCTGAAACGTTTTTTTTTATAAAAAGCGGTATATAGCTGTAACGCTTTAAGTTGAACACCCGGTATATATATATACCGGAATTAGACGGTCATATATATACATGCAATCAGACATTACTAAGCCCAAAACTAGTCACTTACGAAGCCCGATTTCGGGCTTCCTAAAAACACTGTATAAATTCGTTTCAGAGGCAAGTAACTCCATCTGTATCGTTTAATCAAAAAAGGGTGGGCTTTAAAATGTCGGAAAATACCTCCAAATATACGCCTGTAGTTCAATTGTTTCAGCGGCAGAGGGCACAAGAGTCAAACGCGATTATATACAGATCATGTTAAACAAACCACCATTACGAAGCCCATCACATCCGGCAACACTGTAGTCTCGGGAATAATAAATTATTTACCCATTTCAGATTTAATTTAACGTTTAACACATTCGCTGCGGGCGCGTCATCAGATATGCGTGTTATCACTTAAGTGATAAAAATTTATATTACATTTTTAAATAAATTTATTTAAATGTGAGAAGGAGATATTCATGAAAGTACCTAAAATATTTATTGTAGGGAAGCGTATAATACTTCATTTCATTAGGATCACCAAAAATCTAAATAACAAGTATTAAAAGTAATTTTAAAAACCGACATCAAAATCGTGCAGATGCCATCACCACATCTTGACCAAATTTAAATGTGACCACCATTGAGGTGTCCCCTTTCTAACAAAAAAAGAATAATTGAAATTGAACAACGCGTTAAAGAATTACTGCTGAACATATACAGGGTGGCTCACGCTCAACGGGACGGAGCTTTATGGGAAAACGACCAAAGATATAAAAAATTCGTTTGGGAGGAATACGTAGGTTACAGACGGCTACAATTTAAAATTTGTTAGATGTATACAGGATGTCCCACATAAGAGAAAATATACAAAGTTATATTATTTTTAATGGAACACCCTGTTTTTTATTTTAGAATTAAAAACTACATCAAAAATAATGTCAGTTAACTAAAGGTTCCCTATTACTATTATTATTAGTTTTCGATTTATTTGAATTTTTAAGGAAAAAAAGTATCCCAGAAATTAATTGTTTACTCTTGTTTGAATAATTTTTAATGAACTAATTTTTTTTTTCTTATGTGGGACATCCTGTATACATCTAACAAATTTTAAATTGTAGCCGTCTGTAACCTACGTATTCCTCCCAAACGAATTTTTTATATCTTTGGTCGTTTTCCCATAAAGCTCCGTCCCGTTGAGCGTGAGCCACCCTGTATATATAAAAAAATATTCCGACGAATTGAGAACCTCCTCATTTTTTAAGGTCGATTAAAAATATATCTGATAAGGGTTCTATAAAAATTTATATTATTGGAGGGTAAGCTGTCCTACAGTACTTAGGCCTAACTAGACCTATTGTGCATCCTCCTGAATTAAGAGGCCCCTCTTAGTTCGTCAGCGAGCCTAAAAATTTAATGTAGTTGACAACGTCGCCGAGAAGTGTTTATATCGGCCTGTGTTAGCCAATGCTCGCTGAACACAAATCTTATGATAATTGAGAGCCTTGGGCAAGGCAAGAGGGTTCTCTCATCTTCTTGTTTGCATTTACTGCAGAGTGCTGATTCTGACAGTCCCATGCTATGGATGTGCTTCTGTGCTTGGCAATGTCTATGATCAGGCACATATTCCGTCTAGTCATAGTCAAGTAATTGTTTGCTGTTATGTTGTTAGGATAACTTTAAAGCACCCTGATTACTCTGCAGCTTCTTGTTGTTTTCTACCTTTTCTTGAATTTCACAAGGGAATGTTATTTAAACAGGTTTACCACTACCGATGAATAAGTCCAATTGAAGCGCCAGGTCCAAAAAGTATTTGGTTGTCTGCCTTCTTGCCTAGTGAATCAGCAAAACGGTTACGTTTTGATATGGTAACCTCTGATCCATCTAAAATTAATCACATTATTGATAGATGATACTTCGGCCTACGCTACGTGACATTCTAGTACCAACCCTAAGTAAACTATTAATGGTCTGTCCAGCGTGTGTAGTTCTTGTCTGCTATCTCTATGTTTGATACTGTTTATTTTAACTTCTTTTGATGCTATGAGTGTCCCGTGAGCTCTATTTGAACTGCACTGAAATTATTGCTCAGAGTACATTTTATAATTAGGTTTAACGATGGGTACTGTCACATCCTAAGCCTATTTTTCTTTTTGAATCGTAGGTGTAGATATGAATTTTACCCTTATAACTTTATATGGCTTATGAAAGATATATCTCGTTGAGATGTGGTTCATGTTCGTTTGAACAAATATAAGCGTATCGAGTGCCTCCCGTCAAAAGCGACGTTTTGCCAGATCCTACATCAGGTTGTAATTTACTCGTGCGAAGTCGTGTCATTGTCATCAAAGCAACCTGTTTAAATAAAATATCAGGAGGAGTGAGATTGAGAATGACTTCTACGGCTCCGGTTGATATGTACATACAACTGATTGTTCGAGGAATAGCACAAATATAGTATAAAGGGTGATTCCAAAGTTAATACTTTTTTTAAAATGTGTATATATTAAAATAAACAATTTAAAAAAATCACAAGGATTTAGGTCTGGTAGCCATGCAACTGGCCCATTTCAACGGATACACTTATTCTGAAAAGTAGTGTTTAAAAACTATCGTACTTTCCGACTAATGATAGACTCAGATTTATATATTTTAGTACGCAACTTTCTTTGTTTCGTGGCCACCGAGCTAAATCATTGGATTTTTCGTTTTTTTTCTTCTTATATTTATTTTTGACTTTTTTTTTTTGAAAAGGTTATTTATTTAAAAATGAAATTTACTTGAATAGTTAGGTATTTAAAAAGTTATGTATAAAGAAGGAATTTATTTAAAAAAGTAATTTATTTGAAAAGTTATTTATTTGAAAAAGTTATTTATTTGAACAATTATTTAATAATTTAAAAAATTTATTAATTTGAAAAAGTTATTTATTTTAAAAAGTTAAGTTAAGCCTGAAACGGCACTTGGCCCGAATTGGCACATCAAACTGCCGTCTAGGAATCTCGACAGTAAATGTTGTGATGGGATAGGGCATTGCGTACAGAACAAAGGCTACAGGCTTTTTTCAAATCTCCAAGTATTTGTTTTTACCTTTGTGGTTCACCGATGGCCTTAATAATTCATAGGGGGATTTTTAAGATTTTTTTTACGAATTTTCAAATTATTTCTAGTTAAGTTATTTATTTGAAAAATTTATTTATTTGAAAAGTTATTTATTTATATAATAGTATATTATGCAACGATCATGTAATGATGGTTATTAATACACGAGCATTAACCGGGATACGAAACGAGCCAAAGGCGAGTTTCGTATGGTTTATGCGAGTGTTTTAATAACCATTACATGAGAGTTGCATACGCTATTTTTTCTACACCCGATAAATAATCAAGACCTATAAATATTCTATTTATATTGGCATTGAACACAATAACAGTAATTACTCGTATTTCTATAAAAAATTCTACAAAATTGTAATTAATGGTATTACCTTGGGTATTGGTATTACCACAGATTTTTGGGGCAAAATATTTTGTACTGCATATTCTCCTTTCTCCGATATGTGTGGAGGAGTCTTCTATATCGCTGATATCAGACATTTTAATATTATAATTATCGAAGTTTAGCTATCTACGAAAATTTAATACGTTTTGACAACTAAAACAATTACATAGGAATTTAGGACAAACGTCAAACATCATGCTTGATTGAAAAATTGTAGGTTTCTATTGATTAAAAATCTGTATCATAATGAAAAATCTGTATCATAATGGGTATCATTATGAAACGGATTATGGGCATATAAGTGCATTATTATAATACGGGTGTAGAAAAAAGTTATTTATTTGAGAAAGGTATTTATTTGAGAAAGTTATTTATTTAAAAAGTTAGTAACTTTTTGGAAAGTTATTTATTTGAAAAAGTTATTAACTTATTCCAAAACTTTGAAAATAGAATTTACATAAATAATGTCAGAAATTAGCTGATGGCCATTGAAATCTCGAAACTCGTGGAAAAATAGTTCAACTAAATTGTAACATCCTTCTGCAAATTGATAGTCTGTCACAATTGTCGAAAAATAAAAACTTGTAAAAGTTATAATTTAGGCAACACCGCCGGGCTTATAATAAACTGTGTAATATATATATCTTGTTAAATATACACCACCGAAATAATAAAATATTACAATTTTATTTTATTTCCAAGTCCCGACCCCTCCCGCACAATCGGGCTTCGACTGGTCTATGTGATGTGATGGGCATCGTGATGATAGCCGTGCATATATATTTTAACAGCGTAATATACATTCTAAAATAAGGATAAAAGTACATATGAACATAGGTCCGAAAACGTTTCCTTTCCGAGATACAGGGTGTTGTGACGGCCACCCCCCAGGACCCCTTTTCTTTTTGTTTTGTTCTTGTGTTTTACTCTATGAAATTGTTATTATTTATTTACTTTACAAGTTTTACTTTAATTTTAACTTTTATACTTACTGTAATTGGCAGTCTTTCCTCTAGTAGTAAAAGTGATCGTCTAGTTAATTTATTGATAATTTGTATACCCACGTTATGATAATGATAATCAAGGTAAACCAGGATTCGATGCAAAGTTTGGTGCAAATTGATAAATAAAACATACAAACTCATATTTAAACTCCTTTTCATTTTTCATACTTTAAATGTGATGCAGTAATTAGCAAATTATATTACAATTGTTACTATTTACTGAAATCTCACTTGAGTCCCGTTCAAACGCAGACCATATTCATTTGCTATCAATATATTTTACTTAGGTTGACCAATAGAGTTAACGAACAGCGTCAATTCGCCAGTTGATTAACTATAGTGTTATGGCCGAGAATAACGATCAAGGAGAAGCGACAGCTTGGTGTTTTTAGTGTACCGTTTTGTAACGTGCATGTGCGAAAATAAGTTGTGTATCACTCAAAATTATGTTATCTGTCAAAGTCAGTTCAAGTTGTGTTTAGTACATGAGCAATGTTAAGTGATATTTTTTGGTGTTTGTTTTGTGTAGTAATAAAATGAAGATTTTTACACACTTAGGTATTCTAATGCAGATGTAAAATGTGCCAAAAAAGTTACTAGGAAACTAAGAATTTTATCACATGCATAAATATTAAGTATAATGATTTAATAATTTTTGACATTTTATTTTTCATATGTAGATATTGTATTTTGTGAAATATATGTTTTCTTCTTTTAAATAAATTTAATTAACAATGAACTGGAGATTTTGTTTATTTTATTTTGAAATTATATTTAAAAAAATATAATAAATCCGCGTGTTTCAATTAGGATTGGTCAAAATGGGCGAAATCCCTTTATTATGGCTAAATTGTAAGGTACAATTATGTCAATATAAAGATGTTTTGCCCATTCATATTTACATTTATTGAATGAATCATACTGGAGTTGATTTTGGAAATATTGGTGCATACTTAAATAAGTACTATTTCAAAAAATTCGTCTATGCCCAGACAGCACACATAGTCCAATGTTCGTCCACTTTAGATCTATTTGAGGGTCAGGACGTCCATATCCGGGCATCCAGTGTACGTCCGTTTATGCTAATTAAATTGACAGCTGAATATTGATACCTAGAGAACGTCTGTTTTTGGACTTAATTTTAAATTTAGTAGTATTTTGACTTTCAGTGGACGTCCCTCTTAGGTCATTATTTATTAAGCCTACAAGATAATACTCATCTATAATATATACTTCCTTTTTTAATATAACTGGTCATTAAAAATTGACAAATTGAATCTATTGCATTTCATTCTATCAGCAGAAGTTTGAAATCTTATTCAATTAAAACTGTATCTAGTAAAAAGTTTTCAAGTGGTTCCTTGGTCGAGCTCGTCTAGCGATTGAAAGAATAAAACGATAATGGATGTGTCGTGAGTTCGATGCCTGCTCAGGTCAAGCGATTTTTAATAAAAAACAAAATAAATGGTGTATAGCGGTTTGCGAAAATAATAAACAAATTATTAATAATATAAAATTGTGTGTGGTAAGTTGCGGGATGTGGTCTCAATGGAAATATAATCCTGGACGTTTTTTGAATGTTCAGTATTCGACGTCCAAATATATTCCAGAATTAAACGTCCTCTGAATGGTCAAAAGTGTGCCATTTGTATACTTCACTGGACGTCTATTGGATGTCGGAAGTCCAGAAAAAACTCATTCTTGGACGTCTAGACATCCAAAATTGTATATCGAATGGACGTCCAAATGACATATTTGTATTGTCTGGGTGATAGCCAGGCCAGGTATTTAACTCTAAATACATAAGCCTTAAATGACATCTGGCTTAACTTGGCGAGAAAACACTTGTTTATACAGAAATGAGTGATAAACTGGAAAGTCCTTTTAATATAATATAAATCCAGAAATTCTAAAAATATGTAAGTACTTTTTAAACCTAAAAGTTTTTGAAAATATAAGCACATTGCAAATATTTAGTTAAATATCTCAAACTTAATGTCTTTTTAATTGTTCCCTAAATTTTTTTTGGCACCCTTAATTTTATATACCTTATTTTTACTTAAGGAAAAGGTAATTTAATTTAAATATAGGACTTTTATTACATTTTTAACAATAAATAAACCAAATATTGAACAAATTTTATAGATAAATTATAAAATAATAAACGTCTTTTACTTTTATAATAAATAATTAATTATTACATAATGAATTATATTTTGGTGCCGAAATTTCACCATTTCTATTAACCCTAACTACTTCAATGTAATTAAATCACATTACAACATTTGCGCATGGACTATAACAATGATTTCAGATAATTTGCCAAACTATTTCGCTCAGTGTAGAAAACAAGCATGTTTTCTCAGCGTGCTAAGTTGTGTATCAATCAAAGTCATGCTGTGAAAAAGGTACATCCGATATCAAAGGCACCGACAGCTACTGTCGCTTCTCCTTGATCGTTATTCTCGGGTTATGGTTTATATTCTTATTAAAGTTGATGACCAACGGAGTTAACGAACAGTGCCAATTCGCCAGTTGGTTAACTATTGAGTTGATGTTGATTTGATTATATTCTAGATATATACAGGTTGCCCCCTTTTAGGTAAATATTACGATGAGTATAGAGGTGATGACCAACGGAAGTAACAAACAGCGCCAATTCGCCAGTTGATTACCTTACTATGTTGATTTCACATATAGTTTGTTTCAAACCTTGTAGAACGGGTTGCTTAGCGTATAGGTGTCCCCCCCTTGAGCTAACGAACAGCATATTCGCCAGTTGGTTAACTTACTATTAAATTTTACCATCTTGGTTTGTACAATTTATCCAAGATAGCACATCCCTGTATATTTCTAAAATATTGATTTCTATAATTTCTATTGAAAAGATTTAATACAACCCTGTATGTATTTTAATATTGATTATTATAATTTCTATTGAAGTAACTTAATTCAACCCTGTATATTTCTTAATATTGATTTTTATAATTTTTATTAAAATACTCAAAATTTCACCCATCCAAAACAGATGTTATCCTAAGTGTCTTTCGGGGTGTATGACCTGAAGGCCATGTGGTTTATTGGTTAAATTAATATTTTGTAGCAAATGTCAAGCCGCCCTTAAACGAAACCGGGGTAGTATCTCAAAGAAAGTTAAATAAATCTTTGACTCACCACTGAAAATACAGACATTAGATTATGTACTAATTTCATCTAGTGTCTTGGAAGGCGTCGATTTAGGTACGTCGCAGCATTGAGCGTCGTGATGGAAAGTAAGGTATTTAATACTGTACTGTATTGGGACATATACGGTAGAATTATGTAAGTGGTGCGGGACGTGATTTTATGAAGGAAATATTTGGGGACGGCAAGCGTCGGAAATAAGGCGTGGGACGTTGAGCGTCGAAATGAGTGCGGTAGGAAATACTTAGATGATGAGGAATGTGACAGCGTTTGAGACGTAGGGTGTAGTACGGCAGAATGTTGGGCGTCGAGAAGTTGGGCGTCGGGACGTTGACACCTTAAGGAAATAGGAGGTATTGTGGGATAGATGTCGTTAAGGAAGAGCGTTTAGGAAGGTACAGACTATATAACTGGGTACAGACAATAAAGTGATTGCTTGAATGTAAAATAATAAAATATATGCTTGCACATCAAATGATAAAAATTTAATGAATCTGAGCTCCTTTTCGTCAGACTTTTTATACACAGTTTAATCGTTTTTGTGACGT
This sequence comes from Psylliodes chrysocephalus, assembly GCA_927349885.1. Lineage (NCBI taxonomy): Eukaryota > Metazoa > Arthropoda > Insecta > Coleoptera > Chrysomelidae > Psylliodes > Psylliodes chrysocephalus. The sequence continues at coordinate 8,880,906 of OV651817.1, forward strand.
CTCTATCGTTTTAGTTCTCATAGAAAATACGAATGTGGGTGCAAAAGGGGGTGGGTTATTTATTATGTGCCTTGAAAGCTTTTTGTAACTTAATAATAATAATAATAATAATAATAATAATAATAATTATTAATAATAATAATAATAATAATAATAATAATAATAATAATAATAATAATAATAATAATAATAATAATAATAATAATAATAATAATAATAATAATAATAATAATAATAATAATAATAATAATAATAATAATAATAATAATAATAATAATAATAATAATAATAATAATAATAATAATAATAATAATAATAATAATAATAATAATAATAATAATAATAATAATAATAATAATAATAATAATAATAATAATAATAATAATAATAATAATAATAATAATAATAATAATAATAATAATAATAATAATAATAATAATAATAATAATAATAATAATAATAATAATAATAATAATAATAATAATAATAATAATAATAATAATAATAATAATAATAATAATAATAATAATAATAATAATAATAATAATAATAATAATAATAATAATAATAATAATAATAATAATAATAATAATAATAATAATAATAATAATAATAATAATAATAATAATAATAATAATAATAATAATAATAATAATAATAATAATAATAATAATAATAATAATAATAATAATAATAATAATAATAATAATAATAATAATAATAATAATAATAATAATAATAATAATAATAATAATAATAATAATAATAATAATAATAATAATAATAATAATAATAATAATAATAATAATAATAATAATAATAATAATAATAATAATAATAATAGTAATAATAATAATAATAAATAATAATAATAATAATAATAATAATAATAATAATAATAATAATAATAATAATAATAATAATAATAATAATAATAATAATAATAATAATAATAATAATAATAATAATAATAATAATAATAATAATAATAATAATAATAATAATAATAATAATAATAATAATAATAATAATAAATTATTATTATTACAATAGAAATAACAACAATAACAGATTTAACATATATCATAATAATAACAAAGATAATAACAATGGTAACCATGAAAGATATAATAACAATGACAGGACATTTAACAACAATAATGATAATAATAGTAACAATAGACAAGACTGTAGAAATAGACAAAGAAGAGTAAATTTTCAACAAACCGTAAGACGACCAAGAAGGAGAGAGGCAAGAAGAAAAATTATGACCACTCGACAGCTGAAGAGCTGAAGTCAAAATATTTATCAATTCCAACTGTGACATTTTCGAGACAGAAAAATCTATGAGGCGTACCAGTCTTATTCTTACTCTGGAGACAATATGTGAATAACATGCTTTCATCCTAGATAGTCATGAATTTGATGACTGACAGTTCTACCCGACGTATTAGTATTTTGTTTGAATTTACCTGAATAAAGATAAGCAGCGTTTGTTAAGTCGAATTTAAATTCAAATATTGGTGAATATAATGATTCTTATATGGAATTTGATAATATCCCTCCTGAGTTGACAAATTATGCAAATAATTTAAATAAAAACTTGCCTTACCTAAGTTAGATTAAATATTTCATTTTGTTAAAAGTTTTATTTTACTATATTCAATTTCTACTATGACTGAGACTTTATATGTCAAAATAAAAAAAAATACGTATATTTTGGAATATCTAAAATAAGTTCTGTGAAATGTAAATGAAACATTTTCATTTTTTGCAGTTCTCCATCTCTACAGCACCAGCCGTTACTGGAAGCACTAATATACTTGCCACCACTTCACCTTGTGAAACATGGGGAGGCAAAATTAGATGCTTACAGATAGGAGAACACCTTGAGAAATCTTAACATTGGACCAGGTCACATAAGTATTATATGGTTAGTGACAAGGTTAGTGCTAAACATGACAACAGAGCATATAATCAAACGTTACTGCTTGAAAACTTCATTCGAGGTTTTAATAATCAACAGAACTCTAAAATCACTGTAAGGGAACCCAGTGCCCAACGACAGGAACAAAGCTGGTACACAGACAGATCAAAGACTGCAGAAGGTACTGGGGCTGGAGTATTCTCCAAAAACCCTAACATCAATCTTAATTAGGCAATATACTTATGTATTTTAGGCTGTTTATGCAATCTTGCATTGTTCAAGAACAAACAATATCTGAAATAAGCAGATCTAAATAATGTCAGACAGTTAGGCGGCCCTAAGACTATATTGGGTTAAAAAGTGACATGGTGGCTGGTATGGGAATGCATCGAAGAATTGAGAATATTGATAGAATAAAATATGGTAAAAGTAATTTGGGAACCAGGCCATTAAGAGATCGAGGGTAATGAAAAGGCTAACGAATTTGCAATAAAAGGTTTAGAAGAAATACTAAAACCAGACATAAACCTTGGGGTACTAGAAAGTACAGTTCTATGTTTTATAAAAGACAGTTCAGAGAAAACACAACTATTGGAAAAATTCCTCAAAACAAACACATGAAAAAATTTTTATAGGAAAACCATATTCAAAAAGAATAGGCTAACTACGCTCTATAAATAGCAATCATTAGGCTTTAGTGATATCGAGACTTCATCAGATGAGCACTGAAAAAACTGATCTCTAAAATTAACGCACAGAGAAACAAAATAGCTATTTGTGTATTTAGAGCGGAAAGTGTTACTTTGCCGCTTAAAATAAAAAGTTGCCGCGCGACGATCACACGATATTAAAAGTGTATAGTTTTATTTTTCCGAATTTAAATCTTACTACTTAAATTTGACATACACGGCTAACTTGACTAGCAAACGAAAAGTATGTTGTGTATATTGTGTTGCCTGCTTACTCAAGGATTAATTTTATGATACGCATCAAAAATATTTGTTAATGAGTACATCTTAAAAATAACTTACAAGATCATCGGTTAAAATACTTAAATCACAAATTAATACACTGTTTTTAAGTTTTATTTAATTTTACAAACAAAAAAAACAAATTAAAAAAAAACAATAACCATCAGGTTTAAAAACAATCAATCGCGCTAGGATCTACACCAACAAGACATGGTAAATATTAGTGTTAAAAACAGGGTAATTTATTTTTAATATTTTAATTATTATTTAAATATTAAGGAAAATGAGTTTAAGTATTAAGAGGAAAATTTACATTACAAACTGAAAGACCTGCGAAGCAATGGTAGTTTAGTAGGTATAAAAATTATAACTTTAGGGTGGAGTCTAAATACTACAAAATTATTTCCGAGACTAAACAAAATCCGCATTCATTCATAATTTTAAGAATTGCCTGTAGATACGAGGGATACATATTCAAAACTCTAACGCGCGAAATTAAGACAAAGGAACCGAAAAATCCTAACACGGCTGCCGACGTTCATCCGTTTTTGAGTGAGTCAGAGTTACCTAAATTAGTGGAACCACAATCGTATTTGTTTTTCTCGGTGCATTGCGTGATATTGTTAAAACGCAGTTCGATTTTTTAGAGGGTTTTACAATATTTTTATATTTTAATTTAGTGAATAGGTTTAGTTAAATTAAATTACATTTAAGAGTATAGATTTGTAAAATATAAATACAAATAACGAAAAATTAGACGATTGGTTCGAATAAGGTAATATCAATTAATACAGGGTATTTATTAATTGAGTGCCGATACTTAAGGGTGTGAATCCTTTGGGTTTTAAAGTTTTAAGAAAAAAATAACTATTTTATCATAAGTTTCTTATCACCCTAGATATTTTTATAAAATATTGCCCAAAAAAAGTGTTTCCACTCATGGTGGGTTCCTACAAAATTTCAACAAAATATCAAAAGTAGTTTCAATATACTTTTCTTACCCGAAAAGGGTGCTTCGTACGAAAGTACGTCATAAACCAAATTTGCTCCAAAATAAATAAGAATTTTAAGGATAATTTTGGTTTTCAGAAAAAGCAGTGGCGCACCATATTTTTGTTCAAAAATATTCAGTTCAAACCCGGTACGGACGTCACTGGTAAAAATTTAAAAGTCTTTTACGACAAAAGGCGAGATTGAAAGTGACAGTTTAGTCTGTTGGTACATAATATACTATATTTATATATCTAATTTTTATTATTACATTGAATGTGCCATGGCTTTTTTGTTTGCCTTTTTTGGATCAACAAAATATTATTTTAATGATTTAAAATAAATTGCCAGTAATAATAATCTGTACCTAAACATATGCAAAGTGAAATCATAAAACGACGCATCAAGAAAGCACCAAATTATTAAACTTTTAATTTACGTAAGATGTATTATAGGTAATTTTAAAAAACAGACTTTAAAATCGTGCAGATGCCATCATCACATCTGAACCAAATTTATATGTGACCACCCCTGAGGTACCTCCTTACTAACGAAAAGAATTAGAGAAATCGGACAAGGTGGTAAAGAATTATCGCTAAACATACATAAAAAAATATATATACAGACTAATTGAGAACCTCCTCCTTTTTGAAGTAGGATATAAACGGATATAATAATCTATATTATTTGTATTAACTAAAACACTACTATGTGGAGTTATATACATCTTCTTAAATTAATCTTATATATAAAAATGTGGGTTCAGTTCCTAGAAGTGTACCTAGTTCACTGTGCAGCCAAATTTATATTTATGGTACAGAATTTTTTGAATAAATAAAGTTTTAGGTTTAATTAAACACCAAGTTTTATCAGGAATAACATTTTCTGAAAAAAGTAACATAAAAAGCAGACTTTTTTCGAGCCACTATATATATTTTAGAGGACAATCCATATTATTTTAGAAAAATAAATAAAAATTTTGTATAATCACATAAATGTGATTTATCTTTTAGAATATTGTATAATAATATGTTTGTCAAAGTTTACTAATTAAAAAAAAAAAAAAAAGAAATTCTTCAAAATTTTTCTTAAATTTTTTAACACGGTACAAAATACCTTAATCCGTTTATAGTTATCAAAATTAGTAAAGAATTTTACTCGTTTAAAAAGCGTTCTTTCTCTTTCCATTTCCTACAAAAACTAATAGACCTTTTTGAAATCGGTATTCGGTGACTTTTCTTCTGTTTTATTGCCTTGAAAATGATATGATTTACATAAAAAACAAAAACTGACATTATTTTTGTGAAATAAAAATATGTTATTTTCACAATTTTCGACTACTTTTTGTTTCCAAAAAAGAAATACGATGTTCTTCTGTAGATATTAACACATTGTTTAATTGGCTTTTTTTTAAATATTCTCTAGTATTTTCATAATTTGGGAAACAGTATAGCATTGAAACTTTTATACCTAAAAAATTGTGAGTACGCTTTTAATTAATTGTCTGTTTTTTTTTTATCTCAACAAGTTATATAGAAAAAGTTAGTATTCAATATCATCCAGACAAAAAACAAAAACATGTTTAAATGAATATATTAAATAAATTATGCGTATTCTTTAACAGAGATATATTTATTTGTATTATGGAAATAATGTTTATTTCAACTAACTTATGTTCAATATTTGTATCAATTTGTAAAGATAACTCTTGTATAATAATAATATTAAATTTAAAGGTTTTAAATAAGGATTTGCAGATATCACAATTCGAAATTCTTTTTATTGGCCATAATACTTTTTTTGGAATGAAAGCATTAGTTTTTAGTTTTCAGTTAAGCTCCATAAATTCATATTTTAATCTGAACGCTACTTAAGCGCAGTAAAGTTGCAACAACTAAACAATACAGTGCTTTTCAGATAAAAGTATCCACCTTAAGTAACTTTTGAAGGACTGATTATTACAAAAAACAAAAAAATACGTCAATTAATATTCGAAGGGGGAGATATCGTGCCATATTTAAGTTTGCTAAAAAAGTCACCCTTTCACCCCACTATCATCCCTTCAATTTTTTTAAATGGCTTGCCCCATTTTTTTATCCATTTTTGGATTGCTCTCGTTTAATTAATTTTAAAAATGTATAAAACATGGGGATTAAAGTAATTAGTTTACGATCTACAGAATTTTAAATTAAAATAAAATTGAATTGTGCAAAACTTTTATTTTAATGATTTTGTCACAAGCGTTTCCAATGACAAAACAAATATTTCATTTTCAAAATTTATTATAAAAATTGTTCAAAATGTCCACCATTTACTTCCATACAATGGTATAACCTAGATTGAAAAGCCTCCCTGACATTACCGAACACGTGTGCATTTAAATGTAGGCATTCATACTCTATTCTTTGTCGTAAATCTTCTAAAGATTCTGGTTGGGTAGCATACATTTTTGTTTTTAAATAACCCCATAAAAAGAAATCTAGAGGTGATAAATCCGGTGATCTAGGTGGCCACTCCATCATCGAGCCTCTTCTACCTATCCAACGATTGGGGAAAGTTTCATTTAAAAATTGTCGTACTGGCAAAGCAAAATGTGGAGGCGCTCCATCCTGTTGAAAGACAAGCAAATCTTCAGAAAGATTATGATCATTTTCTATTATTGTTGTAATACGTGGATCAATTACTTCTCTCAATAACTCAAGATATGTCTCTCCATTTCAGTTTCCGTTTAAAAAAAAAGGTCCGACTATGTGTTCACCTAAGATACCACACCATACATTTAACTTTTGAGGATTCTGTGTGTGGTATTCACGCACAACATATGGATCACTCTCAGCCCAATATCTGCAATTATGTGTATTAACTAAACCATTAACTGAAAATGTTCATTCATCCGAAAAACAAAGGTTGTGCAACAAATGTGGATTGTCAGTTAAGCGCTGATTCAATAGTTCACAAAATTCAAGACGACGATCAAAATCATCTTCATACAACTCTTGAACCAATTTAATTTTGTATGGATGGTACTTATGCTTGTGTAATATTCGATAAACTGTGGAAGATGAAACACCTACTTCTCTGCTTATTGTTGTTAGTGACTGTGCTTGTTTATTTTCAAGACTTACTTGTCCTAAAACTGCGACTTCAATTGCTTCGTTATTTACGAGTTCCAGTCGGTTATGTTTTTTATTGCCAACTGACCCGGTTGATGTAAATTTATGTATAAGATCAATTACATACTTATGAGTTGCATGACCTCCTTGGTGTGTTTCGTTGAAAATTCTAGCAGCAGCTCGTGCAGTACTGTTATTTTTGTAGTATAAACCTACAAGTTCAATTCTGTCTTGTAAACTGTAAACCATTTTCAAATCAAATAAATAACCTCAACAAATCAATGTGCACATGTATCAAAATACACTATAAAAGTAATTTAAATTCATTTTTCAAATCTCCAATACCTTTACCATGTATCATAAAAAACTTCAACAAGTTTTTAGCGGTACGTTTAAGGTAAGTCCAATTTTGCTGCAGTCAGTAAGGTGAGATGTAAAAATTTGTCACTCAAATAATGGAACCCTGTAGATCATAAACTAATTATTTTAAACCGAATATTAATTGACGTATTTTTTTTGTTTTTTGTAATAATCAGTCCTTCAAAAGTTATTTAAGGTGGATACTTTTATCTGAAAAGCACTGTATAGTGAACTTTTCGAAAATTTCTAAGTTAAAATGAAAATCAATTTATATTTAAAATTAAATAAGTTCACTAACATTTTTGACCGTTATGAAGTTAATAAAGTTATTAATAACGTCGTTACAAAGATATATGTTTGAATTTTAAATTTCTATTGATGATAGTTATCTACGTATTACATTAACGTATTACATTAACAATACCTACATGACTTAGCTTTGACACAAAACCCTGTATAGTAAAACTTCTAATGCAAATCAAAATCTTGAAACTATTATTTGGGGACTTCAAAGCGTGGTCCACTAGTTGGTGTAGCCTTTTAAAAGATTTGGTATAATAATAATTATATATCATCAATTACCACTGCCACTGGTAAAATCCTAAATTTGAAATAGTGTATTATAATAATAAGAGATTAATCATATCTTAAATGGATCGCCTACTACCATGTTTTAGAAATAAATAAAATGTTATTCTTAAATTAATAAAAATATTCAAAATAATTTAAGATTCCTTGCGTTATGTTAATAAACATTAAACAAAATTTCTCACGAATTATTTAATATTCTGTCCCGTACTTCCATGTCTCTATTGCTTCGCTGTCAACAAGTTCCGGCAAGACATATTGCATATAAACATTCTTAATTTTATTTTGTATCTTTTCTTCTCAAAAGCTGTCAATATGAGATATGTTCTCCACTTTTATTCCTCCAGAAGTCCAAAAGCACAAAAGCACAAAATGTAAAAATCTATTTGTTATGTGCAGCTAGCCCTGAATTTAAAAATACCAATAGTAGTTCTCCTTAATGGAATTGTTCTTTTTCCAAAAAGTTATTTCTCTACTGCATATTTCTTCTGCTACAGTCAGCACTTCAGCTCCATATGAACATTTTAACTCTATCATAGAGTTTTGTTTCTTTTTATTCCATCCAGACTGGCAGCAACATAATCAAATTCGAATTCAATAAAATGTCCACATTTGAAAACTTTTACTTGCAAATAAATTTCCAAATCTTATTTTCATCTGAATTTATGGTCCATGCCATATCGGGTGGCTTTAGAAATAAATAAGAGATTTTAGGAGATTTTTTACAAATTTCTTCAAATTTTAAAGCACTGACTCGTTTCCGTCTTTTATTGTGCCACAATGCACACTCGTTTTTTCTCATTTATAGACATTGGCTAACTTTTTAGAAAATTTTCTCTTGCAACGCAAAGCAAGAAAAAATATTTACATTACTTTAACGGATTGAAGAGATATTAACGTGCTGGAAAAGTATTCATTAAACTAAAACATATAATTCACATCTCAGTGTATACCTTCCAATTTCGTATATATATTTTTTTAATAAATAAATGATATAATTAATTTAATATAATTGAGCGAAATTACTGTATCTAAAAAATAACAACATGAATTCAAATCACTTACGTACTGTTTATCACTAAATAGTAGAAAAAGATATGTATTTTGTTGGTATCACCTTCTAGACGAAAAAGCTTTTAACGTATTTCTATTTTTATTGTAATAAAAATAAATGCTCCAGTTATAAATTCCAAAATGGAACTTTTATTTTTAAAAATTTTATTAAGTATGAAATACACTTAAATGGATATCTGTACTAAAGCTTCTTCAAATAACGGCTTCAAATAACAACAATAATAAGGTTCTACTCCTATTTATAAAGTAAAACTGATTATTAATCAAAGATAATATATAAAAGAGTCTATTATATTCTCAATATATAACTCCTCCCTCCTTAAGTTTTGAAAAATATGGAGCTATTTTTCAAAACATCTTCTGTGGGATTTTCTAAATCAATTTCTTCGTTTTCTTTCTTCTTTCTTCTAAATCTTCTTAAAAGTTGTCATCTGTATTTAATTAATATTAAAATAATTATGCAAATAAAAATTACAAAAATTGTTCCAAAAGTGCTTGAATAATTAAAATTATTTTGAATTTCTTTAATTGGCTTTAATTGTTTAGAAATTTGATTAATTTTATATAAATCATTAAAATCTAATTTAGTTATATTGGAAGTTTGATAAGACTTTGAAGTTTGGATTTTTTCCATGTCGATCTTCGGTAAAATGAATGGCTTTCCTCTGCTCAGTTGAATATTGTTGATGTATCTTCTTTCCTTTGCCCAAATTACAATCTTGATTAGTACGGGTGATCTTATGTCTATATACTTGTTACTGTTACATTTTGCAAGAATTTGTTCCGGTTTTGACGGGATTATTAGGACTTCATCGACTGCGATTTGTTCGAATACTGATTCTTCTAAATTAACATTTAAAATATGACAATTTGTCAAAGTTCTTCCTTCAAGAAGTTGGAGAGTACAATTATCTCTGGGGATGAAATTTTGTTGACAATAATAAATTTCTTCAAGGGATGGACATTCTTCTCGTTCAAACTGTGTTTCTTGATGTTTTCGTGCCAAATAGGGAAATAAAGGTGTATACATTTTTTGGTTTTGGATAATTGGGAATAAATGATAAAATTCAAAGGTATTACTTTCAAAAATAGGAAAATATATTGCAAAAATTAACTTGGACTCTGAAATTGATACTTGAGTTCCTAAGAACTGATAATACGTTAATAAATTTGTAAATTTCGGAATTTGATCAACATTATATATTTTATGTAAATATTTTATCATGTCTTTAATGTCTGAGCTGGAAACTATAGAATTATGTAAAGTATTTAATTTTGCAAAGGTTATAGCATTTTCTAAATTATATATAAAAGAAATTGCCATTTGACAATCTAAATCAATTTGTGATATAATGGCCTGAAAACTAATATAACTTTCAAGTGTATTAATTCTGTTATAAATAGCTGCTTGAATTTTTTCCATGTCAACTTTAAATTTTTCTTGATTTTTGCTTAATATTGTGATTGATTTATTATAATGATCAACAAGTCTTTTGTACAACGAAATTTGAAGATTTGTTTCACTGATCATATTTTTTTGATTTTCTTGCAATGTTTTTATAGCATTATTATATCTTTCTTCATCATCAGAATCAAGATTTTCAAATAGCCATTTGTTAATTTTTCCAATTGCATTTATTAGAGCTCTTTTATGTCTTACATGAGGGATTAAATTATTAATCTTTTTCTGAACAGTAATTATTAAATATTCTGTTCTTGTTAACATATTTTGTGATAAGCTATGATAAGATATTGGATTACTAGCATTAACATGAACTATACTATGTTTTATTATTTGAAAATGATTAACTAAATTATTAACTTGTTTAACTACTTCTTCTAAATCTAAATAATGTAAAAACGTATGTTTGCTATATATAAGTTTAGCGTTTCCTAACTGAATTGGAAGAAGAACATTTTCGATCGGAGTGATCTGTATATCAGTTGTACTATGTATTTGGTATACATAAATTACTTGTAGAACTTGTACTTGGAACAGCGTCGTTATCAAAATGGATTTCATTTTCGTCGATATCCTGTAACAATTTTTCTAAATTATTTTTTGGCTTTCTAACAATACTTTTATGATAAGTACCTTTATCTGTTTTTAATAAAATACCTTTATCTTCAATGACATTTGCCTTTTTAGATTTTGTTTTTACAAAACATGACTTTTGTTTAGAATAGTTATCTGGTTCAGACCTCTTTTCATTTAATTTGTTTATTAAATTTTCTTTTACTTCTTCATTACGTTGTTTAATTTTGTTATACATCTGTTTACTAATTTGCTTATGATCTTGTACATAATTAGAAATTATTAAGTGATCGTCTAAATCAAAGGGATCCGGATTATCAATGTGATCTTTTATTATTTCAAATGGTGTGAACTTTGTCACTGAATGTACACTATTATTATAACAAAATACCGAATTTTTAATTAATCGATCTGGTGTGAAATGTTTGTTTTCTGCTAATATTTCCGATATATCTATTTGATCTTGGTTTGGAATAAACTCGATTTAATTCTTGTAGAACTATTTCATTTTATTTTATTTTATTTGCACTAAAAAGTAAAATATATTTGATTTTTGAAAAATATAAAGATCAGTATATTTTGAAATTTATTAAAGCATTTTATAAATTCTTCATTATGTTCTATTTTTAATCTTTTTCTTCAAAGTAGTTATTTTTGTAAAAATTTTTAATTAATTAATTTTTAGTAATATCCTATACGCTCAAAGAATAACTTGATACATATTTTTTATTTTGGTAAAATTAAAATTTAAAGTATATGAGTATGTTTTAAATAAAACTACGTTTATTTCTAAAACTAACTAGTAGTATAGTTTTTGAATTTCGTCCCTTTTCTCTTAAAGTTTGAAAAACATTTAAATTTTATTCTCTTCCTGTTACATTTATATGTACCCGGTTTTCATTTTGGTCTTAATTTTATTAATAGGTAATAAAAATTTTTTGTTGAATTTTTTCTTGCATTTATATTTTGTATTTATTCTATTTTCAATATTTTTATTTAATAATATAAATTCTTTTTTAACACACTGATTTATTTTAGAAAAATCTTTATCGTTCGGCATAACATTTAATTTGTATATTTGATTTTTATCAAATATTTGATCCTTATCTATATCTATTTTGTGACATAATTTAGGAAAGACTAGTTGATTCAGAGAATCTTTAAGAGATTACACTATTTCATCAATATCATTTATATTTTTATCTAAATATTCTGTTTCTAAAGTATTAAGTTCGTCCACTTTATTTGGAGTTGCATTATTTGGAGGATTTTTATTTGGAGTTGCATTATTTGGAGGATCTTTATTTGGAGTTGCATTATTTGGTAAAGTATTAATTTCGTCCAATTTGTTTGTAGTTGCATCCACCACTACTAAATTATTTTTATTTAAATTTGTGTTGATTTTTTGTGAATTATTATCACAATTTATAATTTCAAATAGTTTATACCTGTCCGTTTCATAGCAAATATCTTCTGTATATTTAGTTTTAAAATTTTTGAATTCCGATATGTTTTTATTTAATAAAGAAGACTATTCCTTCTTTATTATTTCCTTTTGATTTATTTATTTTTGTAACTTCACAACAAGAAAGTATTGTTTCTCTGACTGGACTTTATTTAAATGGAATTTCAAAATCATCACCTATTAACTTTTGTTGAGTCAAGTTTATAATCAAGTTCAAGTTTATCAAATTGTTTGAACCTAATATACCATCAAAAAATGTGTGAAAATCGTAGACAAAGTCTATGTATTTATTATCAGAATTAAACTCTGCAAACGCTGGCACTAAGGCCTGGTAGTCGATCCACCTACTCCCCATGCTAGTCGATAAGATAAGTTCTGAATGGTAAATTGTTTGCGGAAAATATTTTTTTATTACTGAAGGTTTTATTATTGACCTACAAGATGCCGTATCAACTAGCAGTTTGAGCTTGGGTTCGCGTATTTCTATATAAGGCAATGCATTGTTTGAAATATTATGCAATTCTACTTTGTTTCTCTTTGTTTTCAATGAGGCTGGTACCTGAAAATTTTGTTCAAAGTCACCTTTTTTAATAGATTAATTTTCAAATTTGATTTGATTAGGATTTTCAAAATTAGTATGATCATAATCATGCTTATTTAAATTAGCATCATTGCAAAAATTAGAATGTAATTCTTCAAAAGTAAAATTTGGTCTTGAATTATAATTTTGGAAATTTCTGTTATTATAAAATTGTCTTTTTGATTGGAAAGAAGGGTTTCTTGATGTCGTTGACATCGGTTCTGGTTTAGACAATTGGCTTTCTGGAATTTGATTTGGCTTGAAAACATTTTTTTGTCTTAGTGGTCCAAAAACTTGTTGATTAGTAAAATATTTTTTATTTAATTGTGGCATTGGTTGTACATTTATAGGTTGACAAGGAAAATTATTAAAATTAGTTTTGTATTGATTATGTACTGGATTTTAATTAAAATTTCTTTGATAATAATTTTGATTTATGTAATGGGAATTTTCAAAATTATTTCTGGGGTAATTATTTGATTATTTTGATGAAAATTTGGTTTATAAAAATCATAATTAAGATTCATATTATTAGCATTTCGATTCATATAGGAATTATTATTATTTCTTTGAAAATTTTGAAAATGTCCAGTGTTTTGTTTATTATAAAAATTTGAATTTTGTTTTGACATGTTTCTTTCGTATGAATTATTATTATACAAGGTTTCAAAATTTTCAAATTCAGAAACATAAGCAACAGCTTCTTCTAGCGACTCTGGCTTTTTCAAATGCATATTATTTTTTAGTGTTCCCGTACATCCTGCAACGAATGTATTTAGAGCAGTTTTAGCATAATAATTACTTTGAATTTGTTTTTCCATTGGGGTTAAATTTGGATCATTACTTATTCTCTGAATAACACTGCTTCTTAACAACTGTAATCTACTCGCAAAATTTATTAAATGTTCACCTTTTAGGGGTTTGCTACGCGTTAATTCTTGCACTAAGCAATCTAAATCTCTTCGATCAGAGAAACATTGTAATAAAGCATTTTTTAAACCTATCCATGTATTAATTTCAATTCTGTTTCCTACCATTATCTCAGCTTTTCCTACTAATTTTTCTTGGATACATTCTATTATATGTGCATCCAATTCTGGGTTATTATATGTTCTATATGTATCAATCAAACTTTCGCATCTATTTATAAATTTGTTTAGTGAATTACTATCACCATCAAAAGTTTTTGTTATCTATTTTGGACTTAAAAAGGTCCCAATTCACTTGTCTACGTTCAACTACTGGAGGTGTCATGATTAAATTACTTTCTACACTATCCAATCTAATTTATTATCTTGTAACGATATATTTGCAAATTGCTTAAACAAAGTATCAATTTATGATTCACTCATAAAATATAATCAAAATAAAATAAAAAATAGTTTCAAAATTATATAATAATATAATCTTTTTAATATCAATGTTTAATTTAAGGGTATTAAAGGAAAGGGAAATTAAAGGATATTTGGCACTATTTTCTTCAATTGCTTTCTAATTGTCGTTTCGGATGTCCCACTATGGGCTGATGTCCAATAATCGACTATTCTTCCGAACGACGATTCTTCTACTTGGAAAGTCAGACTGTCGCCACAAAAGGGACGACTTCCACCAATTCTTCGTTAGGAACCACACTTGAGGAATTAAAATTCCAAAGTCACGAAAATTTAGTATTCGGCCCGGCAACAGCGAACTCGATTAAACTTTTTCACGACTCGCGTGTATCCTACTGACTGCGCCAGTTATAAATTCCAAAATGGAACTTTTATTTTTAAAATTTTTATTAAGTATAAAATACACTTAAATGGATATCTGTACTACAGCTACTTCAAATAACGGCTTCAAATAACAACAATAATAAGGTTCTACTCCTATTTATAAAGTAAAACTGATTATTAATCAAAGATAATATATAAAAGAGTCTATTATATTCTCAATATATAACTCTCCTGTAGGCAAAAATTAAATATATTGTTCTCTTTTAGCATTTTTTAACATTTCTATTTCTTTTCGTTCCTTTTCTTAGATTTTTTCAAAAGAGACTGATTCATATTTTTAAAGTAAATCCAGAGAGGTATGGGTTAAGCCTTTACCTGTACTTACATAAAACTTATTTTAGTAAAATTAAAAAATAATCCGTATTATTTTTGACTATTTTTAAAATAATTTTTAAAAGTGGGGTACTACGAAACCCTTACATTGCAAGATTTTTCGTCTGGAAAGTGGCGCCTCTGTTAGATTTTTAAGAAATTAATTTTTGAGAATGAAAACAATGTATAATATATTTTACTGATGTTTTACGAGGGATGAATAAATTTTACGTATTTGTAAACCTCATTTTTTACGTATTATATGCAAGGGTTTCATAGTACACCAATTTTACGGACTATTTTTTAATTTTACTAAAATAAGTTTTATGTAAGTACAGGTAAAGGCTTAACCCATACCTCTCTGGATTTACTTTAAAAATATGAATCAGTCTCTTTTGAAAAAATCTAAGAAAAGGAACGAAAAGAAATAGAAATGTTAAAAAATGCTAAAAGAGAACAATATATTTAATTTTTGCCTACAGGAGAGTTATATATTGAGAATATAATAGACTCTTTTATATATTATCTTTGATTAATAATCAGTTTTACTTTATAAATAGGAGTAGAACCTTATTATTGTTGTTATTTGAAGCCGTTATTTGAAGTAGCTGTAGTACAGATATCCATTTAAGTGTATTTTATACTTAATAAAAATTTTAAAAATAAAAGTTCCATTTTGGAATTTATAACTGGCGCAGTCACTAGGATACACGCGAGTCGTGAAAAAGTTTAATCGAGTTCGCTGTTGCCGGGCCGAATACTAAATTTTCGTGACTTTGGAATTTTAATTCCTCAAGTGTCATTCATATTTCTAAAGTAAATCCAGAGAGGTATGGGTTAAGCCTTTACCTGTACTTACATAAAACTTATTTTAGTAAAATTAAAAAATAGTCCGTAAAATTGGTGTACTATGAAACCCTTGCATATAATACGTAAAAAATGAGGTTTACAAATACGTAGAATTTATTCATCCCTCCTAAAACATCAGTAAAATATATTATAAATTGTTTTCATTCTCAAAAATTAATTTCTTAAAAATCTAACAGAGGCGCCACTTTCCAGACGAAAAATCTTGCAATGTAAGGGTTTCATAGTACCCCCCACTTTTAAAAATTATTTTTGACTATTTTTAAAATAAAAAAAAATTTTGTGTAGGTAAAGGTTAAATTTATGCTCCTCTGGAACCACTTTTTCAAAATTCAATTTAGTTTTTTCTAAAAACAATTGAGAAAATGGGTAAAAAAGTCGAATTTTGTATTTTTTTTTTTTTAGAAAAAACAGTTTCAAATTTAAAAAAAGTATTTCAAGAGAAGCATAGATTTATCCGTTACCTACACGCACATATTTTTTTCTTTCAGAATAAGTCAAAAATAAACTTTAAAAGTGGAGTACTACGAAACTCTTGCATGCTCCGCTCTACAGCCAAGTAAATACTCCTCTTAAATGTTCATCTCTAAGATTCAGATTAATCTACATTTTCTTTTAAAATACAGATTAGCTTTATAATAACCTTTCTAATAAAATTTTCTAATGAAAATAGGTGTGTGCAAAAAGTAACTTTCCGCCTATATGCGGCAATAATCTCAAACTATGACAATTCAGGGAAAACGTCAACTCTCCAGTTAAATTTGAATGTGCAAAAGCCTACTTTGGATAGTGATCGTAGAAAAACAAAATTACAAAACCTGAGAATAAGGTGTAAATTGAAATATGATTATTAAGGTTGTATTCGGTTGGATATTTTAAATCTATCAACATAATTATCAACTCTACTTATTTTACAAATACTGAATATTATTTTCAACTTTCTTTTAAAGCAATTTAATAAAAATAAGATAAAGAGATATTACATAAATTTTCCAAATAGTTGTCAGTTCAGTGTTTCGAATGCATATTTTTCGAACAGTTTTAAACCTCGATCATTACATCATTTTCAACTGGATTTTTTTTTCAGACTACAACATTCGCCAATATGTCTAGAGAATTTTCTAAAAAGTACCTCTCACTAAGGACCATTCAAATTCTGAGAACATATTCAACTGATCGACCGTATTCAACAGCTATTGGTGTTTTGCAAGAAATTGAGAAAAAAAATGATTTCGATTACAAAATTGAAAACATGGAAACAATTCCTAAGGATTATAGTGAAATTCCGGGTCCTAGAGAACTACCATTTATTGGAAATGCCTGGAGGTTTGCACCTATTATTGGTAAGATGTTTATTGATTTGTGATATTGTAAAAGCATACATGAATATTAGAGGACGAAAAAATGTTTTAAAAAATACTTTAATTACTATTTATTATAATAATAAAAATAATGTTAGATTTCACTGGTTTAAAGAGTTCTATACTAAAAATTTGTTAATAAACTTGCTTAGAATAATTATTGATTATCCACAATTGATCGAATTTTTTAAAACAATTTAATATCGAAAAATCTTAATGTGTCCAACACATGACTTTCCTGTCTAGTTATTACCGGCGTTTTCTACAACCTATTGTATCACCTATGTAAATGTTTAGAGAATGAACTAATTATATACATTTTCCATACACATCTTACTCGAAACATTTTTTATTTATATTCATTGCCAACGAAAATACTGAAAAATTAAAATTTTATACTTTTTCTCAGTTATTTTCATCACAGTCCAATTTACGAAATCATATGAGGGGGTCAGTACTTACATGGTACTAAATTTTTGTTATGAGTAATTAAGTAAAGAAGATAACCATGAATACAAAATTATTAGGTACGTTATAACGTAACGTATGTATATAAAACTTTGGGAGAGATTATTTTCTTTGATTAAAAAATATATATTTTTATTAATATTTAAAACTTAAATGAGTACTACAATAAAATCAATAAAATCAATAAAATAAAATTCCATCTGAACGAACTTTCAGAGGTTTGTGATCTTTTCAACAATGAAGAACTTGATTTAAGTCACAGTAAAAAACTAAATCAATTTTGAAAAATTCCCAAAACTTTAGAAAATTATTTAACTTGAGTTAGTATTTAAATATTATCACCGAACATTATCTCCAGTATTGCTTGACGTTTCTCAGTGCCTCTCTGACGGATGTTATTGTTTTCAGTTTCATCACACACATAATCGGAGTCTCCCGGACTTTCCATTTCATCTAATGCAAACTCAAAATCATCTCGTAGATGCTTGCTAATATTATGTAAAACAGCACAACAAACAATAATTTTTGGAACTTTTGACAAAGATGTTTTAACCTTGTGTCCCAGAATAGGAAACCTTTGCTTTAGTTGTCCAAAAACTCTCTCAATTACGACTCTTTCCCTGGAGTGAGTGATATTGAATAATTCTTCAATTCGGTTTTGAGGATTTTTAAAAGGTGTTAAGAGCCAAGGAGTAATTCCATATCCACTGTCTCCCAGAAGGCAGAAATTACCCCGAAATCTTGTCACATTTTCATATTCCATATTCTGGAATCGTGAACACTTCCAGGCCATTGAGCGTCTACACTTGTAATCAATTCATTAGCATCACAAGTTACTTGCACATTTCTACTAGCAAATCCTTTTCTGTTAATAAAATCATCGCCAAATTCTGGTGGTTTTTTAATTTGAACATGCGTGCAATCTACAGCACCAATGACTGTAGGAATTTGGAATCGATTCGACCATTTAATTCTTGCTTCTTCCATGGCATCTAGATTAGATGGAAACTGTATCCAGTGGTAGGCCTTTTCGAAGATACAATCAGCTACTGTACTTATTGTTTTGCATACTGTAGTATGATGAACGCCAAAATCTTCAGCAATACCTGTTTGAAATCCGGTATCACTAACATGTCGTAGGAATATCTCCATCTTTTGCCGAGCTTCAAGTGCACCTCCTCTGGATTCATCTATCTCTGGTAAAAAATAATCCGAAATATAATCTACACTTTCACTTTCAAAACGCAACAAGAGCTTAGATTTGCTTGGGCTGATGCTTCTTCTCTTCCTGTAGTTCTTCCTGTTACGAACATTTATGAAGTCCACCATGTTTAACAAAGTATACTAGCAACTACCGTCGAGAAAAAAGTATGCTTTATAGCTACCTTAAAAATATTCAAGTTATAACTGACTAATTTAAGGCAGATCTTATTTTTATTCAAATAAAAATAGGTCAGTACTAGAAAAATAAAAGTAAATCCTTATATTTTAAGTAACTACTTGAAACCATAAGAGTTTGCTTATGGCCATAAGTAATCTCTTTTACATGAAGTAGTCACTGACGTTTTATTCAATTTATACTGAGAAAATACTTAAATAAGAGGAAGTAGAAGCCAATACTTCTTTTTATTCATTAGACCCAATATATTTCTTTTAATTTTCTACTTTAGCAACCTCTATTTGGTTTAATCATCTCATTTTTAAATAGATTATCTTTAGTTGTTCTGTCTTACATTCTTAATAAGAATCAATTGGTTTTAGTTCCTTCATTCATGTTGATTTACTCGTACATTTTTGTTTTATTTCAACCCTTATTAAACTCTTTATTTTTACTCAGATTTTTCTGCAAAATCAATGTTCTGTTCCCCTTATAGAGCTTGATTTTGCTAAACTTTTCATTTCATTTGTATACTATTTGGGTACTATTTTGGTACTATTTTGGTACTATTTTGGTACTATTTTGGTACTATTTTGGTACTATTTTGGTACTATTTTGGTACTATTTTGGTACTATTTTGGTACTATTTTGGTACTATTTTGGTACTATTTTTGTACTATTTTTGTACTATTTTTGTACTATTTTTGTACTATTTTTGTACTATTTTTGTACTATTTTTGTACTATTTTTGTACTATTTTTGTACTATTTTTGTACTATTTTTGTACTATTTTTGTACTATTTTTGTACTATTTTTGTACTATTTTTGTACTATTTTTGTACTATTTTTGTACTATTTTTGTACTATTTTTGTACTATTTTTGTACTATTTTTGTACTATTTTTGTACTATTTTTGTACTATTTTTGTACTATTTTTGTACTATTTTTGTACTATTTTTGTACTATTTTTGTACTATTTTTGTACTATTTTTGTACTATTTTTGTACTATTTTTGTACTATTTTTGTACTATTTTTGTACTATTTTTGTACTATTTTTGTACTATTTTTGTACTATTTTTGTACTATTTTTGTACTATTTTTGTACTATTTTTGTACTATTTTTGTACTATTTTTGTACTATTTTTGTACTATTTTTGTACTATTTTTGTACTATTTTTGTACTATTTTTGTACTATTTTTGTACTATTTTTGTACTATTTTTGTACTATTTTTGTACTATTTTTGTACTATTTTTGTACTATTTTTGTACTATTTTTGTACTATTTGTATACTATTTTTGTACTATTTTTTTACTATTTGTGTACTATTTGTGTATTATTTATGTACTACTTGTTTACTATTTGTGTACCATTTGTGTACTATTTATGTACTATTTGTGTACTATTTGTGTACTATGTGTGTACTATTTGTGTACTATTTGTGTACTATTTGTGTACTATTTGTGTACTATTTGTGTACTATTTGTGTACTATTTGTGTACTATTTGTGTACTATTTGTGTACTATTTGTGTACTATTTGTGTACTATTTGTGTACTATTTGTGTACTATTTGTGTACTATTTGTGTACTATTTGTGTACTATTTGTGTACTATTTGTGTACTATTTGTGTACTATTTGTGTACTATTTGTGTACTATTTGTGTACTATTTGTGTACTATTTGTGTACTATTTGTGTACTATTTGTGTACTATTTGTGTACTATTTATGTACTATTTGTTTACTATTTGTGTACTATTTGTGTACTATTTGTGTACTATTTGTGTACTATTTGTGTACTATTTGTGTACTATTTGTGTACTATTTGTGTACTATTTGTGTACTATTTGTGTACTATTTGTGTACTATTTGTGTACTATTTGTGTACTATTTGTGTACTATTTGTGTACTATTTGTGTACTATTTGTGTACTATTTGTGTACTATTTGTGTACTATTTGTGTACTATTTGTGTACTATTTGTGTACTATTTGTGTACTATTTGTGTACTATTTGTGTACTATTTGTGTACTATTTGTGTACTATTTGTGTACTATTTGTGTACTATTTGTGTACTATTTGTGTACTATTTGTGTACTATTTGTGTACTATTTGTGTACTATTTGTAAACTATTTGTGTACTATTTGTGTACTATTTGTGTACTATTTGTGTACTATTTGTGTACTATTTGTGTACTATTTGTGTACTATTCGTGTACTATTCGTGTACTATTTGTGTACTATTTGTGTACTATTTGTGTACTATTCGTGTACTATTCGTGTACTATTTATGTACTATTTGTGTACTATTTGTGTACTATTTGTGTACTATTTGTGTACTATTTGTGTACTATTTGTGTACTATTTGTGTACTATTTGTGTACTATTTGTGTACTATTTGTGTACTATTTGTGTACTATTTGTGTACTATTTGTGTACTATTTGTGTACTATTTGTGTACTATTTGTGTACTATTTGTGTACTATTTGTTTACTATTTGTGTACTATTTGTGTACTATTTGTGTACTATTTGTGTACTATTTGTGTACTATTTGTGTACTATTTGTGTACTATTTGTGTACTATTTGTGTACTATTTGTGTACTATTTGTGTACTATTTGTGTACTATTTGTGTACTATTTGTGTACTATTTGTGTACTATTTGTGTACTATTTGTGTACTATTTGTGTACTATTTGTGTACTATTTGTGTACTATTTGTGTACTATTTGTGTACTATTTGTGTACTATTTGTGTACTATTTGTTTACTATTTGTGTACTATTTGTGTACTATTTGTGTACTATTTGTGTACTATTTGTGTACTATTTGTGTACTATTTGTGTACTATTTGTGTACTATTTGTGTACTATTTGTGTACTATTTGTGTACTATTTGTGTACTATTTGTGTACTTGTGCAAAAGGGTACTTTACTCTTGAGCCTAATATGAGTTTAGGTTAGTTTCCATAGGAACGGCAGGGGTACAAAATCTGAAAATGTATATTTTAGCGGTACAAATTATGTTACTTTTATTGCAGGAGTAACTATTGATTCTGCTCGTGCAAAAGGGTACTTTACTCTAGAGAATAATTTGAGTTTAGGTTAGGTTCTATAGGAACGGCAGGGGTACAAAATCTGAAAATGCATATTTTAGCGGTACAAATTATGTTACCTTTATTGCACGAGTAAGTATTGATTCTGCTCGTTTAAAAGGATACTATATTCTTGAGCCTAATATGAGTTTAGGTTAGTTTCTATAGAACGGCAAGGGTACAAAATTTGAAATTTTATATTTTAGCGGTACAAATTATGTTACTTTTATTGCAGGTGTAACTATTGATTCCGCTCGTGCAAAAAGGTACTTTACTCTTGAGCCTAATATGGGTTTAGGTTAGTTTCTATAGGAACAGCAGGGGTACAAAATCTGAAAATGTATATTTAGGCGGTACAAATTATGTTACTTTTATTGCAGGAGTAACTATTGATTCTGCTCGTGCAAAAGGGTACTTTACTCTAGAGAATAATTTGAGTTTAGGTTAGGTTCTATAGGAACGGCAGGGGTACAAAAACTGAAAATGTATATTTAAGCGGTATAAATTATGTTACTTTCATTGCAGAAGTAACTATTGATTCTGCTTGTGCAAAGGGGTACTTTACTCCTGAGCCTAATATGAGTTTAGGTTAGTTTCTATAGGAACGGCAGGGGTTCAAAATCTGAAAATGTATATTTAAGCGGTACAATTATGTTACTTTCATTGCAGAAGTAACTATTGATTCTGCTCGTTTAAAAGGAATATGAATTTAGAATAGTTTCTATAGGAACGGCAGGGGTGCATATTTTGAAAATTTATATTTTAACCGTACAAATTATGTTGTGTTTTATGCAAAAATATAAATAGATTCTTTTTCTGCAAAGTCACTTTTGTTTAATTATAACAGATTTGGTTTAATTTAAAAGTTGTTTCAGGCAGTTCGATTAAATAAATTAGGTTTTTTTAATGGTACAAATTGGTACAATATCAGTCCTTTTTAATTCTACCTGTGTATTTTTCAATGTGATCCTGCTAGCCTAATATTAAACTAGAAGCACCATGTGTTTTTTTTGTAAACGGTACATAGTACGAAAAATTTATTGGTGGTACAAATTGTTACAAATTTAGTTATTTTTAATTTTACTTTTGTTTTATTTTTTATTTTATTTTTTTAATGTGGTCCTGCTAGCTTAATATTAAACTAGAAGCGCCATGTGTTTTTTTATAAACGGTACATAGTACAAAAAATTGATTGGTGGTATAAATTGGTACAAATTTAGTTCTTTTTAATTCTACCTTTGTTTTATTTTTTATTTTATTTTTTTCATGTGGTCCTGCTATCTTAATATTAACCTAGCAGCGCCACCTTTTTTTTTGAAAACGGCAAATGGTACAAAATTTTTATTGGTGGTACAAATTAGTACAAAATAGGTACTAAATAATGTATTAGATTTTAATCGATTCTGCCAAGTTGGTCCTGCTAGCTAAAGAGAGGTCATCACTAGCAGGTGTTCAGGCGTAGTAACTATTGCATTATGGATACGCCTGCCATTCTCGAGGCATTGTTTATTACGTTGCAGTCGAAACCACGCAAATTTGCTTTCTTCTGTGATTTTGTAAGACTGTATCATAAAAATTTAATAATATACTATCTTCAAAAATAGTTTACTAAACCACACTAAAATACAAAGAACACAATAAATACAAAATCCACTAGTCATATTACAATTATATTTATTAAAAAAAAAACTGTTATAAAATGGTAAGCATACTAAGTTTACTCCTAGTGGGCATTTCCATGTGATTTCGCATTTGTTCTATTAAGATCAATATTTTTCTTTAAAGATCTTTGTCTTTTAGGGTTGTTTGGTATTTTTTTCTTGGATGGCCTCCCAACTGCTGCGACGGCGGCATAAAAACGCTCGATGTTAAGTTGGAACGCGGTAAACAATGCCTCGAGAATGGCAGCGTATCCATAATACAATAGTTACTACGTCTGAACACCTGCCAGTGCTGAATCCAGTAAGATTTGTCTGGGTAGAGAGAGGCGACTGTTTAGCCATTCATTACCGCGTTGCAACAATATGTACGATATGCGTTGCAGCATAATAAACAATGCCAATACGCAGCCGGTTGCAAGAACGATCGTTAAATATTTATCTATTTATTAACGCTAATGATTTATTAAAAATGCATTCCGATCCTCGATAGCTATTGAACGTCGGAAATCTGGCAACACGGCGCGTTTTCCGCAATATCGTCGGTTTAATATGAAAAGTCCAAATTTTTAGATTTTGCGAATTTGGTGGAATCTGGTACACCGCGGCTACAGAAATATACTCTTAGTATACAAAAATTGTCACTAGATTTCGCTAAAAACACTACTATGAAATCTGTATGAGTCCTTAAAGTTTGACATGCGTATAAATATTGCATAAGTCCAATTTTCATAACAATTTAATTTTGCACATTCGGGAGAACATTTCACAACATTTATTTCGATTAAAGTTAGTAGAAGATTTAGTCTGTTACACTTTAATTGTGTTTCGAAAATCGATCTGAAATATGGGCATTTTTTATAAAAAAAATTAATATTGCCCAGCAACCATGTTGTTAATTTTAGAGTTGCCTTGCGATTTTTGATACGTTAATAACAAGAGATTTCGACGAAATTCTTAATGATTTTTTGCTCTCTCGATTCTCGCATGGCTCGCTTCGCATTCCAGTTTTGAGTGGCCAATTTCTAAAAACTTGTGTTTTATGAGATTTTTA
Organism: Psylliodes chrysocephalus; assembly: GCA_927349885.1. Lineage (NCBI taxonomy): Eukaryota > Metazoa > Arthropoda > Insecta > Coleoptera > Chrysomelidae > Psylliodes > Psylliodes chrysocephalus. The sequence goes on from OV651817.1 coordinate 8,905,972, forward strand.
CATGAATGTAAAAACCATGACATCGCTGCAGCCATAATATTATTTTTATTTTGAACAGGGCAAGAATCCGAATAGAACACTACTTTAGTTACAAATGATGGCAATTTAAACATTTTCCAATGCAGCAAGCAATTTGGTCAGCCCCACGATTCGATATAGCTTCATGCCACATAAAACATGTATTTGCAACATTACAATCTCTTACTGTAAAGTTTTAGGTCCACAACTGTCTTTTGTAGTAGACTTCGTCAGTCAAAAACCAGTACATGCTTATTTTGAGATTGACTTGCTCTTTCTTTGTCGACTTTCTTTTGATTATAAGCCAATTGCAAATGTTTCTCTTTCTCCAGAGCTTTCTCGTTCCGTTCTTCCTCAGTAGATGTTTTACATGTATCTATGCTTGGATTTTTAATTTAATAACCTATTTACCTGAATAGTTTAGCGTACATACTATAGCATAACGGTTTTTCCTCTCCTTCGGTCTTTCTTTTAGCGACGTACATGTCATAGATTTTGGCGATATTAAGGTAAGGTGCCAAGTATAGCTTTAGTGTATGGCGTCTGGAGTAATGAATATACCTAATATTGTTACACAGGTTTTTGGTATCGCAATTTATTTCAATTCAACCTTAACAACAATTATACAACTGATAACATTAACATGTAACGTCTATCATAAAACTAAAAACTGACGTCAGGATCATCCTTATATAGCTTGTTTGACCCTTCTCGAACTGTCGTCTAGAATATTCTTGACGGGTAATGACATTTCTGGACTCTATTTTATCTTATTTTACCTGTACTTTTACTTATGACGACCGCAGCATACTGTAGAAAGATAAGTAACATTTTACTTCTTTTTCTACCTGTATGTTTCCTATAATAGCTGCAGGCTACTGCAGGTTGCTGCATAACAATATTTTGGAAAACTGTTAATGTGTTCGATTAATGCCTCTCTTTCAATATCCCTACTATTTACCTAAGTTTTCTTTAACAATTTCCTTGGCTGACTTCTGTTTCTTTTGAACTATAAAATCAATTTTGCCTCTTGTAATGCCGTGAATTTGTTGGAACATAGTTTTGCAAATTTTAATTTCTGTGCCAGATAAGGTAGCAAAGTATGAGACCATATCCCTATTCTTTCTTTTTCCGGGTTTAGTATCTTGACTTTTTCTTTCTACTTTTTTTCCGAGAATCTTATTCTGTCAGCTAGAAACTGATCTTTTTCAGTGATATTTTATAAAAGTTCTCAGAAATACTTTTTTATACTTCTGGTGACAGTCTCTCAACACATTTATAAAATTTTCAAGTAGCAAGTAGCGACAGGCTGAAATTCTTTGGCTGGTTTGACAACTCCTTTTCTGGTAATATATTCCTCCCCTTTTGATTTCTTTTTCTTCATCAGTTCTCTGCTTATTCTTTTTCTGTTTTTTTGTTTGCTGCATACTTATTATTCTTCACATCAGGACTTGATGGCTTACATCTTTTGGATAATACTTTGTTGATGAGTGGCTCATTATCAAAATCGTCACTGTCACTAAATGGCTCGTTTTTGTCAGATTCTTTACCTTCGAGCACAAAATTGGCGTCTCATCATTCACATTTTCAATGTTAGAATCTATCAATTTAGGAACTCCTGACACTTCATTATCAGATGAGTCACTTTCCTTAGTCACAAAACTAGTTGTTTGATATTCATCTTCAGATTTACTAATTATTTGGTATGGGCAAGGTATTTTCGATGTTTGAGATACGTTATACACATTACTACAGCTCGGTTGAGAATACTTATCATAACTGAAAACTCTTTTAACTATTACTTTTTGATTTTCAATTCGATTTTTCAGTACTTTCTCCATATTATTTTCACTATCCAATTGACATGTTTTATCACTGAGTACCCCTTGACCAATAACTTTCTGATCCAAAACACAAATTTTTGGCAGTTCCATCATATCTGCAGATTAACTACATACTGGTTTCGCCATTTCTACCATACGCTTTGACCTTGGTAGTTTTTTGAATTCGTTATCCATCTGAAAGAGAAATGTGTACATTTTAAAAATTTTAGAAAAAAAATCTGATGTGTCCAACACATGACTTTCCTATCTAGTTATTACAGGCTTTTTTCGGTTATTTTGTACAACCTATTACAGCACCTCTGTAAATATTTAGAGGTTAACTTAATATATACATTTTTTACATCTAACTCAAAACATTTTTCTATATACACTCATTGCCAACGAAAATGCTGAAAAATTTAAATTTTATACTTTTCCTCCAATTTATCCATTACGGTTCATTTTAGAGAAATCATGTATAAAACAAAAATTATAGAGATCGATATCGCAAACATCTTTTAGTTTAACAATTTTCTTAAAAAAATCAGCATTTTTTACATTTTGAAAAATTTCTCGAATACGGACCATTTTAGGAAAATTTTGTATTTAACAAAAATTATAAAGAATAATATTAGAAGTAACTTTTATTAAAAGAATTTTCTTCTCCAAACGTAAATAACAGAAAAGAAACGGTTAAAAAAGCAGAGGTTAAGCCTGCTGAAAGACCGAAAAAACCTTCAGGAGCGTAGAAGAAGCTTCTGAAGGAAAGAAAAATGGCTGCAGAAATGCGGACGGAGGAAAATCCTCACAAGAATGCAGCCCAAAAACGAAAACCCAATGGAGGGAGGACCAAACGAAGAAAGGGGATGAAAGGCCCCGATCTGAGTCGCAGACTCCTCCCACTCGAAGTATATAATATAAAACTAACCACCCATAAAATACCCACCCAGAGTTCCGATTCTGCTTAAAATTCAATCAGTTTACCTAAGGCCGGAATAAAGCTTAAGTTTAAAATTTAATGTGTTTTTCTATATCCGTTTTTGAATATTCTCTAAAATTCGAAATTTATACTTTTTCTCAAATATCTCGAATACGGTCCATTTTAGAGAAATTATGTATGGGACAAAAAATATAGAGAATTATATCACAAAGAACTTTCATAAAAATTTGATTTTTTTACATTTTGTCAAATTTCTCGAATACGGATCATTTTATGAAAATTTTTTATAAAACAAAAATTATAGAAAATAATATAAGAAGTAACTTTTATAAAAAAAATTTTCTTCTCCAGACGTAAATAACAAATATATTTAATAAAATATAAAAATTACCCCCTATCCCAGATGTTCCGACTCTGCCCAAAATCTTATCAGTTCACCGGAGGCCGGAATAAAGCTTAAGTTTAAAATTTGGTGTTTTTATTTGTATCTGTTCATGAGTTATGGTGGATACAGACACACACACACACACACACACACACACACACACACACACACACACACACACACACACAAAAACACACACACACACACACACACACACACACACACACACACACACACACACACACACACACACACACACACACACACACACACACACACACACACACACACACACACACACACACACACACACACACACACACACACACACACACACACACACACACACACACACAGACATCATCCAGAAATTAGTCAAAACGGATTCAGGTGACACCAAACCGTAAAAATCCGTCGAAAACTGGAGGTCGAAAAAAATCATGATTCCTATACTTTTCTTATATCTGTATACACATAGGAAAGTAAAAATTATGTATTGATATCTTTTGTACAACAATCAAGCAAAATTTACTATCTTATACACTAAGAACCTATCTAAATTGGAAATATTTAGATTTCATTTTCTTTGTCTAGGTAAAAAGAAAATAGATACCTTTTTGTTTTTAGAAAATGGCTTGCACTGAATTGGTATTAATAATAGAATAAAACTATTGAAAAAGGTAAAAGCAGTATAAATTTGATACTTTATAAGTTGTTCTATAGATCCTCAGTTCAAGTTTAATAAAGTTTGTAATAATTCTAGTGAAATCTGTGACAACAGACTCATTAAATTACAAAATAAAAAACCATTTAGTACTTACCTTTTCTTTTAATTATTAAAAAATCACATCAATAATTTTCAACACTCTATACAGTAGCTCTATAAACAACAAAATGAGGTACTCAAAATTACCTGTCATAATCTGATATGTTTATTTTATACTATTTTTATTATTTGGCAAAACTTGATACGTCTACATATCAGGTTTAGCCAAAACATGAAATGGCGGAAAAATCATAACGAATAATGACTATATCTCGACGCATCCACAATTTTCCAGATAGAGATATTCATGTCTTGCCAATATAAAATTTGGTATTTTTTTTAAATTTTTACTTTCCTATCTGTATACAGATAAGGAAAGTATAGGAATCGTGATTTTTTTCGACCTCCAGTTTTCGACAGATTTTTACGTTTTGGGGTCCCCTGAATCCGTTTTGACTATTTTCGGAATGATGTCTGTCTGTCTCTGTGTTGTGTGTGTGTGTGTGTGTGTGTGTGTGTGTGTGTGTGCGTGCGTGCGTGCGTGCGTGCCTGCGTGCGTGCGTGCGTGCGTGCGTGCGTGCGTGTGTGTGTGTGTGTGTGTGTGTGTGTGTGTGTGTGTGTCAGCGTGTCAGCGTGTCAGCGTGTCAGCGTGTCAGCGTGTCAGCGTGTCAGCGTGTCAGCGTGTCAGCGTGTCAGCGTGTCAGCGTGTCAGCGTGTCAGTGTGTCAGTGTGTCAGTGTGTCAGTGTGTCAGTGTGTCAGTGTGTCAGTGTGTCAGTGTGTCAGTGTGTCAGTGTGTGTCAGTGTGTCAGTGTGTCAGTGTGTCAGTGTGTCAGTGTGTCAGTGTGTCAGTGTGTCAGTGTGTCAGTGTGTCAGTGTGTCAGTGTGTCAGTGTGTCAGTGTGTCAGTGTGTCAGTGTGTCAGTGTTTCAGTGTGTCAGTATGTCAGTGTGTCAGTGTGTCAGTGTGTCAGTGTGTCAGTGTGTCAGTGTGTCAGTGTGTGTGTGTCTGTATCCACCATAACTCATGAACCGATACAAAGAAAAACACCAAATTTTAAACTTAAGCTTTATTACAGCCTGCGGTGAACTGATTAGATTTTGGGCAAAGTCGGAACATTTGGGGGGGTACTTTATTGGTGGTCATTTTTGTATTTTATGAAATATATCCGTTATTTACGTTTGGAGAAGAAAATTCTTTAAATAAAAGTTACTTATAATATTATTATCTATAATTTTTGTTCTATACGAAATTTTTCTAAAATGGTCCGTATTCGAGAAATTTGACAAAATGTAAAAAAAATATTTTTTTATAAAAATTGTTCAGATAAAAGTTATTTGTAATATAATTCTCTATAATTTTTGTTTTATACATAATTTCTCTAAAATGAACCGTATCAGAGATATTTGAGAAAATGTATAAATTTCGAATTTTGAGGAAAACTCAAAAACGGATAAAGGAAAAAACATTAAATTTTAAACTTAAGTTTTATTTCGGCCTGGGGTGAAGTTAAAAAATTTTGGACAAAGGCGGAACATTTGGGGGGATACTTTATGGGAGGCCGTTTTTATATTTTATGGAATATATCTGGTATTTATGTTTGGAGAAGAAAATTGTTCAGATAAAAATTACTTACAATAGTATTATCTATAATTTTGGTTCTATACAAATTCGAGAAAATTGACAAAATGTAATAAAATTCAAATTTTTAGGAAAATTGTTTAAATAATAGTTATTTGTGATATCGATCTCTATAATTTTTGTTTTTTATACGATTTTTCTAAAATGGACCGTATTGAAGGAAAATTGCTAAATTTAAATTTTTCAGTATTTTCGTTTTCAATGAATATCTATAGAAAAATGTTTCGAGTTAGATGTATGTGGAAAATGTATATATTTAGTTTATCCTCTAAACATTTATAGAGGCGCTGCAATAGGTTGTACAAAATAATCGGAAAAAGCCTATAATAACTAGATAGGAAAGTCATGTGTTGGACACATCAGATTTTTTATACAAAAAGAATTACAATTCAATATTGTCACCTTCAAAATAACTTCCTTCTGAGGCCACACAGCGCTGGAGATGTTTCTTCCACTCCTCATAGCAGTGCTGGAACTCCGATACTGAAATAACCTTCAGCTGGTCGGTTACAGCCGTTTGAATTTTTTCGACTGTCCCAAAATGATTTCCCTTGAGGTGGCTTTTTAACTTTGGTAAGAGAAAGAAGTCACAAGGACTCAAGTCAGGTGAATAAGGAGGCTGAGGAGTAACAGAAATGTTTTTACTGGCCAAAAACTCGTTTATTGAAATTGCTGTGTGACAAGGAGCATTATCGTGATGCAACACTCACTTGTTTTTGATGTTTGGTCTCACACGAATGACCCTTTTTCGAAGTCTTTCAAGAACCTCTCGGTAAAAGTGTTGATTGACCGTTTGACCTTGGGGTACAAACTCTTTGTGGACGATTCCGTGGATATCGAAAAAACAAATCAGCATGCATTTGATCTTTAACTTCGCCATCCTTGCCTTTTTTGGCCTTGGAGAGGTTGAAGTGTGCCACTCCATGCTCTGGCGCTTGGTTTCTGGGTCGTACTCAAACACCCAAGTCTCGTCACCAGTAATGACACGTTCCAGAAAATGGGTGTCATTTTCAATTGAATCCAAAAAGTCAAGTCACCTTTCCTTCTTGATGTTCTTCAGGTCTTGCGAAAGGTTTTTTGGAACCATTTTTGCGCAGATTTTTCTCATCCCAAATTCATTGGTCAAAATTTGATGAACGATGGTGTGAGTCAAATTTAACTCTTCCTCTATCATTTTGACTGTCAACTGACGATCTTAACGTACAAGATCCCGAATTCTGTAGACATTTTCATCGGTTCTTGAAGATGAAGGCCTTCCGCTTCGTGGTTCATCTTCAATCGACTCTCTTCCTTCTGAAAATGCCTTAAACCACCGAAAAACCTGGGCCCTTGACAAAACACTATCTCCGTAGGCCTGCTGAAGTTTCAGAAGAGTTTCCGTTGCACTGTGCCCAAGTCTGAAGCAAAACTTGATAGCACACCGTTGCTCGAAATTGAAACACAATACAAAAAACTGTTTCACAAAAACAATCGCTACGCACAACCAAATGACTCGAGCGAGGTAAACTCGTACTGAAGGTGGATCACATGTTCCTCTGCCGCCCCACTAAGCCCCGCGCTTCCAGTGTTGCCAGATCAAACGCAACGTTGCCAGTCTCATTACTTAATTTACAGACCTCGTATCATGGTGACAAAATCTCGAAAACGCAAAAAAAGTGAGTTATCATGTTTTGCCAAATAGCCACATAGTTTTATTTCTATAGGATATGTATCACTACCAAAATTAATATAATACCAACCTTTTTGGAAAAGAACTATGTAGGGTCAGTAAGTTTTTAATAGAAAGTAGAAAAAATAATTTAACGACTAAAATAATAAATATATATAAACATAAGGGATGTATCATCCCTAATAAAAAGGTCTAAACTGCTTTTTTAATGGTTTAATTAATGATCAAGTATTCTCAATTACAATGTTGCTGTGATATTGCTACTGTCTATTCACGTACTGCCTACTGCGCTGGTCTGCCTTCTCCCGCTCGTCCATCCTGACACGCATGAGCATGGACTTTAAGAATGTGTGGTGGAGAGAAAGACACCGCTGCTAACATATAAAATGAATTTTTTATTTACATTTATACAAGTATGTGTAATGACTATTTATGTTAAAAAAAATCGGTAAAGTATTTTACCCAGAACTTCCCTCGATATAGAAATTGTAAAAGCAAAAAACCAAAAACCCTTTACACATTTGCCTCTCCATCGATCTTCCTCTAGATCCCACCCGAATTCTTACTTTGCGTCCACTCGGTATTCTTCGTTACGATCATCGTTATTGAACAATACTGATTGGGTGCTTTCAAAATAGTCCAGTTACACAAACCAAAAGGACGATTTTTATTTTTTCCCTTCAAATGGGACCTTTTTTGATTGAATACGATTCCTTTTAGCGTCATTTTGAATATTTTTAAAATTATTTAGAAAATGTAATCTTTGACTTCTAAAATTCTTAGATACCAATTTTAGTCGAAATCTGTCGACTTTTAAAAATAATTTTTATTTTAAAATCTGCTCATCCTATATATACATACAAGATTTAAAATTGTTCTATAAAGCCGTTTTTAAGCTATCGGGCCAACAGACAGATAGACAGACCGACGGAATGGGGAAACATGTTTTTCGTAATCTAGGGACCCTAAAACGTGAAAATCTGAAATAATCTCGGAAGGTGACTTTTTTACGATTACAATACTTTCCTTTTATAGAGATAAGTAATACATGTATATGTGGTGAGCCAAAAAGTTGGTTAAGTGAGGTCGCTATTTATTACAATTCCTAGATGCATTTGAGAACTCTATTATTGGAATTAGCGCTCAATATGATAACATAATTTGTTCAGGAGATTTCAATATAGGTTTGTTAGTTGATACAGCTGCAGCTAGGCATTTGCATAATATATTTGATTCGTTTGGACTTATTCAACATGTTAACAAACCTACAAGAATAAGTAAGACCTCTGCCACTCTTCTGGATTTAATGATTTGTAATGATAAATTAAATATTAATGATTGTGATGTGTTATATGATCGAATTAAAAGTGACCATGGGTTAATAAAGGCAACGGTTATAATTGAAAATAATATTAAACCCAAAAAAACTATAACTATGCGTAATATAAAAAAAAATAATATGCAACAATTTTATCAAGAACTGTCATCTTTACCATTTGACCAGATTTACCGCACTAATGACATAAATATAAAAGTTGATATTTTTACGACCCTACTATTAAATATAATTAATAAATTTGCTCCATTGCATTCTGTAAATATAAAAAAACAAAGTAAACCCTGGATAACTGAAAATATCAAATTAATGTTTAAATTAAGGGACAATGCTCTAAGTCGTTTTAAACGAACTAAAAAAGAATCTCACTGGATATATTATAAAGAGTTACGAAACTTTACTAACAGAGCTGTATCTCACGAGAAAAAAGCTTATTTAGCCCACAAATTAAAAAATAATCTTTCAACTAAAACACTTTATAGCGAAATAAAGAAACTTAATATTTACTCTAATGATAAAAATAACGAAATTCCTAATAACTTAGCTGACGTCGATATGTTGAATAATTTTTTTATCAACTCTTCTCGGTCACAGCATAAAATTAACAAAGTTATTTTGGAAAAGTTTAACTCTAGCAGAAAAGAAGGACTTGGCAAGTTTCATTTCAGCGAAGTCAGTGAGAATGATGTGTATAAAATATTATTGTCAATAAAATCTAAAGCTATTGGTGCTGATGACATTGGACTGGACATGTTACTTTACTGCTGTCCGTTTGTAATAAAATATTTAACTCACATCATTAACAGTTCTATCAGTACCGCAATTTTTCCATCACAATGGAAAGTTGCGCAAGTAATTCCATTGGCCAAAATAAAAAATCCAAATGAATTTAAAGATATCAGGCCTATAAGTATTCATTGCACAGCTTCTAAAGTTATGGAAAAAGTTATTTATCAACAAATAAAAACCTTCCTAGATTATTATAATATTATTCCTATTAATCAATCTGGTTTTCGCCCCAATCACAGTTGCAACACTGCCCTACTCTCAGTCATTGACGATATTATTAGAGCTATTGACCAAAATCACCTTACAGTTTTAGTATTATTAGACTATAGCAAGGCGTTTGACAGAATAAATCATGCAATGCTAATAGGGCTATTACACCACCTAGGTTTTAATGAAAATGCGAAATGTTTTATAGATAACTATCTTAAAAATAGAATGCAGTATGTTAAATATAAAGATAAATTATCTTCTTCACTAGAAATTGAAAATGGAGTCCCTCAAGGATCTATTTTGGGGCCTTTATTGTTTTGCATCTCTACATCTTTATTCCCAGATTCACTGAAGTATTGCAATTTTCATCAATATGCGGATGATACTCAGATTTACCTTTCATTCCCTGCTTGTAAATTTGAAGAAAGCATAGCCAAAGTAAATTCTGATTTAAATTTACTTTTTAAATTATCTAATGACTATTGCTTAGATATAAATCCCTCTAAATCTCATGTTATGCTGTTTGGCAGGAAAAAAGATAGAATTAATTACAATGATCAACTTAAAATTAAAGTTAACAATGAAATATTGCCTAATACACATATCGCAAAAAACTTGGGTGTATTCCTTGATACTGATCTTAGATTTGAAAAACACATTATATAATATAATAAAAAAATGTGTAACGAATATAAAAATGATTTACGGCAATAAAGACACCCTGGATCATCGTTCTAAAATCTTATTATGTGAATCGCTTGTATTTTCTCACTTGAACTTTTGTGATTCAGTCTATGGACCATGCATTACTCAATTCAATAACCAGCGTCTTCAGCGCATTCAAAATACCTGCATTAGATTAATTTATAAATTAAAAAAAAATCAACGGGTTTCTCGTAAAAGGAGTGAACTAAAATGGCTGACAGTAAGTCAAGCTCGTTTTTTGCATTCCTGCTGCCTATTTCAAAAAATTTTACTATTTAAAACGCCGTCATATTTACATAACAAGATAAGGTTCAGAAGCGATGTTCATAATCTTAATATCCGTAAAAGAAATTTTGTATTAATCCCGCAACACAAGACTAAGATGTTTGAAAGCTCTTTTACTTACATATTTTATAAAACAATCAATTCTCTCCCCCCTGAACTTAAAAACTTATCTGTAAGTACATTAAAGCGTAAAATAAAATGTTATATATTAAATGGTGACATGGAAGTATCGTTTAAAATTTAAGATTTATCAAAAATATTTTCATTGATGCTTCGCATCAATTAATAATTATTGTAGTATTATTATTATTATTGTTAGATAGGTACTATAATTAGATATTGGTGTTAGTTATTATTATTTAATTAATAATTTTGTTTGTCTCTTTTTTGTGGGATTTACTATTATAATCTTTGTTATAATTCTTTTTTTTTGTACTTTTTACATCAGGATATATTGAAAACCATCTTCTTTCATCTTGTATGATTGACGATGAATATGTCCTTTTTAGTAAGTTCATATTTTGGTAGGTTTCTATTGTATTATTCATTTTCCTTTTTCATTATTATTATTATATTCTTGATATCCGCTACATTATAATGCTGTTATGTTTTATACCATTGGCTTACTGAATAAACGTTATTATTATTATTATTATTATTATTACAATATACTTTGTATATCGATAGTGTCACGATTTTAACTGTTTTGTTTTTATTTCAGGTCAATACAAAATTCATGAATTGGATAAAGTGATGTGGTCCTTGAGAAAGCAATATGGAAGAATTGTCAAAGTAAGCGGCTTAATAGGCCATCCAGATTTATTATTTATATTTGATGGCGATGAAATTAAAAAAGTATTTAAAAACGAAGAAACCATGCCTCACCGACCTTCTATGCCATCATTACATTATTATAAACAACAACTGAAAAAGGATTTTTTTGAAGGAAACGAAGGAGTCATTGGGGTGTAAGTAAAAAATTATTACGCTATTTATAAAATAAGAATCAGAAGACGTGGAGCAGGTCTGCGATATTTTTTCTTAAATTATCGCAGCGTGTTTAAGAGGTTCTTCCGTCTTATGAGGTAGAGTTTCGAACTGAATATAAATGATAAATCTTGTAGAAAATCGTGCTGCTAGGTTAATTGATTATTGTAGGATGAAGTAATTAAAGTACTTGCTCCTGATAACTGGTTTTATATTAACTTCTGCCTTGTGTCGAGTCTAAGAGTTTATCCTTGACACTGTCTTGTTTAAAGAAATGATGTGGTTTGACCAAGTTCGAAAGAGAGATAGAGTAATGTGTTACAAATTGATGAGTGAGCGGTTGCATTTATTTAACAATTTAATTTAACAGGCATCTAACGCTGGAGCTAAACAATTGCATATTCAGGGGAGAGCGGTCCGAGGCACGAGACGGATGGACCTCTTGGTATATCTGACTCTATTCTTTAAAGTGAGATACGACTTGAGATGACTAATAACTGGAAAATACTATTTAAGGGCTGAACATTTAGGTCCGGACTTAACGATTGGAATAAAATACACGTAGTTGAGTAAATTCAAACCGCTAACTCAACGTTGAACCAAATAAAAACTCTATGAATGTTTTTTGTTTAATTTTCGGTCTGTGTATAACTTTTTAATTTATGAAAAATTTTAAATTTTGAATTTTTATGATCTAGTTGGTTGGTTTTTAACCCATAGATCATCATATTATTATCTAAGTAAATATTTGAGTTATCGATTTGATTTTTTTTTAGATTGAAACATAAGCACCTCTCAGTACTAAATATTTTAAGATATCGAAATATTTTTTGTCGAAAATAATTTAAAACTTCTATCTTACACCATTTATGCAGAGTTAATTTCGAGATGCAACTAACTTTTTTATTTTTTAAAATATGCCGGTATATGCTGCGAATAAAATGAAGCAAGATTTTAAGAAAGAAATATTGGCCTGTGACTCATAGTTTGTATGTTATGAATTTTTTGCGATATAGTTCTCGCGACGCGCGTCTCGACTTATCTGGGTATCGATTGCTGTTCAGTAACTAGAATAAAGATATATAATGCTTGGCATTCTTATGATACTCTTTAAAGGTAATCAAACCCCTTTTAAACCCTCTATTTTTATTCAGATTTTTTTATAGAATAAAAAATAAAAGCTTTATTTCGAGAAGAAGAATTCAAGTTGCTATCGTTTTTTGTTTCTGAGCTGAAATTTTATTTTAATATTTTAATTCCCCTTAACCCCTTCATTTTTAATAAGATTTTTCAATAGCGGCACGGGTAGCGAGAGGATATCCGCAGGGTGGAGTGCTGTCTCCACTCCTGTGAAACCTTGTAGTGGACGGGCTGCTTAGGGCTCTCAAAAATAAGGGAAATAGAACCCTGGGATATGCCGATGATCTAGTGATCATGGCACAGGGAAAATACAACACTATAGTAAGAAATCAAATTGCAAGAGGCTCTAAATATAGTAACAAAACGGACAGAGCCGGGAGGACTAAACATTAGCTCAAACAAGGAAATTGGAGGGACTAGGGCCTCTAAACCTAAGAGGTGCAAGCATCCAGCTTAAGGGGGAGGTAAAATGTCTCGGGGTTATGATTGTCTCGAACCATCATCTAAAAAGAACCTCGTTAATGATGGCAAGGCGATCCTTTGGAAAAAAATGGGGTTTAAAACCAGACATGGTATATTGGCTTTATAACATGGTGGTGAGACCGATAATAACATACGCAGCTTTGGTGTGGTAGCCAAAGACACAGCAAAGAAAAGGAATAACGAAGGTAAGCAAGGTACAAAGACTTGCCTGCCTCGGAATAACAGGGGTAATAAAAACAACCCCTACTTCTGCAATGAAAGCACTAATAGGACGCCCACCTCTTCACTATGTGATACAAGGGGAGGCAAGATTAGGTGCTTACAGATTAGGGAATACACTGGGAAATCTTGACATTAGGCCAGGACACATGAGTATCTCAAGGTTAGTGACAGGCTAGACATGAGATCAGACCACATAACCAAGAGGTACTCTTTTATTACTCCATTTGAGGTTTTATTACAGGAAAGAGCGGAGATCATCATAAGGGAGCCCAATGCCCAACGACAGGAACAAACCTGGTATACAGAAGGGTCTAAGACTGCGGAAGGCACTGGGTCAGGAGTATTCTCCAAAAACCCTGATACTAACCATAGCTATCCTATAGGAATACATTCCTCGGTATTTCAGGCCGAGGTATACGCAATTTTGCAATGTGCAAAAACGAACAATGAAAGAGCTGTTGAAAATCAGCATATTCAAATAATGTCAGACAGCCAAGCAGCACTTAAGGCCATACCGAGTCAGAAAGTTACGTCGAGGCTGGTATGGGAATGCATCGAAGAACTAAGAACACTGGCAGACCAAAATAGTATAAAACTATTTTGGGTGCCAGGTCACCAAGGGATCGAAGGCAACGAAAAGGCTGACGAACTTGCAAAAAGAGGGTCAGAAGGAACGCCGGAACCAGACACAAACCCAGGAGTACCAAAAAGTACAGTCTGGGGTTTCATAAACGACTGGATTCGGAAACAACATATCAACTATTGGGGAAGCACCCCAAAACAGGCATATGGAGAAGCCTTAATAGGCAGACCATGTCCCAAAAGAACTGGAGAACTACTCTTAATTAATAGGAACCAGTTGAAAATGATAACAGGGTTCATGACTGGGCACGCCCCAGTAAAGGGACACTTGAACAAAATTGGCATGTACAATGGGGAACTCATGTGCCGACTATGTAACAAGAAACCAGAAACTGCCAAACACATACTGTGCGAATGCAAAGCTCTAGATCACAAAAGACAGGTTCTTTTTGGACAACCCCAGGTTGATCCAACAACGTATAAAACCCACTCACCCAAGGATCTGTACAAACTTTAAATAAAATTGTCATGGTAATATCGTTATTCGTTGTTGATTTATTGATTTCAACCCCCCCATAGCCCCCTATAATTGATAAAAAAAAATTAAAAATAAATAAGTTCCCATTATAAAGCATGATTTTTCCTAAAAATTTCAAGTTGATAATATTTTTAGTTTTAAATTTATGATTCTTTTTAAATTTTAATCCCCCTTCCCATTTTTAATTAATTTTTTTTTAAATGAATAAGCTTCGTTCCATCGTTGAGCTTGATTTTTCCTGAAAATTTCAAGTTGATATTGGGTTTCCTTTTTGTTTTATGATTTTTTTTAAGTTTCAATTCCCCCTTAACCCTTCCATTTTTAATTAGATTTTTTTAAAATCAGTAGGCTTCCTACCCTTATACAAATTGATTTTTCCCAAACATTTTAAGTTTATATCATTTTTCGTTTTTGACTTATCGTGCGGACAAAATCATTTTTCGTTTTTGACTTATCGTGCGGACAAAAAACGTGACCTCGGACGGATAGACAGGCAGACGGACGGACGGATGGACCGACATTTTTAAAAATTGTTTAAAATTTGATGAGAAGGATTTTGGTACAAAAAAATTTAAATTGGAATGAATATTAAAAACTGGTTTCTTGACATTAAACTTATAATATACTCTTCGAGAGTATAATAATAGAAGCCATTTAGTAGTAAGTTATGTTTTAAGTGGATACCTATAAAATAAATTTCGCATAGGTCTTTGGTGTTAAACACATGCGTTAAGTGTATGTATTTAAGATATGGAAGAATGCGTTATTTGCAAAAAATAAAACTGGTAAAAAATCAGGAAGCCTATACGGTATGAGCTTTAGACAATTTTTTCTGCTGCAGAAAAAAGGTTAGACTCTTCTAGTAAAAATATTTAATCCAAAAAGGATAATAAATTATCGGGGAGATCCAAACTAATGTAGCAAAGTGTATCCAAAGAGAGTTGCAATAGTCCGCGGAATATTTTTATATGTAAAACCATGATGTAAGAATATAGGTGAAGCGGTGTGCAGGTTTTGTGACGTCAACATCGGTATTGTCACGGCCACCTCTAGACTGTCGTGGGTTTGTTTACATTTTGTAATCATTGTTGCCTGGTCTCTTTTACCAGTTACTACTAGTTTTCCTTTAATGGATAGCCGGGAAGAGAACATGGCAAAGAACGAATCCACTTCATTGACGTTAAATTCCACAGAATCGTTTTAATTGAATGACTTGATGAATGGCGTATAAAATCTATACTCAGATTTTCGAATGGACTCATCGAATGTCGGAGATTGATTCAGATCAAATATTGAAGAAGTATGTGTATATGCTTTTTCTTCAGTTCTTTCCCTTTTGTACATAGTCATCGTTGACATGATATCCAAGTAAACGGAGGAACAATATATTTGCTGTGGTAAGATATCGTCGCTTAGGCACTTACGGCAACACTGAAGATTTGGATCCACCACTGTCTCTTATAACTAATCTATCTGCTTCTTGCTCTCAACTCCAACACAAGAGTACTATTTTCACCTTGAAAATTTACTGGATGACTTTCTTGATCTAAAGCAGCAGTTGTAGTATAACTGGTAAATATAGTAAATTTAGTGGCGTTTCGTTTATAGCGTAGCCAGGATCGACTTTGATGGCAAATTCGTAGGTCGTGTGTGCAGGTCTGTCTCCGTCGAAGGATCTCAACGTAATGTTGGCATCAAAGTGGATAGTCGATACTTTTAAAATCTTGACAGGCAAATCTGAAGAATCCGTTTGGCCAAGACTAAGGTGTTTTCCTGAGAATCCCAATATATGCCCAATATTATTCGGTTCTTTAAACGATGTTGTATAATATTTGCTAAAGATTTCACATTTCAATGTATTATTGTTTTAGTTTCAGAGAAAAATGTTGTTCAGGATTAGTTGCATTATCAAGACCCATTTTCGTTTGGATAAATGTTTCTATGTCGGTAATTTCATAACATCCTGTAGGAAACTCGATAACGTTCAGCTTGTTTTTCTAATCAATATAATACAATTTATCGCTCTGTTTAATATTTGGTATGGAATTGTATGAATTAAAAGATCTAATTGCCAATGCATAATCTTTTTTCGGATCCAACACTATCGGTGTAGAAGGTCGAAATGAAAATATGTGATTAGTGCTGTTTACTCTCAGTAACTGTGACGTGATGACTGATTTCATTGTAGTAGTGTAAGGACTTAAATAATACCCAGGTTTATTCAAATTCTTTATTACAAAATATACAATAGGAATTGTAATTTCTGCAAACGTCTGACAATACATGACGGGATGAATCTGTTTGACAAGGTAAAAGATGCATCAATTTACATTGGTATTCTTTCGTGAGTGTATACCGAAGATGCTACAATTCTACAGAATTCCACATAAACAATTTAATAATCATTTGTAAATATTCTTCAAGTTGCATCATTGGAGGCATAAGTGTCCACAATTACTTTGATCGTACGTTTGAAAAGATTCGTTCTTATAAAATAGTTTAACGTTTTTTCCTAAATATCGCTCAAGTTCTTTCATCGGCTTCAAATTACTAAATGAATCGAAATATTTCACCACTTAGTTTATCTTCTTATATGCTACCCAATGAGTACCACTATTTTTTGATGTATCTAAATTTACAATACCACATTCATATTTACGAGGACCGGACTTGGGTAAAGTGTCCGTCATAAAAACTCCTCGAAAATCGTAATCGTATAATGGTCTATTGGGCAGCATTATTAGTTTTTTTTTGCTTTTTCAGAAATAGACCGAAGCTTCCCTTAGCATTTTTTCTCAAGTACAGTCCTTTACCGACCGCTTCCATCGCTTTGTTATGACGTTGATCTTCTTCGATCTTCTTTTGAGCGTTTTTAACATCGATAGCAGTTTTCGCAATGGCACTTGCTCCGCCAGCAAGACTGTTGAGGGCTCCAAGTGCAGCAATAATCGGTATTAGAGGTAAAATTCCCCCGGATTTGTTTGTAGGAATAATTCTGGGAACACGTACAGTTTTTCTTCCACCAGCTCTTTTGATGCATTAAAAGCAGATTTTGTTAAAGTTGATGTAGGTGTAAAAACTTTAAAATTTTCATCACAAAATCACGTTGAAAGGCACGTTTGGTACGAGGACAAAGACGACGACCACGACGAGTTTTTAAACCCATGGCTAGTTTTCTTTTTGCTTTAATAGAATTGGTAAAAAACCAAGCGGCAGCTTTTTCACCAACAGAAGCGTCTTTGGACTTTACTCCGATCGGCTTTATGTCGTTCTTCAAGCGATTTATTTTGCAAATAAGCAATATCGTGTTGTTAACAAGCATCGTCTAACGGATTTATGCCCGGATCTTCACGTGCAAGCCTCTTTTGTAGTTTTGTTTCAGCTGAAAACAACAATAAGTTATAGAAAAGAAATACACAGCATCACACAATTACGTAAACAATATTCATAGCCAGGTACATGCAACTCGACTGGAAATTTATTAATAAGAGAATTCAAGACACCTTCACCTTGATACACCAATATGAAGACTGATGATGAGACGTGGTAACATCTAAATTTACACCCTTACATTTCGTACTCAAATTTCACACGATAAAGATTGTTCAACTAAAGCAGACCTTACCCATTATTAACTTGGACTTTACGACGGAACCTCAACATAGTAAACATGGCAAACTATTACCGAATTTGTTTCGCGCCATCATTTGTGGACCCAGTGGATGTGTAAAAACGATCGTTATATTGTCACTGCTTTTCGATCCAAATGGCACTAAATTTAAAAATATCTACGTTTACTCAAAGTGACTATACCAACCAAAGTATCAACTACTTCAAGAGGTAATTAAATACGCTAAGGGCACTGGATATTTTCCATTTAAAGACAACGAAGAAATTGTAAGTCCTATTAAGGCTAAAAAGAACTCGATATTCATATTTGATGATGTGGCTTGCGATGTGCGATGGACAGCAGAAAATTCGTGAATATTACTCAATGTGTCGTCATAAAGACATCGATGTTGCTTATCTCTGTCAAACGTACTCCAAAATTCCAAAACAGCTAATTCGAGGCAACTGCAACATCATTGTACTATTTAACAGGATGAAGTTAACCTAAAATACATATTTGATGAGCATGTATCTCCAGATGTTACCTTTGTTTCGTTCCCGAGAAGGTGCAGGATTATCAAAAGTCAAATCATTGTCAACACAAAATCTTGAGTTAATTTATAATGAAAAAACTATAGAATACGTCTATTGGGACAACCCGAATAAATTGGTCGATAGATTAAAGTTGTTAGTTGCTTCGAAACAAGCGGGAAATACGTCCCAACAAAACGAGATAACGGCTATTATTAATGAGAGAAAAGAAGCTAATATAATATGGTAAAGTTTCATTTGCAAAATGAGTCTCGATAAATTCAGACGTCGCTTTGATAAACAAAAAATAGCTCCCTATGCTCGTATTCCTCTAAAATTAACGCTTCCTCATACTTCCGATGGAAATATTGAAAACGTAAAGTTATGCAACATAAAAGAACTAACAGCTGATTCGGACGCTGCTTGTAAGAAATACATAAATACTTCGGTTATCGAATTTAAAACCTTACCAGCAATAACTAGTTTATATCGAGAGACCCTTCTATTGCACGGCAACAAAAAAATGTGTAGGTAAAGCTATTGTAAATGCAAAAACGTTTCTTCGAAAAGACATGAAGAAAAGTAGTACTGATGCAGCTAAAAATATAGATACTGTGCAGGTAGAATTGGATAACATTAAATATGCCATACAACATATAGACTTGACTCCAATACAGACAAGTAATTGTGATGCATCTTCACAATTGGCGCTTTTGGAAAGAAGAATATCAACCGTATCAAAGAAAGTATATGACCTTGATAAGCGTTTAACTGATGAACTAGGCGGGGTTACTAAGAACAGTATAAATCCTATGGTCAAACGCGTTGAAACATTAAAAGGCAAATGTGGCGTTTTGAGTGAAGATGTCAGCTAAGCACATTGTAAATAAAAAATGTGATGAATGTCTATCTGCAGCAATACTTGAAAACCAAGACTTATTCGTTATATTTAACAATTATTAATAATCTTTACTTCAAAGAGTTAAAGTGCTAGAACGAATCCATGGTATCTACATAGAAGATTCAACTCGTTAACGAGCTGCACAAACCGGCTAGAAAAAATTATCCTAGTCGCATCATTATTAAAGGCTTGGACAATTTATGGCAAATGGATTTGGCTAAAATGCGTCCTTACGCTCATCAAAATAAAAATTTTAAATTAATTTTAGTTTTCAAAGTGTATGTGGACTCAACCATTAAAGACAAAGACGGGAGAGGAGCTTACTTGTACATTTTCAGATATTCTCGCACACACTAAACGTACGCCGAAAAATCTACAATCCGATCAGGGAACGGAATTTTACAACAGCAAATTTCAAAGTTTAATGAAGCAATATAATAATAATCATTATAGTACGTACAGCACCAGAAAAGCTGCTATTGCTGAGAGAGTCATAAAAACGCTGACAAATAAACTTTACAAATACTTTAGTTTAAAAGGCTCATATAAATGGATTGATATATTACCCACATTACTTCCGTATATAATGAAACACGTCATCAAACCATCGGATGTCGGCCTTCACAAGTAAATAGATCCAACGAAAAATATATTTTGAATCGAAAATATTCACATCTGAAAATTGCTGGCCCACGAAAATTTAAAGTTGGTGACACTGTACGTATCAATCGCGCAAAAATGCTTTTTCAGAAAGGATACGTCCCCAGCTAGACAACTAAATTATTTAAAGTATATGCTTGAAGATATGTATGGTTCACCAATCAAAGGAGCTTTTTACGATGAGGAATTACAGAATACTGCAAATCCCGACGTTTATTTGGTGGAAAAAGTGTTGCGTCGAAAAGGTACTAAAATGTACGTTAAATGGCTTGGTTTTGATAACAAATATAATAGTTGGATTGAGAATGATGATGTCGTTTAATATCAAACCCATTTAATCGTAGTGCTTCATGAATAGTGGGGGTACGAAGATATAAATTAAGGAAACTCAAGTACCTGAGTCTCAGTTGTTGTACAGCAATCAGTTCTCCTAGTTTTTCACACAATATAATCTTAAGATAATGGTTATGATTCTGAAGATAGTGAGTTTGATGTTCCCATAACTCCATCAACACCGGAACCGTTATCACCATCGATAGTGTCTGAAGACTACGATCATGAAATAGATTATCTCTTTGAGAGGTACGAAGAAGCATCTAAAAACGAAGAGTATTATTTGCTCTACACGCAATTTCCACATGATATCTGTCAAATTGTGTGTGGTCTAAGTCAATCACGATCATTTACTCCAGCTTCACAAAGACCAGTGGGAAAACATATCTTTTAGCTCATATGAGTGGGAACAATTAATTATCTATCTTCGAGATAGCAATTTTTTTCAACGAGATTGTGGACCGTCCTGACGATGTGGAACTCAAGTGTGGTGCCTTCTGCAAGCTCCGACAAGTAATCTACGATAGCACGAAATTTATCAAAGTTACCAAGCACAACTTGAGCTTTTTCCTGTCACAAGTGGACGTGATGAACCTCTTACATATAAACATATAAATAATGAACCATCACAGAGCGAGGCGTTCTGAAACAGCATTTTTCATGTAAAAATAACGCTTCTATGTAAAAAAGGACGAAAACAGCGAAAAACGACGCTTTTACGTAAAAAAGGACGAAAACGACGAAAAACGACGCTTTTACGTTAAAAACGACGAAAACGTCAAAAAACGACAAAAACGTTAAAAAACGGCAAAAACTATAAAATCATTGAAAAAAAACGACACGAGATTTGATTTCATACTTTTTTATTAAAGATATATACAAAAATTAGGTTAAGTGTGCTACAAAAGCTAAAAATTAGCAAAATACAATATAATTACAGAGAGATGATAAGAGATAGATATTCTTGTTTTTTCTTTTTATTAAAGTCATTAATTACTTTGTATATAATGAGTGTGCGCCTGAATTGTACGTTTACGTTCTGCATTTAAAAACAGCATATCACTTAAACAATGATTTTTGACTCTGTTTTTTTAATTCTCTAATACAACAGGTTGGCAATTCATCTTTTAATAGTGCTGGTAGTATGAAATAACAGGTTAGACTAACTTTGCTATACCAAATCTCTAAATCTATTAGTTATCGAATCATTTTAAATTTTCCATCAATGACGGTTATTCTGCAAGCATCTCTAATAGTCCAATAAATGTGATTTTCTGCTAGTGATTGTAACGTAGGGACTTTAAAACCTATTTTACCTACACAATCTACCTGTAATTCTGGAGCAACAGATCTATTGTTCTCCATATCCTATAAAAAAATATTAAATTATACTTTAGTGACCCCAAGGAAGCGTGCCAAACGTTCCCGGTTTTAAATGCCGTTTATCGTCATGCGGACTTTTTTTCTGCTCTATCCTAAACACTTTATGTGAATATGACCAAATACATCGTTGGCTTGCTGATTGCACCTCGAAATCTTTTATTTTATAATCATCATATGTAATTTTATTTTTTACAACATTATATTTTACTCCTTTAGTTTTTTTGTTACACCTAAATTTTTTAAATTACAACTAATTTTGTCTTCATTAACTTGCTTATGTTCTAGGCGCAACTTTTCCTTTTCTTTATCCTCATTAATTATTTGCAACTTGTATGTGTACATATTTGATCTTAGCCCCACAAAATGGTCAATTATTGCCCCCTTTTGTCTCGTCCTTCATTAAACCAATTACATTTTTATTTACACACGGTATGTTATATGGATTGTTTTCTGCCTAATCTGAAGTATCAAATTTAGATAAATCTGCTCCAATAACATCATTATACCAGTGCCCATTTTCGGTAACATGTGGCTATAATGAAAATCATACATGCATACCTTAGAAAGTTCTAAAATTGCCATGCCAATATACAAAAGCTTAATAAATACAACCTTGCTTTTCTTTAGTTCAATAGTCACGAGATTTTTATTTAAAATTGTTCGACTATGAAACCAAACACTTGCAATCAAGTTTTAGGGCTCCATAGGTCTCTCTCACTGACTCATCAACTTTACCGTTCTGTGACGTCTTATGTTCTCCATCGTCTTACCAAATACCGCAATATTCATCAATTTAAAAAGGTTTTTTTCAAGTCATTTGTAGCTTCCGTCCTCACTCGAGTATTTGACTCGATCTAGGGTTTCAGCCACGCTGATTGTTTAAACTGCAACAGTTTATGTATTTTGACTAATTTTAATCCGTTATTTAAAGCTTATTTTAAATTTCTATAATGCATAATGTATTTTTCTTTACGATAAAGGGTAGTCATTAATTTGGGTAATTTTGAGCCAGGCGGAATGCGGTGTTCGGCAGCAAAAAGAAAATATTTATGTATATCATGCAATTCACGTGGATATTCTAAATCAACTTGAAAAATATAGCCCTCAGATGCATTATCTGGTATGGACATCATATCAATGTATCCTTTAGGAGAGCCAAATTTATTGGCATTCGCCCACTCGAAACCTTCGTAGGGCATGGGCTCACTCATTGCCCAGCCGTAAAGGTTATTCACATCTAGGTACATTGGGTCTTTGAGAGTCGCCTTCCATCCCATCTCCGTAGAAACGGAATTGGATGCTTGCCCCTGTTCCCCTGGTATAATGGTCCGCCCAGTGCTGGCAGAACTGGATCCTGCTGCCATCATCACATCTATTGAAAATATATAGAATGCGCACCCTGTCCCTACCGCTATGAGGGGTCGCTTATATCAGCGTTTTGTCGGAGCCTCCACACCTTTCGCCTAAAAGCTTTCGATTTTTTTTTGCCCTTATTGTCCATATAAAGTCCCTCGAGTAGCTAGAGAAATATTCGTCACTCCTGAAATAGCCCCGCATTATCAGAAGGCTGGTTACTTGGTACTGCTGGCCTTTCTCCTATTCATCACCCGGAGATGCACTCAGCAGGCACTCATCTGCTGATCATTATTACAATACTTTTATGTGCGTCAATTCATATTGAAACATTTGTCATAATTATAAAAATATTTTTTTGAAAATGTACCAAGATTTTAATTTTTATGTCATGATTTTTTTATTTCAGGCATGGACCCAAATGGGAAGCTTTCAGAAAACAAGTGCAACAGTTCTTATTACCTCCGCTTACTGCTAAAAAATATATTGAACCTTTGGATATTATTTCTATGGATTTTTTGAACAAGTGAGTTTTTAATTAGTAAAATGGAAACAGTTTTGATCAAGCATTATAGTCCCCAGTACATCAAATTTTGGATTTTGTGACTCCTGTACATGCCAAACTTCCTGAGCGGCTTCATAAAACCAAGTCGGACAATTTTTTTAATATACTTCATCCTGGGCGATATGACATTTTCGCGTTAGCTCTTGTCGTTCTGATGTCTCTTAGGAAGTTGATATATGTACCTGTACTTTTAATGTAAATCAACGGTTTTTTATATTACATTAACGATATCACAATTTTCGGACAAAAATCACGTGGCTTTGGAGGTTTGACGCCCTTAACACGTCGCTGTGGAGTCCCTAAGGAAGTTTATACATGTACGTGCAGTTTTATTGTTAATCGAAGGTTTTTATATTATTTGTTGGACAAAGATCACGTGAATTTGGAAATTTGGGGGGCGGGTGTGTACGGTACCTCCCAACATTACGCTGTGACGTCCCTAAGGAAGTCGATACATATATGTCCAACAAAAACAATTTTAAAACGTGTTGTAAATATTGGACAAAAATTGAGTATTAACGTCAGTAACACAAATAAAGGTCCCAAAAATGTGTAACTATGAATCCTCCATATACAGTATGGTTCAAATGAAAGGAATAAATTCATTATAATGGAAGTAGCTGGTTTTTCGAAAAAATGCTCGGACAGGTCAATTTTGTTTACTCAAAGCGCAATTTTTTAAATAGAATTTTATTTTCCCCCACTTCCCATTTTTGGGCAGTGATGTCATTGACAAATTTTTTAAATGGTAACCTCAATTTTTTTTTCTTGATTTTGATAGATCTTGCAATTTCCTACTCGGAAACATAATATTTGAAATATCTTACAAAACAATTTTTTTTTTAATAGAAGACATTTAAAGATCAGACACACAAATTTTATTTTATTTTGAGAACACAATAAATAAGTAAAAGATAATTATTTGTAATTAAATGCCTAATCTAACAAAATAATAATAAAAATAATAATAAAAAGAATTTGTGAAATTGTCATTAAATTCTTTTTATTATTGTTATTTTTTTTTTTTTAGATTAAGCACTTAATTACAAATAATTATCTTTTATTAATTTATTGTGTTTCAAAATAACATAAAATTTATGTATCTGATCTTTAAATGACTTTTTTTCAAAAAAAATCGTTGTCAGATATTTCAAATATTATGTTTCCGAGTATGAAATTTCAAGATCTATCAAAATAAAAAAAAAAATTGGGGTCGCTATTTAAAAAAATTGTCAATGACGTCACTGCTCAAAAATGGGAAGTGGGGGAAAATTAAATTTTATTTAAAAAATTGCGCTTTAAGTAAACAAAATTGACCTGTCCGAGCATTTTTTCGAAAAACCAACTACTTCCATTATAATGAATTTATTCCTTTCATTTGAACCATACTGTATAATAATAATGTAACCCATTATTATTATTAAT
The DNA here is from genome assembly GCA_927349885.1 of Psylliodes chrysocephalus. Taxonomy (NCBI): domain Eukaryota; kingdom Metazoa; phylum Arthropoda; class Insecta; order Coleoptera; family Chrysomelidae; genus Psylliodes; species Psylliodes chrysocephalus. The sequence continues at coordinate 8,931,248 of OV651817.1, forward strand.
ATTATTATTATTATTATTATTATTATTATTATTATTATTATTATTATTATTATTATTATTATTATTATTATTATTATTATTATTATTATTATTATTATTATTATTATTATTATTATTATTATTATTATTATTATTATTATTATTATTATTATTATTATTATTTATATTATTTTATGATAGACGTTAAACGTTATTGTTTTTTTTTTAATTTGGTGTCATCGGCATCAACTACTTAGATCATTAGACCGTGTTCAGTGTAGGCTTTGTAACTATTTTCCAGCGCCACTTTAGGAAATGCACTGTTAATTAAAACCCAACAGTGAATGGTCGAGTGGGGAATCCTACCAAGGCATCAGAATTAATTTTAAATAATTAAATTAAATTAAAAAATCCCGGCCAACGGTGCGATTCGAACCCGGGATCTTTGGATCCGCAGACAGAGACTCTACCACTGAGCCACCCCACCTCCTATTAATAATAATATTAATAATATTTTTATTATTATTATTATTATTATTATTATTATTATTATTATTATTATTATTATTATTATTATTATTATTATTATTATTATTATTATTATTATTATTATTATTATTATTATTATTATTATTATTATTATTATTATTATTATTATTATTATTATTATTATTATTATTATTATTATTATTATTATTATTATTATTATTATTATTATTATTATTATTATTATTATTATTATTATTATTATTATTATTATTATTATTATTATTATTATTATTATTATTATTATTATTATTATTATTATTATTATTATTATTATTATTATTATTATTATTATTATTATTATTATTATTATTATTATTATTATTATTATTATTATTATTATTATTATTATTATTATTATTATTATTATTATTATTATTATTATTATTATTATTATTATTATTATTATTATTATTATTATTATTATTATTATTATTATTATTATTATTATTATTATTATTATTATTATTATTATTATTATTATTATTATTATTATTATTATTATTATTATTATTATTATTATTATTATTATTATTATTATTATTATTATTATTATTATTATTATTATTATTATTATTATTATTATTATTATTATTATTATTATTATTATTATTATTATTATTATTATTATTATTATTATTATTATTATTATTATTATTATTATTATTATTATTATTATTATTATTATTATTATTATTATTATTATTATTATTATTATTATTATTATTATTATTATTATTATTATTATTATTATTATTATTATTATTATTATTATTATTATTATTATTATTATTATTATTATTATTATTATTATTATTATTATTATTATTATTATTATTATTATTATTATTATTATTATTATTATTATTATTATTATTATTATTATTATTATTATTATTATTATTATTATTATTATTATTATTATTATTATTATTATTATTATTATTAATATTATTATTATTATTATTATTATTATTATTATTATTATTATTATTATTATTATTATTATTATTATTATTATTTATTATTTTTTTTTAATTATGCAACATCGATTAATATGATCATTAGCTGCTTGCTTTAATAGTTAGTTTTTAAATTTTATTAAACATGTTTATTACTCGCATGTAGGTAAGTGTTTTTTGACAAATTGCACATTTGTTAACATATTTTGTGTTCTATGTTCAATTCCTCCAGAAATTCTATCTTGTTGATAAGCAGGGCAAGTGAAAAAATGTTCGACAAATAGGCGGGCGTTGCAATGTTCACATCTTGGTCTCGGGTCCCCAACTAGAAGGTATGAGTGGATAAAGAATGTATGCCCGATTCTTAGTCTACAAATTACCACTTGTTCCTTTCTACTTAGTTGTTCTGGGTAAACCCATTTATCAACAGTGGGTTTTATATAACTCATTTGGCCACCATAAACTCTTTAGCGATCAAGCCATGACATTTTGATTTTTTTTTATATTGGACCTGAAATCTAAGAATGGGACTGGAACACCTGCATCTACTTCTTCTGCTGTAGCGTTTTTCGCAGCTCCATCTGCAATTTCGTTACCTCTAATTTGACAGTGACCCGAGATCCACATAATAGTAGGTCTTATTCCTATCGATGTAAGGTGAGTAATTATTTCTAAAATTGTCTGGCTACAAGGGTTTCCTGTAAATGGATTTTTCAATGATTAAATGGTTCTTAAGGAGTCCAAAAATAAGGCAGCTTTGGGACTGGGACATAGTGAAAAAACAAAGGATTTGCCAAATAGCATACAATTCTGCTGTGAATATTGAGCAGTAATTATTTAGTGTCCAGCTATATTCAGAGCCATCTACGACAATGGCAGAGCCAACTCCATCCTTTGTTTTGGAACCGTCTGTGTAAATGATCAAGCTGTTCATCTGGATTTCCAATTCTTTCATGAAGAGTAACCTGTACATTAATGCGGCCGTTTCGTCTCTTTTTAAGATCGATAAGTTTAAGTTTATGTTTGGAAGGATGATATTCCAGGGTGGAACAGATGTTAATGGCTCGTGTAAAATTGTTATCTGTTCGAAGTTATGTTTTCCGAGTGCCTCGGTGTTGTGGATTCGAGTAGGATGTGATGTTATTGGTCTGGTAGCATATTCATAGTCTGTCAGAAAAGTAGAGAAATTAAGGTGAGTTCACAAGGAAAGAATTTTGTAAGCATATGTCATCGTTTGGGCATCTCTTCTTAGATCTAGTTGATGCATCGCATTGTATTGCCGCTACGGAGCTTGTTCTAAAAGCGCCTGTCGCAAGCCTTAAAGCTGAATATTGAATTTTGTTCAACATTTTAAGTCTCGAGAGTCTACAGGAGTTATATACGATTGCCTCGTAATCGAGTCTACCTTGAACGACAGATTGGCAGTCTAAGCAATACCTTCCTATCTGTTCCCCATTTAATACTTGCCGTACACTTTATAATATTCGGGGCTTTCTTTACATTTTGACTCAAGCTGATTTATTTGATCTGTCTAGTATAATTTACTATCAAACACAAGTCCTAGGAATTTAAACGAGCTTTCTACAGGTACTAGGTATTCTTGCAAATATAGTTCTGGGTTTGCGTGATTTAGTCTCAGCCTGCAAAAATGTATTGAATTTGTTTTTTCTATAGAAAGTACAAAGCCTCATCTAGTAGGTTTATCTCGTTATTTAAGGATTCGTTTATTATATCCATTGACTTATGCCCCTGGAAGAAGAGTAGAGTATTTTGACTTGCTTCTTCCATTTTAGTATTACATCCTGAGGCCATTTTACGTCTAAAATTTCTTCAAGACTATTAAAATCTTCATTTTCTGTAGAACATTTTTTATTTTTTCCTCGATTTTCAATTTCCTTTTGTTTTGTTCTTTTTTAATGTCGTCTTTTCCTACTTGTATTCCTTTAGATTCCAGCTCTTTTTCTGGATTTTTTGCTTTATAATTCCTAACTCTCTTATCTACAACTTTCCATCCCTTACATATTTTATCTGTCGTTCGAGTTTTTGCACCAAAGTTTTAATTTCTACTTCTGTCTATGAACTATTAGCAACAAGATTTGATAGTATCTCAATGGTTTTTGTTTTTCTTTCTACTTCTTTATTATAGTAGCTAATCTTCTTTTCTCCCTTGTTTTTCATTTGTTTAGTTTCTTTCAGAGTATTTTATTTGCTTGTAAATAATTTTTGTTTGTTTGGATGGTTTCATCCATTTCTTTCTCTCTTATTCCTGTTTCTGTGCCTAAGATTCCTGTAGAAAGCTTACGCTTCTTCTCGTTTTTCTGTTCCAGTGTTTCGTCTATGTTGCTTAAATCTAGCCCAGTTTCTGCTCCAGCTGCTACTCGTATATTTTATATTGGGGTAAACCAATATTCTTCTTCTATCTCCCCAGTATTTGGTGGTGTCCTGGGTAGTGAATCTCTTTTCCTAAAAGGATCATTTGCCACTTCTCTAAGGTTTATATCCTGTCCACTGTTCGCCCTTGTCCATTTCTGTTCCTTTAGTTCGCTTGTGTTTGTGTTTTTCTTAATAATGCTCATTTCTGTTCCCATGAGTAGCTAGGGAAAAAACAGTCAATTCCTACAAAGCCCCGCATGTAGCCTTGCTTCGGTATATTACCTCCGCCTCCAACAGCCTCCCTTAACCGACTGTTTCCTGTAAGTTAATGGCGCCGGGATCTCGCCATTTGCCCCCCCCCCTTGTTCTGAGTAGGACTTGTCTCTGTATTTCGTTCGAACATGGGCTTTGTTGTCTTCCACTGGCTTTTGTTGGTGTTGCCTAGTCGACATCGGTGACCCCGCCAGTGCCCCACCAACCATTTTGTATTGAGCTGCCTCTTGGCTTCACTCTAACCGTTCTAAAGAAATGTTAAAGATATACTGGACTCTTTCACCAAGTTGAGGTCCTGCAACTCCCAAAATATTATAAGTTTCCAAAATAGTTCCAAAAGTTAAATATTTTAAAATTATTAATGGCTATATTTCATAGTATAATTTTACTAAATTCGGCAAACGTGTATGTTGGCATTAAATACACCTATTAGCAAAAAAATTAGTTAAATTAACTTTTCTAGTTGCATAAGGCATGGATAATAACACCTTCATGCCCTGTAAATTATACGCCACTATCCAAGAATCCAATTGGATTATAATTTAGAGATATTTTTTAAATAAATCATGTACTCCCTTCCCTATTAGGTTTGATTTTTTAGATATTCACACTCAAAAGTGGATATTCAAAATTTTAATTCATTTTTTAATTTTGCAAGTTTAGATCTTTTTATAAATTCTCAGCAAGAGTACATCATTTATTTAGAAAACATTTAAACATTTAATTAGAGTCCAAATAAGTTTTTGGACCGTGATGTGAAATTTAGAGGGCATGAAGGTGTTACTTATTCATGCCAAATGCCACTGGCAAAGTTTTTAACTGATTTTTTTTGCTGAGATGTAGCTTACTTACTTACTGAATTAAGTTAAATTATAGTGAGTAATTAAAAAATTATAGAAATTAATTTTTATGAATGTTCAGACTTTAACGTCCTGTATTTCGAAAACGAGTAAGGTTTTACTGAAATATTATTTGTTTAATCACCTTATTTTTATCAGAGAATTATTTGTTTTCTGTGTCTCATATATATGTATACAGGGTTGGCCACTTAAAAGTTCCACCCCCTCTTATCTTCGTTATTCATTGACATATCGGAATGTTTTGTTTTGTTTGAAAGACTGGAACAACTACTTTCTTATGATAAATTCAATTATTCTGTAACGTCATGGCTTACTTCCGGTTTTTCCGGAAATAATAGAAAATCGCACTTTATTTTTTATTTTTAAATTGAAACCCACTTTTTTTATTGTAAATTTGATTTTCTGGGACATTTTTGTATAGTAATCATGTGCTGAAAATTTTCTGGCAGCTGTCAAAATGGCCGCCATATTTGATAATATTTTTTCTAAACATGTTACTATTAATTCGTTTATGGAAAAAAAAATATAGGACTGTATAATCTTTATAAAATGTATCTAGCATTTTTATTATTAGCAAACCGTTTATTAATTCCATCCGCTTTTATCTTTGTTGTTAATTGACATATCGAAATAAAAACTTTTTGTTTTATAGCTTATAACATATAATTTCATATACTGAATCCAATTGGTCTGTGACGTCTTGGCTTACTTCCGATTTTTCCGGATATAACTGAAAATCGCAATTGAAACCCTTTGTTTATTAAAAATTTTAATTTCTGGGACAGTTTTGGATAAGAAGTGTAAATTGAAAATTTTCTGTCAGCTGTCAAAATGATTGTCATATTGAACAATATAATTTTTAATGTTATTGTTAATTCGTTTATGGAAAAAAATATTGGAATGTATGAAATCATTGTAAGCTTCAAAGTGTCCATTGAGATCCATTTACAGTGTACCAGTGGCGCATCTAAAATTTTTGTTATTAGCAAACCCTTTAATAATTCTACCCGCTCTGATCTTCCTTATTAATTGAGATATCGGAATGAAAACTTTTTTGTTTGAAAGCTTGGAATACATACTGTCAAATACTTGATTCAACTGGTCTATGACGTCATAGCTTACTTCCGGTTTTTCGAAAATAACAGTAAATCGCAATTTATTTTTTATTTTCAAATGAAAATTCACTTTTTTGTTGAAAATTTAAATTTCTTGATCACATCAATGTTAATGTATTATTTTATGATAGGTATTGATTTATTATATTAATTCTTTAAAGTTTAAAATGCATAAAATTTTACTTTTATCACTAGTGCGTAAAGTAAGACTTTTTACGCACCAACCAGTGTGTAAACAATTTTTAGTATTTTGATGTGATAAATGACATTCTATTTCAAATTTCATATTATATTATATTATATTATATTATATTATATTATATTATATTATATTATATTATATTATATTATATTATATTATATTATATTATATTATATTATATTATATTATATTATATTATATTATATTATATTATATTATATTATATTATATTATATTATATTATATTATATTATATTATATTATATTATATTATATTATATTATATTATATTATATTATATTATATTATATTATATTATATTATATTATATTATATTATATTATATTATTATATTATATTATATTATATTATATTATATTATATTATATTATATTATATTATATTATATTATATTATATTATATTATATTATATTATATTATATTATATTATATTATATTATATTATATTATATTATATTATATTATATTATATTATATTATATTATATTATATTATATTATATTATATTATATTATATTATATTATATTATATTATATTATATTATATTATATTATATTATATTATATTATATTATATTATATTATATTATATTATATTATATTATATTATATTATATTATATTATATTATATTATATTATATTATATTATATTATATTATATTATATTATATTATATTATATTATATTATATTATATTATATTATATTATATTATATTATATTATATTATATTATATTATATTATATTATATTATATTATATTATATTATATTATATTATATTATATTATATTATATTATATTATATTATATTATATTATATTATATTATATTATATTATATTATATTATATTATATTATATTATATTATATTATATTATATTATATTATATTATATTATATTATATTATATTATATTATATTATATTATATTATATTATATTATATTATATTATATTATATTATATTATATTATATTATATTATATTATATTATATTATATTATATTATATTATATTATATTATATTATATTATATTATATTATATTATATTATATTATATTATATTATATTATATTATATTATATTATATTATATTATATTATATTATATTATATTATATTATATTATATTATATTATATTATATTATATTATATTATATATTATATTATATTATATTATATTATATTATATTATATTATATTATATTATATTATATTATATATATATTATATTATATTATATTATATTATATTATATTATATTATATTATATTATATTATATTATATTATATTATATTATATTATATTATATTATATTATATTATATTATATTATATTATATTATATTATATTATATTATATTATATTATATTATATTATATTATATTATATTATATTATATTATATTATATTATATTATATTATATTATATTATATTATATTATATTATATTATATTATATTATATTATATTATATTATATTATATTATATTATATTATATTATATTATATTATATTATATTATATTATATTATATTATATTATATTATATTATATTATATTATATTATATTATATTATATTATATTATATTATATTATATTATATTATATATTATATTATATTATATTATATTATATTATATTATATTATATTATATTATATTATATTATATTATATTATATTATATTATATTATATTATATTATATTATATTATATTATATTATATTATATTATATTATATTATATTATATTATATTATATTATATTATATTATATTATATTATATTATATTATATTATATTATATTATATTATATTATATATATATTATATTATATTATATTATATTATATATTATATTATATTATATTATATTATATTATATTATATTATATATTATATTATATTATATTATATTATATTATATTATATTATATTATATTATATTATATTATATTATATATATATTATATTATATTATATTATATTATATTATATTATATTATATATTATATTATATTATATTATATTATATTATATTATATTATATATTATATTATATTATATTATATTATATTATATTATATTATATTATATTATATTATATTATATATTATATTATATTATATTATATTATATTATAATTATATTATATTATATTATATTATATTATATTATATTATATTATATTATATTATATTATATTATATTATATTATATTATATTATATTATATATTATATTATATTATATTATATTATATTATATTATATTATATTATATTATATTATATTATATTATATTATATTATATTATATTATATTATATTATATTATATTATATTATATTATATTATATTATATTATATTATATTATATATTATATTATATTATATTATATTATATTATATTATATTATATTATATTATATTATATTATATTATATTATATTATATTATATTATATTATATTATATTATATTATATTATATTATATTATATTATATTATATTATATTATATATTATATTATATTATATTATATTATATTATATTATATTATATTATATTATATTATATTATATTATATTATATTATATTATATTATATTATATTATATTATATTATATTATTATATTATATTATATTATATTATATTATATTATATTATATTATATTATATTATATTATATTATATTATATATATTATATTATATTATATTATATTATATTATATTATTATATTATATTATATTATATTATATTATATTATATTATATTATATTATATTATATTATATTATATTATATTATATTATATTATATTATATTATATTATATTATATTATATTATATTATATTATATTATATTATATTATATTATATTATATTATATTATATTATATTATATTATATATAATTATATTATATTAATTTATATTTATTTTTTTTGTTTTTTTTTTTTTATTTTACGATACTCCCCATTTTTTTTCCTCCTTAAAATGTAAAAATCCAAAAACCTTAAAATACGTCTTTATTTACTTATGATAAGTAGCTACAATTCCAATTTTTAAAATTCTATAATTAAAAAACCGAAAGTCTCATTTAAACTTTCACCTTTCGTTTCCTCCCTTAATATGTAAAATTCAAATATTTTGAAACATGTCTATTTATTTATGAATAGTACCTACAATTCCAATTTTGAAGTTCCTACCATACAAACTTTCACTCCCCACACATGTCCCCTATTTCTCCAATTTCCCCCCTTTTCCTACTTTCCCTCATTTTCCCTCTTACCCCATTTTCCCCATTTTCCCTCTTAAAATATGAAAATCTGAAAACCTGAAACACCATGATTTATTTGCGATGAGTAGCTATGATTCCAATTTTCAAGTTCCCACCTATAAAAAAATCGATGCTTCCATACAAACTTTTAACCCCCGTTTCCCCCCCTTAAAATGTGAAAATTCAAAAACCTAAAAGACATCATTATTTATTTATGCTCAGTAGCAGTATTTCAAATTTTCATGTTTCACTACCACTATGCAAAAAATTATGTCCGATCCCTTGCTCTTTGAAAAACAAAAAAAAAATCGATCCCACGGGTATCGTACATTTTTTCGAGATCAAACGTAGCGTATGTGCTGTTCCAGACAATATTCTATATTTATGCCAAATTTCATTCAGATCCGTTTGGCCGTTCTTGCGTGATTGAGCAACAAACATCCATCCATCCAAACTTTCGCATTTATATATTTATATACTAGCTTTTGCCCGCGGCTTTGCACGCGTGGTGTCGTGTTTATTATTTAAAAAAATTAATGATTATTAACTATTATTAATTAGTATTAATTAATATTAATTAATATTAACTAATATTAATTATTATTAATTAGTTTTAATTATTGTTAATTATTATTAATTATTATTAATTAATATTAATTATTATTAATTAATATTAATTATTATTAATTATTATTAATTATTATTAATTATTATTAATTATTATTAATTATTATTAATTATTATTAATTATTATTAATTATTATTAATTATTATTAATTATTATTAATTATTATTAATTATTATTAATTATTATTAATTATTATTAATTATTATTAATTATTATTAATTATTATTAATTATTATTAATTATTATTAATTATTATTAATTATTATTAATTATTATTAATTATTATTAATTATTATTAATTATTATTAATTATTATTAATTATTATTAATTATAATTAATTATTATTAATTATTATTAATTATTATTAATTATTATTAATTATTATTAATTATTATTAATTATTATTAATTATTATTAATTATTATTAAATATTATTAATTATTATTAATTATTATTAATTATTATTAATTATTATTAATTATTATTAATTATTATTAATTATTATTAATTATTATTAATTATTATTAATTATTATTAATTATTATTAATTATTGTTTAGGTTCATTGTTCAGTAATTTTTAGAAGTATTGTTTCCATCTTTACATTTGCTCACTTTTTTCCCCTATTAAATTTCCTTCCTTATCTTATCTTTATAGAAATGATTAATTTAATTTTTTTGTAATTTTCTTGTATTTCTGCGACTTTTTTTTCTTAGTGACACCTTTTTTTATTTCTGCGCGTTTTTTTTTAACAGCATTTCTTTGTTCTAATATTTTTATCTCAATTTGTTTTTTTTTTTCTTCATCACATTCGTTATCTCATAACCATTCCTTTCTTTTTTGCGTTTTTTTCTTATTAATATTTTTCTCAGTTGATGTTTTTATGGCATTCTCTATGTTATTCCATTTCTTCTCTACTATGTTGGCCATGTTTAAAACTGGTGTATTGTCTAGACTTCTTTCTATGTCTGCTCTATATCTCATTGATACCTCGTTTACTTGTTATTCTTCCATCTTATATTTTGTGTTTATATTTCTATAGATGTTTTGTTTTGTTGTTATCCCGACAGAATGCAACCAAATATAAAAAAAAATCGGCGTTTGTCTACAACTCTTCTCGGACATAATATATTCGATAAACCTAGAGTTCCGTATGTTCAAAGAAAGGAGTCAGTCAACGATATTAATGTCTCAGCTCAAATTCGAATAAATCCAGGAGTTGGGTCGAGGACTATTGCAGGTAAGTGTAATTTATCAAAAAGTGCTGTTAATAAGATAGTCAAGAGACACGGATACCATGATTACAAATACCAAGCGGTACAAAAACTATATCGTAATGATCCTGAAAGAAGATTGCGATTTTGTAATTGGGTTAAACAGAAGGTAAGACTTAATAACAACTTTGCACACAATATCATTTGGGGAGACGAAACAACATTTACGAATTCTGGTATGTTCAATCGAAGAAATAAACATTTTTATGCCATGGAAAATCCTCACCTAATCCAAGAACTGGTACGGTTTGTTAAATAATAAATTACTGCGACCATACTTTATTGACGGAAACCTTACTGCAGAAAAATGATTAGATATACTGCAGGACATGTTAGATGATCTTCCTATAGAGTATCATCTTAACGAAATCTGATTCTAACAAGATGGATGTGGTCCATACAATTCAAGAATGGTCACGGATTATTTGAATTAGACTTTTCCCAATTCACGGATTGGAACAAGAGGTCCAGTGGCGTGGCCTGCCAGATCTTCAGATCTGAATCCATTATATTTTTATTTGTGGGGACGTCTCAAAAATAAAGTGTATAATACACCGGATGCAACAATTGAGATTCTCCGCGAAATGATTGAAGATGCATTGGAAGATATCCAAGAAGAAGAAATAAGCAATAGCATAAGACATATAAATATCAGAATCGCCAAGTGTATTGAAGAAGATGGCGGACATTTTGAACAACTACTCAATTAATTTTATTGATATTTTCAAATAATTTGATTATGACTTACAAAAACTGAATTTCTTTTTGTTATTATCAGTAATTGCGTTTTAAAATTTCTACATTACTATTGTTGTTGTTGATGAATTGTTTAATTTTCGAAAAATCATAAATTTTGTAATAATTGATTTTATTTTTTTATCGAGGGGCATGACATGTTGATTTAAATAAATATGGCTGAAACCAAACGAAAATTTAATAAAATTTGGATTACGGTCCATATTATCCAAAAACCGTAATTGAATGCCATTGTGTAATACACCGCTTGATGCAGGACGAAAAGTTATTTCAAATGTTATAAAATATTTAGGTCCATATTTAAAAAAAATAAGTTGAGGGTGGTCTGGAGAATACGAAACGTTGGATGCAAAATATGAAAACGTCAAATCAAAGAAAATTTACTATCAAATAAAACACCTCTAAATTATTTTTTAGTGGTTCTGAAAATAAATGAACGATAACCAAAAAAACCGAAAAGGTCGAATTTCCTTTTATCGATATATCTCAAGAGTCGGGTCTGATATTTTCAATTAATTTCCACCGCTACATTATGCTTCGAGATAGGCAACTTTTTCTCCATTTAACAGACTCTCTAACTAGTATGGTTTGGAAATTACTAATACAATCCCATTAAAAAAGTGAAAGTGAAAATATTAATTTTGTATTTCATACTTTTGACTACTTCTAAGAGCTCACCCTGTAGAGCTGCAAACTTGAGGTCCATAAAAAAGTTGCCGGTAATGACCTGAAAAATAACATACTGAAATTTGAACAAATTCTGTCAGTACCCAAAATCAATGTAAAAAGTGTGGGGTCCTTTCTGTAGAAGTACTAGGTTTTGAATTAGTTATTGTTTCGTTTTCATTAAGTTCTATTCTAGATAAAGCATCACTATTTGTATTTAGTGCACCCTTTTTGTACACTATATCGTAGTCAAACTCTTTAAGTTTTAACCTACATCTCACTAGTTTAGAGTTGGGGTCTTTCACTGAGAAAAGCCATTGAAGAGCTTTTGCTTCGGTTACTATAGTAAATTTTTTCCCAAATAGATAGGGTCGAAAATACTTAGCCGACCAAACAATTGCCAAGAGTTCCTTCTCAGTTATTGAGTAGTTTATCTCTGACACATTCAGGGTTCTACTTGCAAATGCAATAGGTAAATCAGATCCGATTTTTCCTTGACTCAAAACGGCGCCTAATGCAAAATTGCTCGCATCCGTTGTAAGATTAAAAGGTTTTGAAAAATCTGGATACTGGAGTATCGGTTCATTAATTAGCAAATTTTTACAAGTTTCAAAACATTTAAAATAGTCCGGTTCATTTATATTAATTTCTGTATTTTTCTTTAAACAAATAGTTAATGGTTTAGTTAATTTAGAAAAGTCTTTAATAAATTTTCTATACTATCCAAGTAGCCCTAAAAATCCTTTTAATTGTTTAGTATTTTTAGGTATTGGAAAAATTTTTATTGCTATTATTTTATCTGGATTTGGCTTAACCCCCTTGTGGCGTAACTATATGGCCTAAATAAGATACTTCTTTTCTCAAGAACTGGGATTTATCGATTTGAATTTTGAAATTTGATTCTCGTAATCTTTGAAAAACTTCTTTTAAATTTGTTTTATGCTCTTGTAGGCTTGTGCTAAAGACAACAATGTCATCGAGGTATACTTAACATTTTTCGTTTTGTATCCCTCTGTTATCCCTATGTTATCCATGACCCTGTGAAATGTGGCTGGAGCATTGCGTAGCCCAAAAGGCATACGTAAAAATTCATAGTGAACATTTTCTGTATTAAAAGCGGTTTTAGGTATATCTTCTTCGGCCATTTCAATTTGGTGAAATCCCGAAGCAAGATCGACCGTAGTAAAATATTGGCAACGACCAAGTTCATCCAATAAATCACTGATAATTTGTAAAGGATACCGGTCTCCTAAAGTGATAGCATTTAGACAACGGTAGTCTATAACAACGCGAAATTTTTGCTTCATTGAAACATCAAGTTTTTTTGGCACTACCAGATTGGTGATGACCAAGGTGAATGTGAAGGCCTTATAATGTTTTGATCTAATATATTTTTTATTTGATTTTGAACTTCTTTTCGATAAATTTCGGGATATCTATAAGATTGTGAATAAATTGAAATTTCATTCAGGGCTGCCGCGGAGATATTTAGAAATGTACTAGAAAATTTGAGGAAAATGTACTAAATTGTACTAAATTTTAGGTGGAGTGTCATTTGTCATAACTGTCACGTATGTTGTCAGTTGTCAATGCCATGTCAAATCTTCTCGAATGTCAACTGTAGGATGGATTGGCGTTGTTTGTTTTTGTTGCTTATGTACTTTAAAAAATTGGAATATACCACTGGAATATACCGATACGTTAATATGAATATAGTTTTGTTTTAAATTTTATTATTTTAATCAAGTTTAAAGGCAAGTTTTTATATGTTTATCAAGGTAGGTAAAAATAAATTGTACGATCATAAACCAGTCACACCAGGATTCTGCATAATAGATAATTTGGAGGTCCCAATAATCTACTGCGCAGAATCATGGAGTCAGTGACGGGTTTCTGATCGTTATTGGAATAGACATTATGTAAAATCCCTTTTCTTTAAGAAAAATACCGCTAATATTTACAATACTTACCCTTATAGCGGGAAACTTAAGCTTTCCATCATAGTTGGTGCCACAAAGACGATCAGAATTACAAATTGTACTAAATTGTCCGTGATTTGACTTAAAATGTACTCTTATACTTTGCCGTGAGAAATGCAAAGAAATGTACTAAATTTAGTACAATTGTACTGAAACGGCAGCCCTGATTTCATTACTAGTTTTTATATTATGTTAAATTTTACTGGTAAAAGTTGGTTTCCTTCAATCATATAAATATATAAATGCGAAAGTTTGGATGGATGGATGTTTGTTGCTCAATCACGCAAGAACGGCCGAACGGATCTAGATGAAATTTGGCACAAATATAGATTTTAGTCTGGAATATCACATAGGCTACTTTTTATCCCGAAAAAATGTACGGTTCCTATGGGATCGATTTTTTTTGTTTTTCACAGAGCAAGTGATCGGTCATAATTTTTTGCATAGGGGTAGTGAAACATGAAAATTTGAAATACTGCTACTGAGCGTAAATAAATAATGACGTGTGTCAGGGTTTTTTGTTTTTTACATTTTAAAGGGGGGAAACGGAGGTTAAAATTTTGCATGGAAGCATCGATTTTTTTTACAGGTAGGAACTTGAAAATTGGAATTATAACTACTCATTACAAATACATAATGGTGTGTTTCAGGTTTTTGGATTTTCATATTTTAAGAGGGGAAAGAGGGAAAATGGGGGTAATAGGAGAAAAGAGGAAAAGAAGGAAAATGGGGGGAATTGGGCAAATGAGGTAATTATGTAGGGAGTGAAAGTTATTATGGTAGCAACTTAAAAATTGGAATTGTAGGTACTCTTTATAAATAAATAGACATGTTTTAAAGTATTTGAATTTTACATATTAAGGGAGGAAACGGAAGGTGAAAGTTTAAATAAGACTTCCGTTTTTTTAATTGTAGAAATTTGAAAATTGGAATTGTAGCTACTTATCATAAGCAAATAATAACGTATTTCAAGGTTTTTGGATTTTCACATTTTAAGAGGGAAATATAAAAAAACAAAAAAAATAAATAAATAAAAGTAATTAAAAAAAATAAAAATAAATAAAAATAAATAAAAATAAATAAAAATAAATAAAAATAAATAAAAATAAACAAAAATAAATAAAAATAAATAAAAATAAATAAAAATAAATAAAAATAAATAAAAATAAATAAAAATAAATAAAAATAAATAAAAGTAAATAAAAATAAATAAAAATAAATAAAAATAAATAAAAATAAATAAAAATAAATAAAAATAAATAAAAATAAATAAAAATAAATAAAAATAAATAAAAATAAATAAAAATAAATAAAAATAAATAAAAATAAATAAAAATAAATAAAAATAAATAAAAATAAATAAAAATAAATAAATAAATATGTAAAATCCAAATACTTTAAAACATGTCTATTTATTTATAAATAGTACCTACAATTCCAATTTTTAAGTTGCTACCATAAAAACTTTCACTCCCTACATAATTCCCTCATTTGCCCAATCCCCCCCATTTTTTTTCTTTTCCTCGTTTCCCCTATTACTTCCATTTTCCCTCTTTTCCCTCTTAAAATATGAAAATCCAAAAACCTGAAACACACCATTATTTTTTTGTGATGAGTAGCTATAATTCCAATTTTCAAGTTCCTATCTATAAAAAAATCGATGCTTCCATGCCAACTTTTAACCCCCGTTTCCCCCGTTAAAATCTGAAAAATCAAAATCCTGAAACACGTCAAAATTCAAATACTTTGAAACATGTCCATTTATTTATGAAAAGTACCTACAATTCCAATTTTCCTACCATGCAAACTTTCACGCTCCATACATTTCCTCCATTTTCCTTTTTTCCCTCTTTTCCCCTCTTACCCCATTTTCCCTCTTTCCCCTCTTAAAATATGAAAATCCAAGAATCTGAAACACACCATTATTTATTTGTAATGAGTAGTTATAATTCCAATTTTCAAGTTCCTACTTGTAAAAAAAATCGATGCTTCCATGCAAAATTTTAACCTCCGTTTCCCCCAAAATGTAAAAAACAGAAAACCCTGACACACGTCATTATTTATTTACGCTCAGTAGCAGTATTTCAAATTTTCATGTTTCACTACCCCTATGCAAAAAATTATGACCGATCACTTGCTCTGTGAAAAACAAAAACAAAAAAGTAACCTATGTGCTAAAATCTATATTTATGCCAAATTTCATCTAGATCCGTTCGGCCGTTCTTGCGTGATTGAGCAACAAACATCCATCCATTCAAACTTTCGCATTTATATATTTATATGATTGAAGAAAACCAACTTTTACCAGTAAAATTTAACATAATATAAAAACTAGTAATGAAATCAGGGCTGCCGTTTCAGTACAATTGTACTAAATTTAGTACATTTCTTTGCATTCCTCACGGCAAAGTATAAGAGTACATTTTAAGTCAAATCAGGGACAATTTAGTACAATTTGTAATTCTGATCGTCTTTGTGGCACCAACTATGATGGAAAGCTTAAGTTTCCCGCTATAAGGGTAAGTATTGTAAATATTAGCGGTATTTTTCTTAAAGAAAATGGATTTTACATAAGGTCTATTCCAATAACGATCAGAAACCCGTCACTGACTCCATGATTCTGCGCAGTAGATTATTGGGACCTCCAAATTATCTATTATGCAGAATCCTGGTGTGACTGGTTTATGATCGTACAATTTATTTTTACCTACCTTGATAAACATATAAAAACTTGCCTTTAAACTTGATTAAAATAATAAAATTTAAAACAAAACTATATTCATATTAACGTATCGGTATATTCCAGTGGTATATTCCAATTTTTTAAAGTACATAAGCAACAAAAACAAACAACGCCAATCCATCCTACAGTTGACATTCGAGAAGATTTGACATGGCATTGACAACTGACAACATACGTGACAGTTATGACAAATGACAGTCCACCTAAAATTTAGTACAATTTAGTACATTTTCCTCAAATTTTCTAGTACAATTCTAAATATCTCCGCGGCAGCCCTGAATGAAATTTCAATTTATTCAAAATCTTATAGATATCCCGAAATTTATCGAAAAGAAGTTCAAAATCAAATAAAAAATATATTAGATCAAAACATTATAAGGCCTTCACATTCACCTTGGTCATCACCAATCTGGTAGTGCCAAAAAAACTTGATGTTTCAATGAAGCAAAAATTTCGCGTTGTTATAGACTACCGTCGCCTAAATGCTATCACTTTAGGAGACCGGTATCCTTTACCAATTATCAGTGATTTATTGGATGAACTTGGTCGTTGCCAATATTTTACTACGTTCGATCTTGCTTCGGGATTTCACTAAATTGAAATGGCCGAAGAAGATATACCTAAAACCGCTTTTAATACAGAAAATGGTCACTATGAATTTTTACGTATGCCTTTTGGGCTACGCAATGCTCCAGCCACGTTTCACAGGGTCATGGATAACATAGGGATAACAGAGGGATACAAAACGAAAAATGTTAAGTATACCTCGATGACATTATTGTCTTTAGCAAAAGCCTCCAAGAGCATATAAAAAATGTAAAAGAAGTTTTTCAAAGATTACGAGAATCAAATTTCAAAATTAAAATCGATAAATCCGAGTTCTTGAGAAAAGAAATATCTTATTTAGGCCGTATAGTTACGCCACATGGGGTTAAGCTAAATCCAGATAAAATAATAGCAATAAAAATTTTCCAATACCTAAAAATACTAAACAATTAAAAGGATTTTTAGGGCTACTTGGATAGTATAGGAAATTTATTAAAGACTTTTCTAAATTAACTAAACCATTAACTATTCGTTTAAAGAAAAATGCAGAAATTAATATAAATGAACCGGACTATTTTAAATATTTTGAAACTTGTAAAAATTTGCTAATTAATGAACCGATACTCCAGTATCCAGATTTTTTAAAACCTTTTAATCTTACAACGGATGCGAGCAATTTTGCATTAGGCGCCGTTTTGAGTCAAGGAAAAATCGGATCTGATTTACCTATTGCATTTTCAAGTAGAACTCTGAATGAGTCAGAGATAAACTACTCAACAATTGAGAAGGAACTCTTGGTAATTGTTTGGTCGGCTAAGTATTTTCAACCCTATCTATTTGGGAGAAAATTTACTATAGTAACCGACGCAGAAGCTCTTCAATGGCTTTTCTCAGTGAAAGACCCCAACCAGAGACAACAGAGACGTGTAACTTAATAGGAAAATATGTTCGGTGGTCCATTTAAATTACATATATGACCCTCTTTTTCTTTTACATTGATCTTTACATATGTCTATCTCTCTCCAATAAAACTAACACCATTTTCAGAGGGCGCTGGTGTTGCTGGTTTTTTGACGTAGAAATATCGATTAAAAGTATTAAAACTGACAACTGACAATGTTATGAATGTTGTTATGAACATGTGCATTTTATTAAAATTAATTTAATTTGGGCCACGTATATTTCTTTTAGTCTGATTTTGTTGTTTAATTAATTTTCTTTGGGGGGGAATGTTTATTTTTGCATATTATTTTTTGCATGAAGCAATTTCTGGAACCAAACTCGCGTTTTTGTACACATTTCTTTCTAGAGGTAAGTAATTTCTAATTTATTAAGAAAACCACTGTATAATGTGTGTGTTTAATAATATATTACACAATTACTATAATTATTTTAGGTGAATTGGAACAGAGATCCATTGTTACAGCTACTTGTGTTCATTAAGTAGGTAAATGAATGTCTGAACAGCTTTAACGGCAGCACAAAGTTCCTATCTACTAGAAAAGTAAAATGTATGCCGAGTAAAAAATCTGCACATGTAGTATTGGCAAAGGACTTTCGAAATGATTAGAGATTAGCTATTTCTTACATACACCTACCTCTAACAGCCACTCTAAAGGAAGAAAAAAAAATTGAATCACAAATGGGCAGAATTTTAAATCAGGATGCATTGGAAAATAAATTTGGGGACATCAGGTCGGTTTTGGATTTTATAGAGAGATCAATCTCAAGAAAAGTTAATTTATCCTGCAGAACAACCAGTAGTTTAAGTAGGATTTGCTATAACTTTATTAGAAATTTTCTTTGATAATAAATTGTAATATAGGTACCAATTATTGTTTCAAATGAAATTGAAAAAGAGTTAAATATGAAATTAGATTTTTCATGAGTAAAATGTTATATTCATTCGAACATTGTAAGGTAATCTATAATTAAGGGAATATGGAAAATAGGTATACCCTGGTGGTGTAAGAGAAAGGTAAGGGGCAATGACAAAAAAATTACAAAAATGTATTTATCTTTAAATAGTGTTTATTATTAATAATATTATTTGCTATGTTTGAAAAGTACCTCTAGCTTCTGAACAGATTGAATAGTAGTCTAATCTACTAGTTGGAGAAGGTCCACCTAGTAACCAAATTAGGAGACTAGGAAAACTTTTACATGACTGGGGACACAACAGGAATGCACACACACAAGATACACAAACAAACGAAATAACAGGGGTAAGCCTTCAGCAACGTCCTGTTTAAATGATGATAGTATGTCATCCTTCATTCCCTTTTAGAAGGCATGGCAACTTACATGTGTGTTTGTTTCGTTTCCATGGTTTCTATTAAAATAAACAGTCATAACATATCCATACCTTTTTGCCAGACTAACATAAGTGACATTTGTTCAAATGGCACTTATGATAGTCTGGCAAAAAGGTATCGATACTATACTTTATAAAATATTTGTTACATTAGTTTTTAAATATATTATGAATATATAACAACTGTTACTTTCTTTGTAATTTGTCACAAAATGATATGAGGTACTTTCTAAACAATTGTAGTTTGTTTTTCTGTACCTTACAAAAATATAATTTATAGAAAAAGAGTTTGGTATATTATTTTTCCGTGTTTAAATATTTAATGATCAATAGAATTTTTCAAGTTTTTTTTTAGCGAAATTTACAAGAGTAATAAAAACTATGTTCACTGTTTATATTAAACTGATTAAAACTTCTTTTATTAAAATGATTATTTATGTGATAAAAAATTTGATGTTATTGGAAGCTTTTATATTTTTTTAATATACAGTGAAACAATAGTTTTTGTTTCTCCTGTAAATTTGTATAGAAAAACTTTATTTCTGAATCCATGTTTGAATTTCCCGCCCTAAAGCATTTTTAATTTTCCCGCTATTTACTAGTGGCGCCATCATAGACTGGTTGTGGTTACAATCGCCCAAATAACTTTTACCGAACAAAAAAAATACATTGAGTTACACGTCTCGCTGGATTGTCTCTGCCCCAACTCTAAACTAGTGAGATAGAGGTTAAAACTTAAAGAGTTTGACTAATATATATTGTACAAAAAGGGTGCACTAAATACAAATAGTGATGCTTTATCTAGAATAGAACTTAATGAAAACGAAACAATAACTAATTCAAAACCTAATACTTCTACAGAAAGGACCCCGCACTTTTACATTGATTTTGGGTACTGACAGAATTTGTTCAAATTTCAGTATGTTATTTTTCAGGTCATTACCGGCAACTTTCTTATGGACCTCAAGTTTGCAGCTCTACAGGGTGAGCTGTTAGAAGAAGTCAAAAGTATGGAATACAAAATTAATATTTTTACTTTCACTTTTTTAATGGGATTGTATTAGTAATTTCCAAACCATACTAGTTAGAAAGTCGGTTAAATAAAAAAAAAATGTCTATCTCGAAGCATAATCTAGCGGTGGAAATTAATTGAAAATAGCAGGCCCGACTCTTGAAATATTTCGATAAAAGGAAATTCGATCTTTTCGGTTTTTTGGTTATCGTTCATTTATTTTCAGAACTACTAAAAAATATTTTTAAGGTTTTTTATTTGATAGTAAATTTTCTTTGATTTGACGTTTTCATATTTTGCATCCAACGTTTCGTATTCTCCAGACCAACCTCAACTTATTTTTTTTTAAATATGGACCTGAATATTTTATAATATTTGAAATAACTTTTCGTCCTGCATCCAGCAGTGTATTACACAATGGCATTCAATGACGGTTTTTGTGTATTATGGACCGTAATCCAAATTTTATTAAATTTACGCTTGGTTTCAGCCATATTTAGTTAAATCAACATGTCATGCCCCTTGATAAAAAAATAAAATCAATTATTACAAAATTTATGTAATTTTTTGAAAATTAAACAATTCATCAACAACAACAATAGTAATGTAGAAATTTTAAAATGCAATTACTGATAATAACAAAAAGAAATTCAGTTTTTGTAAGTCATAATAAAATTATTTGAAAATATCAATAAAATTAATTGAGTAGTTGTTCAAAATGTCCTTCATCTTCTTCAATACACTTGGCAATTCTGATATTCATATGTCTTATGCTATTGCTTATTTCTTCTTCTTGGATATCTTCCAATGCATCTTCAATCATTTCGCGGAGAATCTCAATTGTTGCATTCGATGTATTATACACTTTATTTTTGAGACGTCCCCACAAATAAAAATATAATGGATTCAGATCTGAAGATCTGGCAGGCCACGCCACTGGACCTCTTGTTCCAATCCATGAATTGGGAAAAGTCTAATTCAAATAATCCGTGACCATTCTTGAATTGTATGGACCACATCCATCTTGTTAGAATCAGAGTTCGTTAAGACGATACTCTATAGGAAGATCGTCTAACATGTCCTGCAGTATATCTAAACATTTTTCTGCAGTAAGGTTTCCGTCAATAAAGTATGGTCGCAGTAATTTATTATTTAACAAACCGTACCAGTTCTTGGATTAGGTGAGGATTTTCCATGGCATAAAAATGTTTATTTTTTCGATTGAACATACCAGAATTCGTAAATGTTGTTTCGTCTCCCCAAATGATATTGTGTGCAAAGTTGTTATTAAGTCTTACCTTCTGTTTAACCCAATTACAAAATCGCAATCTTCTTTCAGGATCATTACGATATAGTTTTTGTACCGCTTGGTATTTGTAATTATGGTATCCGTGTCTCTTGACTATCTTATTAACAGCACTTTTTGATAAGTTACATTTACCTGCAATAGTCCTCGACCCAACTCCTGGATTTATTCGAATTTGAGCTGAGACATTAATATCGTTGACTGACTCCTTTCTTTGAACATACGGAACTCTAGGTTTATCGAATATATTATGTCCGAGAAGAGTTGTAGACAAACGCCGAAATTTTTTTATATTTGGTTGCATTCTGTCGGGATAACAACAAAACAAAACATCTATAGAAATATAAACACAAAATATAACATGGAAGAATAACAAGTAAACGAGGTATCAATGAGATATAGAGCAGACATAGAAAGAAGTCTAGACAATACACCAGTTTTAAACATGGCCAACATAGTAGAGAAGAAATGAAATAACATAGAGAATGCCATAAAAACATCAACTGAGAAAAATATTAATAAGAAAAAACGCAGAAAAGAAAGGAATGGTTATTAGATAACGAATGTGATGAAGAAAAAAAAACACAAACTGAGATAAAAATGTTAGAACAAAGAAAGGCTGTTAAAAAAACGCGCAGAAATAAGAAAAGGTGTCACTGAGAAAAAAAAAGTCGCAGAAATACAAGAAAATTACAAAAAAATGAAATTAATCATTTCTATAAAGATAAGATAAGGAGGGAAATTTAATAGGGGGAAAAAGTGAGCAAATGTAAAGATGGAAACAATACTTCCAAAAATTACTGAACAATGAACCTAAATTTGGTGGGTATGTATTGTCAAAAATGGAATCGGGAATATTTTTTAATTATTTATCTTACCAAAACATATTTTTTAATAGTCAAATAATTGAATAATTATTGATTCTCATTTATTTTTTCCTAATTATTTGCTTTATATTCGAAGTATTATACACTTTTCAAAAATAAACACTAATTATAAATTCAATATAGATCCGTACCAATAAAATTTGGATTACCCGAAAACCGTCATTGAATGCCATTGTATAATACACCACTGGATGCAGGATGAAAAGTTGTTTCAAATAATGTTATAAAATATCCCGGTCCATATTAAAAAAAAATAAGTTGAGGGTGGTCCGGAGAATACGAAACGTTGGATGTAAAATATGAAAACGTTAAATCAAAGAAAATTAACTATCAAATAAAAAACAATTAAAATATTTTTAGTAGTTCTGAAAATAAATGAACGATAACCAAAAAACCGAAAAGATCGAATTTACTTTTATCGAAATATCTCGAGAACCGGTCCTGCTATTTTTGATTAATTTCCACCGCCAGATTATGCTTCGAGATACGAAACTTTTTTTACCATTTAACCGACTTTCTAACTAGTATGGTTTGGAAATTATTAATACAATCCTATTAAAAAAGTGGCCATCCTGTATATCTCTACTACTCTTAAACAATTTATGTTTTTTCCATAAAACTTATGGCACGTCTTACACTTGTATATAGTTTGTTAATGCTCACTAACACTTTGTAAAATAAATTATACAGAGTGTTCAAAAAATTAGGAATATCAGTTACTAAAATAAGATACATTTTTCGTGTATTACTATAGCTAAAATAAGACTTCTGACCATTTTTTTGTTTTATATAACACTGGATAATTTATAAGTAATACAAGATATGACAGAACTACATAAACAACTAATAATTACAAAAAAAAAATACATTTAGCGAAAAACTTAAAACACTTACCTAAAATATTCTAGAAAGAATCTTGAAGCGAAATTAATTTTGCATGTATTATAATTTCTAACCAAATCCTATTCTACGTCTTCTTTAATTTCGAAACACTACTACTAACCCTCACTTGAATAAATGATTCAGAAGACGTATTCTAATTAAAAAGTAATTCGTGATTTTTATTTACTGTACAGATGTCAATCTACCACTATTTCCATTTTTGTAGATTTAGTACGTTAAGGGTGGTGAGAATAGAATCACATAAAAAACCTTATACAGTTTTCGCAGTAGTAATTTAATAAAAAAATTCCTGTTATAAATACTGATGATATTTAATTTCGGCCAATTCTTATTGATTAGCTATTCCACACCCCTGTACATCTAGCAGGGTCGAAAACAATGAATTTGTTTTTCAGTGTAAACAATTTGAACCTAAAATATTGCAATGTGTCGAATCAGTGGCGTACCCAGATATGGATCTTGAGGGGATAACAAAATTGAACATGGAACAAATTTTTATTGAAAATTAGAATATACTATTTTATAAAACAAGGAGCAGATACCTTAGGTTTGTTTCAACAACGATCAGAAACTAGTCATTGTCACTAGGATTCTGCACAGTAGATCATTAAGACTTCAAATTATATACTGTGCAGAATCCTGGTGCAAATGACTGATTTTGGATAGTTGTTGGAACAAACCTCATATCGTCGTCGTATCATAAAATTACCAGGTTTTCGGGAAACACTAAAAACTCTTTTTTTCTGTAATTGTTAATTTTGTAAAAATAGCTTTTTTATGTAATAGAAAAAGACAAGTCAAAAATATTCCAAATGGTTAAAGATTTACATTTTTAAAATTAACCTCTCTAAAACAAAAGAAAATTACATTCAGTTACGCTAAAATAAGAATTACGAGGTTTTGACTCTACAACGACGATATTACATAACTGATCTATGATACAAGCAGTAAACTCGGTTTTTAAAGTGCCGCGAAAACTACTCACAACAATTTTCAGACAAATTAAATTACTTCTAACACCTGTATGATGTGTTTGATTTAGTAATTATTATAAAGCGATTTAGAGGTTTCTTACTCTTATTTTTTCTTACGGCTACTCATTACTTTGATGATGTGTGTGAGTTTGCGGACGTGCTGGGACTTCCTGGGGGAAAATATCCCTATTATCCCCCATGCATACGTCACTGTGTCGATATATTCAAAGTTTACGAATAATGTAAAGCACATATTATTTATAGAGTATAATGAAAGGGTATAAATGTACATGTAAGACCGTTGCAAGAACTATAGACACGTATGCTCATATTTCTAGTGTTCTGTGGTACCTAGGATACACACAATACGAAAATAATATAATGTACCCTTCATGTGTTTATTTTAGATGCTGCTGAAAGATGAGTCAGATTTTGATAGTGTGATTGGTTTATATTTATTGTATGTAGTAA
The DNA here is from genome assembly GCA_927349885.1 of Psylliodes chrysocephalus. Classification (NCBI taxonomy): domain Eukaryota; kingdom Metazoa; phylum Arthropoda; class Insecta; order Coleoptera; family Chrysomelidae; genus Psylliodes; species Psylliodes chrysocephalus. Next base: position 8,957,324 of record OV651817.1, read on the forward strand.
AAGTTTTTTTAAATGCAGTTTCTTTTATTTATTTATGATATAGTGGTAAGTCTAAATATCTATTTAAAAAAATATTATTATTTGTACTATAAATTATAATGTATTTTTGTCACACCCTGTATTATTAATAAATATTATCAAGTATTTAATATAACAAATAAGCTATCAGAAATAATGTACTTATTATGATAATACATGAAAATGCACCTTATTTAAGTAACTACTATTTCTAATGTTTTGAACGCTCTGTATGTTTTATTTTACAAAATACCAGAAGGCAATAACATAATATATACAAGTGTAAGAGGTACCATAAGTTTCATTGAAAAAACATTAATTACTGAAGAGTAGTAGAGATATACAGGGTGTTATTGAAATACACGTACATATTAAAATGGGGAATAGTATGTAATGACCAAAAACGATTGGCACCAATTTTAACTTCAAATTCTAAAATTTAAATATTGGGGAAGAGTCCCCTTTTCCGACCTACTAGTTTCCATATTTAAAGAAGTAAAATAAATCGAAATTGAACTTACCCATAGAAATTGCACTGTTGCCGTAGAAAAATCAATTAATTCAAAATAAAGTTTATTACAGTAATTGTTTAAAATGCCGTCCATTATTATTTACACACACTTGCAATCGTCTTTCCAAAGAACTTTGAACATTAGAAATTAGTCTTGGATTTTGTCGTAGTTCCTCGGCTACCGCATTAACTTTATTGGTTAATTGTTCAACACTATTAATAGGTTCATTATAAACCAGTTGTTTCATGTGACCCCACAAAAAGAAATCGCATGGATTTAAGTCCGGAGATCTCGGAGGCCACTTAGTAGGTCCATTTCTGCCTATCCACTTTTGAGGAAATCTAATGTTCAAAAACTGCCGTACGTTTAAATCAAAGTGAGGAGGAGCGCCATCTAGTAGGTACCACATCCGTTGCCTTAATTGTAACGGTATCTCTTCTAGGAGTACTGGCAAAATATCTTCTAAAAAGTGGAGATATCCTGGCCCATTTAATCTGTTCAGGAGAACATAAGGCCCGATTAAATACTGATCTATTATGCCAGCCCAAACATTTATTGAACATTTTCTTTGATGCCCAGTTTCCCTAATGGCGTGAGGATTTTCATCACTCCAAATATGCGTATTGTGCATATTGAACACGCCATCACGAGTGAATGAAGCCTCGTCAGTATACAATAATATTTTTAGAAAATCAGGAATATCAACACATTTTTGAATCATCCATTCACAAAACTCCACTCTCTTTTCTTCATCACCTGGATATAAGGCCTGGACTTTTTGGATGTGATAAGGATGTAAACCTTGTTCTTTAAGTGTCCGTCACACAACAAATGAGGACACTCCAATTTCAAGACCTAGTCTTCTACAACTTAATTGAGGCCGGTTTTCAACAGCTTCCAATATTTCTTCTTCGGCCGCCAATGTTCTTTGTGTTCTTGTTCTCCCTCGATCTGCATTGACACTCTCAAATTTTCCATGGTCTCTTAGATGCTGAACAGTTGAAATAAACGTACGACAGTCCGGAATTCTCCGATTTGGAAACCGTTCGCGATACAGGATTTGTGCTTGCCGAGAATTTTCTCCAGCTGCCCCATAAACCAGCACTATATCCGTTAGTTCAATATTCGTAAAAAGTGGCATCGTAAAAAAATATTTAAAAGTAATCGTAACAACACTTTTTACCAACTTGGAAATGACGCGCTCGTGTTAGCCAGATTCGTAAATCAACTAAAATTTTAATAATCTATAGTTTCAAAAATGTATAGTTTAAAAACAATCATTTATCAAATATTCTAGTTTTTTGATAACGAGGGTAGTAAAAACCAGTCTTCGGAAATAGAAATTAATTCGAAAATCTTGGCAACATGGTTATTTCTTACAAGACTAGTTTTCTTATCATCTGACAAAAACTTGCATATTAATTACTGTTGATGTTTAAAATGGGTAAATAAACCTAATTTATATAGGTCATCCTCAACATATCAGTGAAGTACGTTTGTTTTAGAATTAATTTTCAAAAATTAATAACTCCCTTAATAAGGGGTATTTTTAAAAAATAATATTTTTCTACATTCAGTGGGATCTGCGCAATACCCAGTTTTAATATGTACGTGTATTTCAATAACACCCTGTATATGAAAATATTATTTCTATATTTCACACTTTTGACTCCTTCTAACAGCTCACCCTGTAGAGCTGCAAACTTGAGGTTTATAAGAAAGTTGTCGGCAATGACCAGAAAAATAACATACTAAAATTTAAACAAATTCTGTCAGTACCCAAAATCAATGTAAAAAGTGCAGGGTCCTTTTCGAATATATGGAAAACTTTAATAACAAACTTCAATGTCCTAAATTAAATAATGAAACAGAATCTCTTGTAGTAGAACCTGATGATATAAATAATGACATCGAAGATGAAAATGATACTATTCACACTAATGTAGAGAACCCAATACCAGGCATACCTATCGCGGACTGCGCGGTAAATGTCGGAAAAAATCAAATAATAATATCCGAAGTCAATTTTGCTCCTACCACTCCTACTATTATAAAACCCTATGAAAACAAACAACGAATTCTTGTACAATTCTCAAAAAATAAATTTGAAAACGATATTATCAAATTTGTAAAAGAATACGTAGTAGCAAAAATAAAATATATCTATTTTGAAGATCCCCTATATGAAAAATTTATCGTTGTTGTACAACAATTTTTCAAAAATTCCCAAATTTCATTTATAAAATGTTCCAAAAAATTTATTGATGTCCCATTAAATGAAGTTGAAGATGTAATAAAAAATTATCACGAAGGAAAACAAAATCATAGAGGTATAGATAAAACAGAAAATAGAATTAAAACATTTTATTATTGGCCTAATCAAAGAGCATCAATTCAAACCTACATTAACAGCTATGAAATATATCAATTAACAAAATACGATAGAAAACCTATTTATAATATTACTCCTACAGCGTTTAAACCTTTCCAAATACTACATTTAGATACAATAACATTAGAAAATAATAAATTTTTAACTATAATAGACTCATTTTCAAAGTATGGTCAATTATACAAAATTAATTCCGCACAAGGAATCAAAGTAGTCAATAGCCTAATTAAATATTTTACTCATCACTGTATATCAGAACAAATAATTTCTGATAACGGTACAGAATTAAAAAATTCACTTGTAAAAGATCTATTAAATCTTCACAAAGTAAAAATTCATTTCATTATCTCACAGCATCCAGAATCCAACGGCATCGCTGAAAGATTCCATTTTTCTATTATTGAACATATTAGATTACTAAATAACCAAAACTAATATAATACTGAACCTACACTCTGTAACAAAATTAAAACCTTATGAAATTACTACAGGTCATTTAGAAAATAATTCCGTTTTCGATTTAGATGTAGAGCAACAATTAATAAATAATTATATTTCTGATCACAACGAAAAAATGAAAATATTATATTCACAATTAAATAAAAATATACAAGAAACCAAAGAAAAAGTTATTACCAAAGCTAATGAAAAGCGAGAAAAGTTAACCGATGAAATTCCTTCTAAAGTATTTGTTCGTAACAGACAAAAACAAAGTAAAACAAAAAACAAATATCAAGCTGAAGAAATTAAAGATACAAATCTAAAAAGAAATACTGCTAAAATTATCACTAGACATAAAAATACTGCCGAAGATATTCATTTATCAAATATTAAACGTCCTAAAAGAAAACCGTATACTTTTGTTTTAGGTGCGTCACAATCGGATACGCATCAGTAGACATAAAAGACATCACCCACAATTTAGGTATCCTCCTACCAATTAATCTAGGTTCTGCCAAACTTTAAAAATCTAGGCACACATTCGTGCATTTTTACGATTTAAACCCGCTATTGCAAGAATACAATAGTTTAAACATACAGTTTAACTATCTTAAAAATAACATTTCAAATAATACATTCGTCAGTATATAGACTGAGAACTTCGTTAATATTATATTTTAACTTAAAACTAATATAGAAGAAAAATTTAACGATCTTAATATTCACTCACTTTTAGCGAAAAATAAAAGAGGTTTAATAAATGGATTTGGATCAGTTCTTAAAGCCATTACCGGAAATTTAGACTCCCAAGATAGAGAAAGAATAAATTCAATTTTAGAACATTTAAGAGAAAATCAAGCTAATTTACAGAATCAATTAAAAATGCAATATTCTGAGTAGTCAGATAATAAAAAATTTTAATCAAACAATTCAAGATATCCAAAAAAATGAAATTAATCTTAAATTTAAAATACTAGAAATTAAAGACATTGTAGATTTTCAAGCAAAATTTGAAAATGTAATTTACTTAAAAGACTTATTTAACGAATTGTTGATAATTTATAATTTAATCCTGGACATAATGGAAAATGTAGAAAATTCCATAACATTAATGTCCTAACCATTTACAAAATAATAATGTCAATTATGCGAGAAAGAAATTTTACTAAAAGGAAATTCTAGCCAATGTCAATATGTTAAGGTACATATTTCTAAAAATCACATAGAAATTATACCAGAAACAAATCAATTTTTGGCAATATTTCCTCAAGAAGAAAAATTATCAATACATTGCTAGCAAGGAACCGAAATTAAAATCCTATCTGGAATATTTTTATTTGATAATTCACCATGTAAAATAATATTTAAAAATCACGAATTAACCTTTCAAGAAAAATCATTTGGACACCCAATTATAATATTTTAAAATTATTTGTTCTAAAAAATATTTAATTTATAATTAATATTTCCTAAAATTGCTAATTGTCCCACTGTGCAGCGGTGGAATATAAAATAAAAGTTACCTAAGCATTTTAGTCATGGTAAATACTAGATCCACTGCGCTCGAAAAATATGGAAACTTTAGGCCCACCAGCATGGTTTTTGAAGATAAAAGAGGAGAAAGTAGGGCGAAAAGAGGAAAAAGAAAGGCGTAGAAAGAAAGAAGAGGTGGAAAAGAAAAGGCGAAGGAAAGACAAAGAAAAGGAAAAAGACAGGCGTGCGTAGAAAGAATAGGAGGAAAAGGAAAGGCACAAAAGGACGAATAAGAGGAGGGCGAGAGGCCTAGAAAAGAAACGATTAAAATTATGAATAGTTTGATATAAATCCAGGAAACATTCAAGCAAGAGGTTGGTGAGATTAACATTAAAGTAGATTTTTTAGCACAACAAGAAATTTTAAAAAGTTAGGTATAAGGACAGAAACAGAAACTAAAAACTAAGTTGGAGTAGTAATAACAAGAGCATTTAAAACTACAGAATTTTAAAACTGATTAAGAATTTCAACCAGAGAATTTAAATCAACAAAAAAAAGGCTGGAGTAAAATAGAAAGAAAAATTAAAGCTAAAATGGTGGAGATAGAAAGGAAAATTCGAAGCCAACCTTCGGTAAGAAAAATTAAAGCTGGAAACACTACCTTATTTTCATCCATAGCCGAACCAGCCACATTCAAACCCCGATTAGACAGAACCATATTAGCAAGACTCACGTTTGGCAGCCAGACATCATAGGAAACGTATCAAATTCAATTTGAGGCTGCAGCTAGAGCAAATGGCTAGACCGAGAAAGAAATGACATCTTCTTTGATAGTATCGCTGCGCAGACAGGCAACAATCGTTTAACAGTTACTTTCTCAAAGAAAACACAGCAATTTATCTCTCGTCCAAGCTTTGGCAAAATGATATAGCAAACAGCATTTAAAGCAGGTATTTCAAAGCCAGCTAAAAGTTCATAGTCAAAAATACAATGGGAATCTACAAATATTTAAAGCTAATATAAAAAGATTGCTGCATATGGCCTATATAGATTTCTTAGAACAAATCATCATGCAGGCATTCATTGATGGACTGCAGGATGTGAAAATGCAGCAGGCTCTTCGGTTACAACACCACAAGACGTTTAGTAAGACACTGATTTCAACCAAGAACTATGAAATAGCAAAAATATTATATATCTATCCGTCTGTCCGTCTGTCCGTCTGTCCGTCTGTCCGTCTGTCCGTCTGTCCGTCTGTCCGTCTGTCCGTCTGTCCGTCTGTCCGTCTGTCCGTCTGTCCGTCTGTCCGTCTGTCCGTCTGTCCGTCTGTCCGTCTGTCCGTCTGTCCGTCTGTCCGTCTGTCCGTCTGTCCGTCTGTCCGTCTGTCCGTCTGTCCGTCTGTCCGTCTGTCCGTCTGTCCGTCTGTCCGTCTGTCCGTCTGTCCGTCTGTCCGTCTGTCCGTCTGTCCGTCTGTCCGTCTGTCCGTCTGTCCGTCTGTCCGTCTGTCCGTCTGTCCGTCTGTCCGTCTGTCCGTCTGTCCGTCTGTCCGTCTGTCCGTCTGTCCGTCTGTCCGTCTGTCCGTCTGTCCGTCTGTCCGTCTGTCCGTCTGTCCGTCTGTCCGTCTGTCCGTCTGTCCGTCTGTCCGTCTGTCCGTCTGTCCGTCTGTCCATACGTTTGTCTGGTTTCTAGACTCGATAACTTATAAACGGATACAGCAAAAAATATTAATTTTTAAAATTAAACCCTAATACATACTGCGGTTTGCAGATTTTATTTTGGACATAGTTGGAACATCTAAGGGAGCACTTTACAGAGTATATCTGTTAATTACGCCTGGAAAAGAAAAGTTTTTAAATAATATTTTCTATAATTTTTGTCTCTAACATAATTTTTTTTTAATGGTCCGTCTTCGAGAAATTTAAATTGTTTAAATAAAAGTTGTTTGTAATGTCATTCTTTATAATTCTTGTGCCATTTATAATTTATTACAATATTTATCTAAAATAATAATATTATAGTTTCTCTTAAATGGACCGTATTCCAGATATTTGAGTAAAAGTAACAAATTTAGAATTTTTACGGTAACTTAAAAATGAATAAAGAGGGAAACACCAAATTTTAAATTAAAACGAATTGATTAAATTTTGGGCATAGTCCAAACATCTTGAATGCACTTTATAAGGGATCGTTTTTCTACTTTATAGAATATATCTATTATTTATGGTTGGAAAAAAAAATGCTTCAAATAAAAGTTGCCTATAATCTCAGTTTTATAATTGTTGTTTCCTACATAATTTTCCTTAAATGGTCCGTAATCAAGAAATTTGACCAAAAAGTGCAAAATGCGAATTTATAAAAAAATGTTCAAATAAAAGTTGTTTGTAATATAATTCTGTATAATTTTCTCCAAAATTACCGTTAATGGAAAAATTTGAGTAAAAGTGAAAAATTTTAATTTTTCAATATTTTCGTTGGCAATGAATATATAAAAAATGTTTCTAGTAAGATGTGTGTGGAAAATGTATGTATTTAGTTCATACTCTAAACATTTACAGTTGTGATGCAATAGGTTTTACAAACAAACAAGAAAAAGCCTGTAATAACTAGACAGGAAAGTAATGTGTTGTTCAGGGTTTTTCATTATATTTTGACCACTACGTATTTTCATAATTCTTGTGAACTCAAAAAAAGTTTCAAGTAAAAGCTTTGTTGTTTTACCTCAACGTTTTCGACCACAGTAAAATCCATTACAAGCAATCAATTGAGAACTTTTAATAAACAAACAACTGTTTCACTAGGAAACATGTTTTTCATAGCTATCTATGTGTTATGCTTTCATAGTGCAATAAGTCACTATATAATTAAAATAATATATATTTGTTATCAGGAAACGCAAGTCTACTTAAAATGGCAAAAATATATAGGGTGTCCCATTAAAAAAATTAAATTATATTTTGTTGGAGTCGTCCTGTATATACAACTCAGCCTGTTATTACATTTTTAGTCGGTACAGATAGAACAACATAGCTTTTACTTAAAACTTTTGTTTGTGTTTGCAATAATAATGAAAATAAATAGCGGTCAAATTATAATAAAAAACCCTGTACACATTAAATTTTTTAATATTTTAATGATTCTGATAAAAAGTTAAAGCATTTTGTAATTAACTGTCAAAATTCGCAAATTAATCATTATGTGAGTAAGCGTAATTCATTAATTTCACCCTACTACATTAAAAAAAGTCAAAATAAATCCGATATTACCAAAGATAGGCATAGGAAATCTTTATTAAATCAACATTATTTTTAAAAGTTGGCATAATATTTAAAAAAAATCACTTTTGATTTATGTCACCCTCTATGTATGAAATTAATTCTAAATTTTAGCCGCTATTGACATATTTTTGTGACGAAGACTTATTCAAATAAACGTCGAAATGTCGGCAAAATGTTTACTTTTTTAGTATCAAATTCGTTTCTTGTTAATCGATTTCATATTTATGTATTTGAAGGATACAAGTGGTTACTTGTACGGAGCATTTATCTTGGTATAATAATTAATAATTTCATTAATTATAAAGAATATATATAAATAAATAAATCATTACTACCTACAACTTGCCCTAAATAATTTCGTCTTAATCTAAAATCAATAATAAATATGAAAATGTATTTATTTATTAGAACGATACTTGTTTGAAATTCACATTTCAAAATGTGGATTTAATTTAATATTCAGTTAATCTCCAGTGAACTTAACCTCCTTACAAAGCTTATTAGTCTATTAGATATAAGCAATGAATATATTTAGTTAACTATTAAAGAACAGATAATTAATTACCATAAAATACCCGAGCCTATATATTACGTAATATTCAGTCTGAAACATAAAACGTATGTCTATCGTAGTTTTTATTTTTCTATTAAGTAGGTTCTGTTATATAACGAGCGCAGAATTCTGCAATAGCTAGACCTACTTTATTCTCTATTCTTTATTAACTTGTTTAGACTAAAACTGAAAGTAGTTGCATTTCAACGATTATTGCATGCATCAAATTCCTAAAATGGTTATTCTACTGAGCCTAAGGCTTAATGATTTATTTGAAATATATACCCAAGAGATGTTAAATAAGTTTGGTTTCATTATCGACCCAATAATTGAACTTATGATTAATTATTGTAATTGACCTAAAATTTGAACTCGGAAATAAAAATAGTTCTCGGAAATTTTAAGACAATTAAACTGGCTTCGACGGTCTCCCCAAACATTTCAACAATAATTTTGGGAAACCATACCTAAACACTTTGTCAATAATTTAGTAATTAATCTTCTTAAAACAGTAACAGCAATAACTCTTAAACTACCAAGCTTACATAGTTTGAAAGTATTGCTAAGGGCGGGTAAAAATTGGTGATATTTATTATTTGTATACCTACATTACGAACCGGCAGCGTATTGGCATTGTTTACTATGGTGCAACGTATACATATTGTTGCAATGCAGTAAAGAATGACCGAACAGTCGCCTCTCCATACCCAGACAAATCTTACCGTGACTCAGCACTGGCAGGTGTTCAAACGTAGTAATTACTTTCCTATCTGTATACAGATATAAGGAAAGTATAGGAATCATGATATTTTTCGACCTCGAGTTTTCGACGGATTTTTACGTTTTGAGGTCCCCTGAATCCGTTTTGACTATTTTCGCGATGATGTCTGTGTGTGTGTGTGTCTGTGTGTCTATGTGTCTGTGTGTGTGTGTGTGTGTGTGTGTGTGTGTGTGTGTGTGTGTGTGTGTGTGTGTGTGTGTGTGTGTGTGTGTGTGTGTGTGTGTGTGTGTGTGTGTGTGTGTGTGTGTGTGTGTGTGTGTGTGTGTGTGTGTGTGTGTGTGTGTGTGTGTGTGTGTGTGTGTGTGTGTGTGTGTGTGTGTGTGTGTGTGTGTGTGTGTGTGTGTGTGTGTGTGTGTGTGTGTGTGTGTGTGTGTGTGTGTGTGTGTGTGTGTGTGTGTGTGTGTGTGTGTGTGTGTGTGTGTGTGTGTGTGTGTGTGTGTGTGTGTGTGTGTGTGTGTGTGTGTGTGTGTGTGTGTGTGTGTGTGTGTGTGTGTGTGTGTGTGTGTGTGTGTGTGTGTGTGTGTGTGTGTGTGTGTGTGTGTGTGTGTGTGTGTGTGTGTGTGTGTGTGTGTGTGTGTGTGTGTGTGTGTGTGTGTGTGTGTGTGTGTGTGTGTGTGTGTGTGTGTGTGTGTGTGTGTGTGTGTGTGTGTGTGTGTGTGTGTGTGTGTGTGTGTGTGTGTGTGTGTGTGTGTGTGTGTGTGTGTGTGTGTGTGTGTGTGTGTGTGTGTGTGTGTGTGTGTGTGTGTGTGTGTGTGTGTGTGTGTGTGTGTGTGTGTGTGTGTGTGTGTGTGTGTGTGTGTGTGTGTGTGTGTGTGTGTGTGTGTGTGTGTGTGTGTGTGTGTGTGTGTGTGTGTGTGTGTGTGTGTGTGTGTGTGTGTGTGTGTGTGTGTGTGTGTGTGTGTGTGTGTGTGTGTGTGTGTGTGTGTGTGTGTGTGTGTGTGTGTGTGTGTGTGTGTGTGTGTGTGTGTGTGTGTGTGTGTGTGTGTGTGTGTGTGTGTGTGTGTGTGTGTGTGTGTGTGTGTGTGTGTGTGTGTGTGTGTGTGTGTGTGTGTGTGTGTGTGTGTGTGTGTGTGTGTGTGTGTGTGTGTGTGTGTGTGTGTGTGTGTGTGTGTGTGTGTGTGTGTGTGTGTGTGTGTGTGTGTGTGTGTGTGTGTGTGTGTGTGTGTGTGTGTGTGTGTGTGTGTGTGTGTGTGTGTGTGTGTGTGTGTGTGTGTGTGTGTGTGTGTGTGTGTGTGTGTGTGTGTGTGTGTGTGTGTGTGTGTGTGTGTGTGTGTGTGTGTGTGTGTGTGTGTGTGTGTGTGTGTGTGTGTGTGTGTGTGTGTGTGTGTGTGTGTGTGTGTGTGTGTGTGTGTGTGTGTGTGTGTGTGTGTCTGTATAACGCATAACTCATGAACCGATACACAGAAAAACACCAAATTTTAAACTTAAGCTTTGTTTCAGCGTCCAATGAGCTGATTAGATTTTGGGCAGTGTCGGAACATCTGGGGGGGTACTTTATAGGTGGTCATTTTTATATTTTATGGAATATATCTGTTATTTACGTTTGGAGAAGAAAATTGTTCAAATAAAAGTTACTTCTAATATTATTACCTATAATTTTTGTTTTATGTCAAAATTTCCTGAAATGGTCCGTATTCGAGAAATTTGACAAAATGTGCAAAATTCTGATTTTTATGAAAATTGTTGAACTAAAAGTTGTTTGCGATATCGATTTCTATAATTTTTGTTTATACATGATTTTTCTAAAATGGTCCGTAATGGAAAAGTGCTAAATTTAAATTTTTCTGTATTTTCGTTTTCAATGAATATCTATAGAAAAATGTTTCGAGGTAGATGTATGTGTAAAATGTATATATTTAGTTTATCCTCTAAACATTTATAGAGATGCTGCAATAGGTTGTACAAAATAACCGGAAAATGCCTATAATAACTAGATAGGAAAGTCATGTGTTGGACACATCAGATTTTTTTTGTATTATGGATACGCTGCCATTCTCGAGGCATTGTTTACCGCGTTTAAACTCAACATCGAGCGTTTTTATGCCACCGACGCACCAGCTTGTTTGAGTCACTGCTTGTTGAGTTGAATTTTGAATATTTGAATTAATGTCAGTTAGAAGAGTTAGACGAAGACGTTGCGAAGGTTATAAAGAAAATGTCTGCCGAAAAGAATATTTTGTGATCATTGAAGAAATTAAGTGGAGAAGATGTTGTCTGCAATTACACATTTAAAAATGAAAACTATTTTACTGCTACTGTTAGAGCAAAGAGCGGCTGTTCTGATGAGAAAGGGAACTGATTAAATATTTTGTGTTATATATAGTTTTCAGTGTTTTTTAGGTCAAGGATTTCGAAAATGGCAATTGTTTTTTAATATTTTAATTCTGAGATGATATACAGGGTGATGGCTATATGAAGACTTCCATAACATTATACCCAGCTAGCACAAAAATATCCCATCTATGTTAATAAGCTGCAATTTTAGGCTCTTTAAGCTCGCATGCAATGTACTGTGAATGTAACTCTATTATCCCTGCAACTACCGAATGTCCACAACGGCAAGACTTTTATAGCACATCTCGTAGAAGTTATAAAGTGAAGTTCGGAAAACATCACACTAGCACTTTTACGGTACTTACCCCGAAAGTTGCTCTGAAACTTTCTATAGACGTTATAATGTGAATTCCTTCTACAGCATTATACAGTGTGTCCACGGATGGACTTAACAATACTTGTAAAAATATTTATTTTAAATTTTAAAGTACTTCTTCATAATTTCTTTTACTTGTTAAATAAATACGATTAACGTTGAGAAATTATGAAAAATACCTCTTTTGAAAAATTTAAAATAAATATCTTTACAAGTATAGTTATGTCCATCCTTGGATACACTATATTCAAAATAGTATATTAAGGATATAGTAAAATCTGAAGAAAACAAAATAAAAAAATTGTATAAATTTATTATTAAAAAGCTATTGAAATCAAATACCAATATCATACAAGTAGAGGTAGGTAATAATACAGGTAATGCAATTACACACATGTGTGATACCATAAGGTAGCTATAAAACACTGACAAATTGGACAAAAGTAGGTATAGAGGGTATATAAATAATATCTCAAAAGTTCACTAGAATCAAAAACATTGAACGCTTGCACGAAAGAGTATAATAAGGTACCTATATTGCAAAGGTTCACTAGTAGCTAAAATGGTGAACGATTGTACAAAAGTAATAAAAAAAAGTGTATTTATATAAGGTATATTTCAAAGGTCACTAGATTTTTATTAAGATCGCAGTTGTACGATGCTAAAAAGATATATTTGCCTACAACTGGTACTAATCATAGTTTTAATACGATATAACTTGATTAAACTGAATATTGATAAATGTAAAGTTATAAGGTTTAATAAAACAGCTAATATTATTATGCATGATTATGTCGCTGCAGGTTCTGAACTATAAATGATCTTGGTGATATTTTTGACAGGGGCCTATCGATAATTCCTCATTTTAGTAGATTCCTTGTTCCTGCCAGACTTACTAGGCAGATTAAACTATTTTATGTAAATACTCATAGAACTAACTGTGGACAGAATTTATTTGTAGACCGACTGATGTCCAATTACAATAAGTATTTTTCAAATTATGACATTTTAGTAGGTTTTTTTTAATCGTCGACTTTCATTATACTATATTGACTTCAATTTTATACTATGAAAATTTTATTAATTCCTTTTTTATTTTATTTTAATTGATATTTTTAATGTACCATTTAGAACTTTATGTATCTGTAGCGTACTGTAAACAAATAGATAGATAAATAAATAATGTGAACTTAATTATATAGTTTCTTCCTAAAAATAACCTTGTAAATAATAAATTTACTTGTTTATTATTAAAGAAAATAATATGTATAAAGAAAATGAAAAATATGCTCGTTTAAATCGTTGCACCTATTTTTAGTTGATTTTTACTTACTTTGTTTTCCTAAATAAATAATAACCTTTATTTTGATTTTTACAAATTTGATACTTAATAATGGATGTTCAACTTATACAGAACAATGTTTTTAGCATGATATTCTGCTATGAAAGAAAAAGAAATAATTTCAGATGTTATATATTCTTCTTCAACCAATTCTGTATTATTAACTTTAGCTTTTAAAATTCCTGACATTTTTACTAGAATTATAATCCACCACAAAGAAAACCTACAACACAATATTTTTAAAATTTATTTTTAGTGATTAAAATATTATTACACTAGGGCGACCATACTTACAGCAATTTTGCTGTATTGTAAATCATTTTTAAAGTTTTTGCAGCAAACGTACAGCAAAATGGCATAGGTATATGTCCAGTGAAATGCTGTATTTATCCACCAAAACGTCACTACTGTCCAGCAATGGTAATACTTAATTTACTGAAATGTAACAAATTTAAATGTTATTTATCTTTAGTGAACTACATGAGCACTTCTAACTGCCGTCCTAGCAAGAAAGGTTTTATCTGCAAAATTATCAGTTTTTTTATTTATGTGCATTTGTCTACATTTTATCTTTCTTAATACTGAAATGGAATGTCTTATTTGCATCAAAGGTACCACAAAAAAGGTTTAAAAGATAATAAATATATTTGCTAAAAATAGTTAAAAACTCGATTATTTCAAAACAACAAATTTTCAGATAGGACCTCTGTGTCTAGGATGGCAGTATATGACTTCTTTGTTTTTGTATTTTTATAGTAGTATAGGAGTAGGGCTAAGAGTATCAGTCAAAGGTATTGATACTGGTATCATGTGAAATACTTTGTGGTACAGGCATCGATACTGTTCGATATTATGTTAAAGATATCGATATTTATAAGTATCAAAGTATTGAACAAGTAAAAGATTTTTTTTAAACGGCTGACAACCCCCATTCAACAGGATGGAGTGAAAAACTTAACTAAAAACAAGTGTGCATCAGTAAAGTATATTCTGTAGTTGACACCTTTTCTTTCTCTACTGGTACTCTACCTGGTACAAGTCATAGTGTCAATAACTGGCAATTTAACTTATAATTAAATAACAAAAAAACAGTGGTAAGGCTTAATCATATTACCAAGTTTCACCACATGCGAAAACTAAAATATTTGAACAAACCTTATTATTCCTGACCACACACATAGCGATACGATACTTGCTTCTAAGTATGGATATGGCGATAGTATTGGTAATTCAGTATCAGTGCCTAAATATGGATACTTTCATTGTTTAATATCGATACTTCTATAGCATTGAGACATCAATAAGATCCCTATTATCGTGTAAAATATAGGCAGTCATTTAATATTGCAATCTAAAGGAACAGACAATAAATTAGAAAATATGTTTCTATTTTATTGAAAAGAAGAAAAGAACTTACCAAACTTATTCAAAGGTATAGTTTACAATTTCTTTAAAATCTCAAATAAATACAAGAAACTGTGACAAGTGACATTTTTTTATGTTTTGTTGGTTATAACAAACGAATGGGTACGTTCTAAAACAAAATGATGTATATAGTACATCTCGTAGATACTTTTTTAGCAAGTTACTTTATTACGTTGTGTTATCATAACAGGCAGGTTAAATACGTAAGTAATAAATAGATGTTTCGCGAGGTTTTGATTTCTCTCAACAACTTCTCATGTAAGTTGCAATTACGTTATATGATAATGTTATTACGTTCCCTTAAAACAACATCGCCGAAAGCTTTGGCAACGTTATGTGCTAGCTGGGTAAATATCCAGCAATTTTTTTAAAAAATATTTTAAAACACGTTATGTGGAAGTACTGATTCAATTTGCAGCGTTTTCCTTAAATAAGTAAATTTTATAGCGAATCTGATTTGTTTCGGCGACGTTATTTCGTTGTCAAAATATCAATGTTTAGAATTGCATTTTTACCCTTTTTGCTTCCTAAGTATTGTAATTGTGAAAAAATTACCTGTTTTTTTGTACGTTTTAAAATTACTAGATAAAACATAATATTTTTTCAATTCCGTTGGTCTGTCTGTCGGCCTTAATTCTCTAATAATACCTTCTTTCAGATAAATTATAATTATTCGCATAAAATTAATGTAGTGGAGGCATACAGTTATTTGCGAATGTCACCTGAAACTCAAGAAATATTTTTAAACTATTTTGACGACGGTATGACACCTTTTGCAGCTAGAGGATATCATGAAATAAAATTAGAAAATTAAACTGATCCATCTGAGCGACAAGTAAAGCATATAAATTTATTTTCAGTATACATTAAACATTGTAATTATTGTAATGTTTTAGAGAGGAACACTTTGGCGGTCGTGAACATTCAGACATTGTAGCTGCTTTAAGAAAGAAGCAGAAATTATTTGCTGAAATGGGTATTACCGTAGTTATTCATGAAAATCCATTAATCATCACTGTTTTAACACCAATTATAATGGGATCCCATACACACTTATTTAGTCATGTAGACTCCAGTGGTTCATGCGACCAAACAAATTCCTGTGTTACATTTTTTTGGGGCTACTAAAGTTGGTGCATGCATCCTTCATACTGAACAATCGGAAGAAAATTACACGGCAGTGTTTTAAATATTACGTGATACCTTACCAAAGGAAAGTTTTGGGGGCTTTGGCTTCCCGCAAATATTTATGACTGACGACTCCAATGCTGAACGAAATGCCTTAAAAAATGTTTTTCCCGAATCTCGTATGCTTTTATGCATTTTGTGGCGATGGAAATGGGATAGTCATCATGGTATTTTAAAAGATGATAGAAAACACATTATGTTATTATTTAGAAGAATTCTGTATTAAAATACCATTGAAGAGATTCGCGAAAATTATGATCATACTTTAAATGATGCCATTTTTAAAAAATATAATATTCAAGCACATAATATGGCTAATTATTGGGATCGAAGGGATTAACACGTATTTTTAAAGACATTTTCTTCAAAGATGTAAAGCGTTCAATCTTCGTTCAATGATTGTGCCTTTGTGGATTTTGTCGCCAAAGTTTTCGAGTCCTATCAAAAACGACACTTGCTGTCATTTGTAAATTTTCGGAACTCTAAAAATGAAATACTGTTTAGAAAAATGTCGCATTCTGCTAATGTTTTTGTTCAAAGAATCGACGAAAACACTTTTTTAGTTTCTTCGGAGACCGATGACCATATGTTTTATACTGCATATGTAGATATTGCATTTTGCGACTGTATTTTTTGACAGGGTGGAAGATACTGTAAGCACCTTTACGCTATACATAATAAGTTTGGAATAACCTTTAGGAACTGTATGCAAATAAACAGCGATGACAGAAAAGCATTAGCAAAATTGGCTCTAGGAGAGAACATATCCCCAGAATTGTATGATGACATGTCAACTGATGTGGATATAAGAAATGACTTGCCAATTAGTGCAGAACAACAAAGCATAGTTGAAAAACAGGATAATTTTACTATCGAAATAATCAATACAGTCGAGGATACCAATGATACAAATTTAGATAAAGAGCATTCCGCAGCTGCAACAGAACTATTAGAACATTTTGAACGCATTAGTAAAATAGCATCCAAAAACAAAACGGTTGATATGACTAATGCAATGAAAAATTTCAATAAAACTCTAAAAAAAATTATGACGCCTTCTGACTTATTTAATTTTATTCACATATCAAAAATTATCGCAGTAAAAAGGAACATTTCTGTACAGCCAACATCAGTTAGCCGCAGAAAAATTAGATGTAATTTATCATGCAGCGCAAAGCGCATTCAAGCTTCAAACAACCCTAAAAGACAAAGATCTTTAAAGGAAAATATTGATCTTAATAGACCAAATGCGAAATCACATGGAAATGCCCACTAAGATTAAACTTAATATTTTATAATTTTTTTTAAGTAAATATAAATGTAATAGGATTAGTGGATTTTGTATTTATTGTGTTTTTTGTATTTTAGTGTAGTTTATGATATAGCAAATTTACGTGGTTTTTAACTGCAACGCGGTAAACAATGCCTTGAGAATGGCAGCGTATCCATAATACAATAGTTACTACGTCTGAACACCTGCCAGTGCTGAGTCGCAGTAAGATTTGTCTAGGTATAGAGAGGCGACTGTTCATTCATTCTTTACTGAATTGCAACAATATGTATGCGTTGCAGCATAGTAAACAATGCCAATACGCGAACCGGCAATAAAAACTACGTAGAACCGTGTCACAACGGGTCGCAACCTTTTTACTTTCCTATCTGTATACAGATAAGGAAAGTATAGAAATCATGATTTTTCGACCTCGAGTTTTCCGTTTTGACTATTTTCGCGATGATGTGTGTGCGTGCGTGCGTGCGTGCGTGCGTGCGTGCTTGCTTGCTTGCGTGCGTGCGTGCCTGCGTGCGTGCGTGCGTGCGTGCGTGCGTGCGTGCGTGCGTGCGTGCGTGCGTGCGTGCGTGCGTGCGTGCGTGCGTGCGTGCGTGCGTGCGTGCGTGCGTGCGTGCGTGCGTGCGTGCGTGCGTGCGTGCGTGCGTGCGTGCGTGCGTGCGTGCGTGCGTGCGTGCGTGCGTGCGTGCGTGCGTGCGTGCGTGCGTGCGTGCGTGCGTGCGTGCGTGCGTGCGTGCGTGCGTGCGTGCGTGCGTGCGTGCGTGCGTGCGTAAATATGAAATCGATTAACAAGAAGCGAATGTGATACTAAAAAAGTAAACTTTTTGCCGACATTTCGACGTTTATTTGAATAAGACTTCGTCACAAAAATATGTCAATAGCGTATTCGAGATATTTGAGAAAAAGTGTAAATCTCGAATTTTGAAGAAAACTCAAAAACAGATAAAGAGAAAAACAATAAATTTTAAATTCCAAATATTATCCATATCTCAAAGTGGTCCGAAGTAGATTAAAGGGAAGTAAAAGGCTCAGTCTGTCGACCACATAAATTTATTAGGTTGGGTTGCAAGCGCTTTCGACCTAAAAGGTCATCATCAGGCAAAAAAATTTTTGTAAGTGAGTAGGTAGGTAGGTAGGTAGGTACAATCTGCAATAATAATTTAGGATAACAAAACGTTTTTATAGAAATGCTAGGTGTCTTACCACTATGTGTCCACAGAAAAAATTAAATATGTTGAATTAAAATTTTAAATTGTAAAAATTGTTGTAAAAATTATATAAATTGGCACGTACTGCCTCCCTCATTCGAGGTTGGATATTGTTCAATCTTGAACCTCGCCTGCCTCCATCTAATGAAGGTGGTTATAAAAAATAATATCAAATTGTGTGCTTAAGGCACCATGTGAAAAATGTAACTTTTAGAAAAATACCGTTACTCCCCCTATCCCCAGTACAAATGGGGTAGACGGAGTTTGGTTTGTGTACACCCTTAAGCCTAGGCTTAAGGGGTATCATTAATTAATAACTTTACTAAACTTAGGGAATTTTACTTAGCACCTTCGTCATTCAAGGGTGAAGTTGAATGAGAAAATGGTGGAGAATTTACGACATTTGACAACTGACATATGATGAAAGACACGTAGTTACAATTATGGTTGAGATAATAATAATTAAATTTGACATTAGTTAAATTGAATATGCTAAATTAGTTTTGTGACAAATTTTTATAGTATAAATTTAAACAACTTGACAGGATGTCCAAGACTTTGGAGAGGCCACGTGTAAATTCTGTTGGTGTTATAAAGTTAGAGTGATATTTGTTTTTTTTTAAAAGAAGAATTTGACATTAGACATTAGATTTAGGTTAAGGAAATTTATGATATATATGAATTTTTTGAAAAAAAGGGGGCTATTATATATATTATTACAAGTAAAAGGTTGAAGGATTTACAAAGGATTTAGGAACAACACAACAGAATTTACTCGTGGCCTCTCCAAAGTCTTGGACATCCTGTCAAATTGTTTAAATTTATACTATAAAATTTGTCACAAAACTAATTTAGCATATTCAATTTAACTAATGTCAAATTTAATTATTATTATCTCAACCATAATTGTAACTACGTGTCTTCCATCATATGTCAGTTGTCAAATGTCGTAAATTCTTCACCATTTTCTCATTCAACTTCGCCTTTGAATGACGAAGGTGCTAAGTAAAATTCCCTAAGTTTAGTAAAGTTATTATTTAATGATACCCCTTAAGCCTAGGCTTAAGGGTGTACACAAACATAACTCCGTCTACCCCATTTGTACTGGGGATAGGGGGAGTAACGGTATTTTTCTAAAAGTTACATTTTTCACATGGTGCCTTAAGCACACATGTGGAACTTTAAATTTGATATTATCTTTTATAACCACCTTCATTAGATGGAGGCAGGCGAGGTTCAAGATTGAACAATATCCAACCTCGAATGAGGGAGGCAGTACGTGCCAATTTATATAATTTTTACAACAATTTTTACAATTTAAAATTTTAATTCAACATATTTAATTTTTTCTGTGGACACATAGTGGTAAGACACCTAGCATTTCTATAACAACGTTTTGTTATCCTAAATTATTATTGCAGATTGTACCTACCTACTCACTTACAAAAAAATTTTTGCCTGATGATGACCTGTTAGGTCGAAAGCGCTTGCAACCCAACCTAATAAATTTATGTGGTCGACAGACTTTGAGCCTTTTACTTCCCTTTAATAAATTTTAAACTTAAGCTTTATTCTGCCTGAGGTGAACTCGTCAGACTTATTAGATTTTGGGCAAAACATCTGGGGGTACTTTATAGGGGGTCGTTTTTATATTTTATGGCATAAATTTGTTATTTATGTTTGGAGAAGTAAATTCTTTAAATAAAAGTTACTTTTAATATTATTCTTTACAATTTTTGCCTTATACAAAATTTTCCTAAAATGGTCCGTAATCGTGAAATTTGGCAAAATGTGCAAAATTCTGATTTTTAAGAAAATTGTTAAACTAAAAAATTGGGGGAAAAGTAAAATTTTAATTTTTTAGTATTTTTATTAGCAATGAATATATATAAAAAAATGTTTCGATTTTAAAGTATGTGGAAAATGTATATATTTAGTTTATCCTCTAAACATTTACAGAGGTGCTACAATAGGTTGTACAAAATAACCGGAAAAAGCCTGTAACAACTAGATAGGCAAGTCATGAGTTGGACACATCAGATTTTTTCATGAAAATCAGATTCCCATTACAAGCCGCCGCGCCGCCGATAATCCACTTCAATTTGAATTCTGTAATACAACTATACGTATAAACTGCTATATTTAAATAAATAAATATAACCAAAGGTTACTAAGACTTCGGAAAAAAATACTTTTATTATTATTTAAGTTCAATTCTATTCGAAATACATGTATTTTATAGTTCTAAAAAAACTGTTGTAAATCGATTTTAGAAATCAAATGTTATTAAATTGGTATTTCCATATCAGATTATTATGTATGTTAAATTTATTATGGCTAATTCTAACTTTATATGAAATGGGCAAAAATCTTGTTCTTTGACCTTAGCATTCCCTGACTAGAAATAGAATTTTTTTCTTAAAAGAAGTAGAATCTTAATTAAACGACCTATTTCATAAAAGTGTTCATTACATTTACTTAAAAATAATTTTTGAATGCACGTTATGATCGATGACCCCATCTACCTTTTACAGGAAAACGGTATCGGGTTGCCGGCAGTGTTACTGAACCTATGTGAAGTGTGTGTGAATTGCTGACTCTAAATTTTTCTCATAGTAACATTTTAATAAAATAAAGTCAGTCTGATATAATAGCTTGTAACGATAACATTATCATTAAATATTAAATATAATTTATTTTGGGTTTTTATTCAAGCAATAGTAATAAAAATTCTTTTTAAAACCATTCCTCTCAACGAGAGACTTATAACTGGCGCAGTCAGTAGGCTTTTCGTCGGAAAAATCCATCGTGGAAAATCCGTGAGTTTTAACTCTTTAACGAAAAACCGAATCCAGTTAAGAAATTCCAGTTCCTTTGGGCTCCATCGAGGAAACCAGTGGGCAACAGAAAAAGTACCAGCCGCAGAAGCAATATACCGATGTGGTAAGTTTTAATTCATGTCAGACTCCTCTTCTCCTAGCGAATCCTTAAGCGAAATCGATAGTATAGAAGAGTTAGATTATATCAATAATATATTAGATTCAACTAACGTAGATTCAGAGCTAATAAATAATTTTAATAATTTAATTATTGATGAAAACATGGTCGTGGCGGCATTAGATATGAAAAGTTTAACAGTTATTCCAACTTTTGACGGAAAGGTTAATAAATTACATAGATTTATCAATATAACGGAATCAATTTTAAATCATTATTATGATAGGGAAAATCCTAATAATTTTCAAAATGTTTTACTATTAAATGGTATTTTAAATAAGTAAGAAGGTAGAGCTGAGGAAGTAGTGGCAATTACCGGTGCCGATACTTGGCCTGATATAAAAAATACATTAATCGAAAATTTTGGTGATGAAAGAGATGAAAATTGTTTAAATCAAGATTTAGTCAATATGAAGCAGGGAAATAACGAATCTCCTTATGAATTTCATAAAAGAATTATCGCTTTGCTTAATACAGTTTGCAATTACATTGATTTACATTGCCAAGGGGCCGAACGAAATTCAAAAAGATCATTTTTCACTAAACAGGGTTTAAAATCATTTTTAGCTGGGTTAAAAGACCCATTAGGTCCTATAATTCGTGCAATGAGACCGACAACTTTACAACAGGCAATTCAATTTGTACGAGAGGAAAATAATGTTAAATATTATCAAAAAGTAATTTATTGTTTCGGCCTTTACTTGATGAAAATCCATTTAATCTTGAAAGAGTAAAACCAAATTTGGTTTTACTCTTTCAAGATTATCAAAAAGGTCAAAATTATTCTAATTCAAATCAAACCGCTAGTAATATTTCCAGGAGACCAATAAATCCTATTAATAATAATTATAATCGTCCAAATTCATTTCGATTTCCCCAAAATTCTCGAGATCATTATCAGAATTATTCACAACCCTCAACCTCATCTCAATTCCCCAGAGGGCCTATTCAAATTCAAAGGCATCCAAATCCTCCTCAACCTAGATTTCCAACAAATAATCAAGTTTTCGGAAAACCCCAAAATGTATGGAAACCAAATTCCAATTATGTCCAACCCAAAGCTACCCCTATGAGTACAACGACAAGAAATACTACACCCCAAGCTCGAAACCAAGGTTATAATAATTTTCAAAATTTTAATCAGAAACGTAATTTTGTTTCTGAAGAATTATTTAACGCCGAAATTTTACCTGAACTCTTAGAAAATGACGAAATAAGTGACTTTGACAAACAAAACTTGGAATACATAGATGACAAATGTGAGGATTTTCAGAGAAATGCCTCAACAGACCACAAGACATAATTGAACTAAACGTTTTCTCGGATGAAAAAGAATTACCTTACATAAAAATTTTAAATCCACCCCTTAAACTTTTAATAGACACAGGTGCTACAAAATCCATTTTAAGGCCTGAAATTGCATTTAAATTATACAAAGAAAACATTTTTAGAGAACCCTTTATTGTTTCATCTGTTTATCAAAGTTCTACTCATCAAAAATGTGCAAACATTCCGATATTTCCAGAATTTAATCAAAATGGAATTTTAAAGTTTCACCTATTTAATTTTCATAATGTCTTTGACGGACTAATAGGTCTGGAGGATTTAAAATTGCTTAACGCTCAATTAGATTTTCTAAACTCAAAATTAATTACCCCAACAACATTATACCAATACATTATCTTGTAAATAAAAGAAAAACTAATTTTGAAAGAAGATTAGATCCTCATAGCAAAATTTTAGCAAAAAATTCAGTATCACAAACAAAAGATGATATTTTAATTTCAAAACAAATTGTTAATAATTGTGAGAATCCGTCCAGTCTTTCAAAAGCTGAAAATGGATTAGATTTTGTCGAAACTTGTAATATAACTGATTTCGAAATTCATAATAAAAGGAGTGAAGCAAATACTAACTCCGATGTCATCTTTTGAGTAGAAATAAATACTAACGAATTAACTGATTATTATATAGAAAATTTTATTGAATCAATGTTAAATGAAAGACAAGACGAAGATAATTATTCGGTAATAGCTAATATGGGTGACGAACAGTCAGAGCGCGAAAAAGACACTGACGAGCATGACGAAATTAATGACAACAATGAAAATGACAATGACGACGAAACTAATCATACCAGTATTGAAGAACCTATTTTAGGAATGAAAATTTCTGAAAAATGTATAAATTCATATGATCACCAAATATTTATTGATTTTGTCTTACATTCTGCCGCTAAACCAAAAATAGAACAATTGTTCCCACCAAAAAAACGACTACATGTACAAATTGCAATAAATAATATAAAAGAAAGCACAATTAACTTGTTTAAAAATTATATCGATCCAAAATTTACTCATGCAGTATATTTTAAAAACGAAAATGCAAACGAAAATTATATACCCCTAATATTGGAAGTTTTGAGAGAAACTTTCAAAAATTCGGCTTATAAATTAATTCATTGTAAGACTCTATTAAGCGACGTAACGAACAAAGACGAACAACACGAACTAATTAGAAATTTTCACGAAGGAAAAACAAACCATCGTGGAATACTGGAGACAGAGACAAAAATAAGACAGACATACTATTGGCCAAGTCAGAAAAATGACGTTGCCGAATTTATTAATCGTTGTGAAATTTGTCAATCTACAAAATATGATCGGAATCCTCCGAAACAAAAGTTATTGATAACCTCTACCCCTTCTAGACCATTTGAAATTATTTACATTGATGGATTCTCAGCACAAGGGCAAAAATACTTAACAATAATTGATACCTTTTCAAAATATGGGCAAGCATACCCACTTGCAGCATTGACAGGGATAGAAATTATTAAAGGTCTTTTAATTTTCATGACACATCATGGTTCACCTAATCTTATTATAATGGACAATGGAAGTGAATTAAAAAACTCAATGCTTCAGGAATTTTTAGACGTTCATAAAATCAAAAGTCATTATGTTTCACCCAATAGTTCTCAGTCAAAAGGCGCAATCCAGCGTTTATATTCAACAATCATTGAACATTTAAGAATTATTAAAGCAAAAAATAATGGTAAAATTGACATTTTAAATGATATGCCTTATGCTATTTTCGGATATAATAATTCTATACACTCTGTGACTAAACAAAAACCAATTGACGTTATAAATGGTCATTTTGATTACAAAGATTTTTTCGATATCGACATTAATCAAAAATTAATTAACAATTACATTCAGGAACATAGGGAAACCACAACCGAAATTTACAAAAAATTAAATGAGAAACTAATCTCGCAGAAAGAAAAGACAATAGGATATCACAATAAAGATCGACATGAACCACTAACGTACATACCTGACCACCATCCACAGTCAGGGGATAAGGTCCTTAGAGCTTATCAACTCTCACCGTAACAAAAAAAATATCTTGTTTTCTCTCCTCCTAGCACATATAGGTTAATCAAAATAAAGTAAGCTAACTAACAGTTCCATACCATAGGTTAAATTTTTTAAAAGAACATTTTGGGCACATTAATAAATTTAAAATTTCTAACAATACAAAGTTAATGACCTGATTTATAATAAATAATATATTTCAACATGTACAAACATATTTTATTCGATAGTTTATTAACACTGACATTGAACTATAATAACACAACGAACTTATAATTATATTATAAAAATAATTACAAACTAAAACAACTTACGGACGACTAACGACACAAATGAGACAAATCTCAAAATTGTAGATTCAGTAAAAACAGACTTACCTTCGTAGACATAACCGTGCAAAATTTTATTTTTAAAGGCAATATAAATAAGAGTAGAAAATTTGACGGGAGCAGATATAACAGCACCGAGACAACATGAGTACTATACAACCATTAGGGGGATAGCGACAACGTTAGCAGATTTTACAGGGAGAGATGTAGGAAGATATTTCGAAAAACTTGGGCAAAACTAGACAACTGGACAGAAATAGACGCGTTAAAATTACTTAAATTTAAATTTACAGGAGCAGCATACGATTTTTTTACATCAGAACCTAGTTTAGATTTATTAGATTTTAAGGATTTAAGAGCACGATTAATCAGTAAATTTACAGCGAAAAGGTTACCAGGAGATAGTTTGCTGAAGCTAAGCAACTGTTACTAACGACACGACGAAGACGTCTCCAGTTTCTGCACAAGATTGAGGTTATTAGGTAACCAGTCGCTAGAAGAATCTACTACTAAACCAATTTAAAATGGGCTTAAGGAAGGATCTACTAAAGGAAACAGGAGT
The DNA here is from genome assembly GCA_927349885.1 of Psylliodes chrysocephalus. NCBI lineage: Eukaryota > Metazoa > Arthropoda > Insecta > Coleoptera > Chrysomelidae > Psylliodes > Psylliodes chrysocephalus. Next base: position 8,983,141 of record OV651817.1, read on the forward strand.
TCTGCTACTAAAAGAAGAGGATTTGGACCTAAAGAAAGAAGAAGAAATAGTTTCACTACAGGAAACAACAATGTTACTTGTAACAGGAAAAAGTAACATTTATAAAAGAATACAAGGAATGTCATTATTGCAGAAAACAAGGACACACAGAAGCAGAATGTAGTAGTAAAATCCGGGATAATATGGGAGGAACAGGAGACAGATCCTGTTTTAATTGTGGAAAAAGTAGACACTGGGTTAGAGACTGCATAAGCAAGGCAACGGAAGAAAATAGGAACAAATGACAGGAAAAACATAAGTTTCAACCGATGAACTGGGACAACGACCAAGGAGGATTCCCAGGAGACACAATGAATACAGATATGAAACAAGAAGGAACGACGCATACCAGGAGGGAACGAACTGTACACAGAGGGACTTTTCGAGAGCGTCACAAGGAAGAAATCTAGAATACGACATGGATGAATACAGAGGAAACAGAGGCAAAGACTCCAGAGATTCCAGTTATTCCAGAGATTACAGAGATTTTAGAGATGCAAGAGATTCTAGTGTTGCCAGAGATTCAAGTGGGTCCAGAGATCCCAGAGATTCAAGAGGATCCAGAGATGCCAGAGCAGCCAGAGATGTCAGAGAAGCCAGATATTCCAGAGAATCCAACGAGATTTCTGACACTTTTTGCTATCTACTCTTACATTAGTTATCGGTACATTATTATCGTCGACTGATTTACCGAATCAGGCGAGAACCTCAGGGTGGATCTTGTACCTCCAAACATATGATATTACTTGATCGTTTTTTTTTCTGATTAAAATTGTTACATGTTTAAATATATTGAACTAAATATATTAAGTTGTTAAATGTTCACCTGTTTTTTATCTTATGTGTGTTACGAGTTGTTGAGTTCAGCCCGAGTTCCATAAAGAGGAACAATCCCTAGTCCAGATAAGCTATCTAACAAAATCCAGAGTTAGATAATTGAATAATTATTTAGATGGTACTGTTTTAATTCTTAACCAAAATATATTCCATCTTCATCAGGTCTACCTTCCCCTTTTGTCAAAAGACACTCCGGGCACTTTTGCGAAGCCCCGACGAACCTACCCCCAAGTAAGGCTATAGGTGCCTATTATCAGTTTGCCAAACCATTTCCTTAACCTGCTCGCACTATTCATCACGGGGGAAAATTCTTTAATTTTAAACGTATTATTTTATTTTTTTTTCTTTTTTTTTGTCACGGTGAGAGTGGATAAGCTCTAAAGACCTTATCCCCTGACTGTGGCTGGTGACAAATGCTGCCTTTACACTTATAGGGTACCCCCCGTAGATGACTCGAGTCCTTTTGGCCACTACCTTATTATTTAGTGACAACAGTTACTTTCTAAGTGACGGTGGTTGTTACAGTATAAAATGAGATTCTCCGTTAGATTACTATACTTAAATATTATATTACTATACTTAACTCGAATCTATAATACTATCACGGTGATATCCCACTTCGGCCGTTCTCACTTCGGCCGTTTTGAAAAATCTACCTCTTTTTGTCCCATTTCGGCCGCTTGTCCTTTTCATGCGTTTCAGGTAAAACGGATACGCTGCATTTCGGCCGGTCAATGTACAGTACAGGGTGGGAATTACGCTTTGATTTGGCAATTTTGGGAGCAGAGTTAATTATAAAAAAATATTCAAGTCGTTCAATTTAAGGCAAAAAATATTTGGAAATGTTTCATTACCGAAACACAGATCTGAAATTGTGTTGCCACCACAATTAGCGGACAACTTTTTAGTTATAGAAGACGGTGTTGAAGACGAAATGTTAATATTTATTAACGTATGTGAATCTTTATTAAAATATGTGAAGTATTTTTTGGAGACTGAGCATTTAAGAGCTGTTCTTTATTATTTTTTTAATTGTAAAAAGTACCGAGGATAGTTCTTCTATTATTCCGGTCATTTTTGCTCTTTTGCCGAATAAGGAAAATAAACCCTATATAGGACTTTGTCCTTGCTTGTTTCAAAGTTTAAAATTTTTTCTCCGAAAGTATTTACCAAAATTGGATTTTGAAGTAGCTACAATAAACGCAATAAGATATGTATTTTCAAAAACTGTCATTCAAGTCGTTTAATTTAAGAAATAATTGTAGATGAAGTGTTAAGGGCATTTTAAAGGGTGATTGTCTCTAATAGAAAACCAATTTGTATCTGAACTTTATTATCAGTAATTGCTTGGTAATGCATAATTATTACTAGAAATACCAAATTATGTTCAAAAAATAATAGACATGCGTATTAAATAAATACTCATAAAAAAGGATTAAAGGATTAGTTACCCTGCCATTTGGATATGTCCTTTTATGTTCTTTTCGTAAATAATAAATATATGTTTTTATTATCAGTAAAGATTTGAAAGTGAAAGGTGTTCTTAAAAATGGACAGTGAGATTGAAATTATTGAAACCAGCAAAGGCAAACCTGTACTTATTAATGGTGGTTACAGATTTCAGATAATAGAAATTTATAAAAATGGAAATGTATCCTGGAGGTGTTCTAATAGAAACTGTGGTGGACTTGTTTCTACAACAAATGACAAGAAACAAATTTTGGGGAAAAAGATCATACTTGTATTTTGGATATAGCTAAAAGAGAAGTTGAAAAGTGTGTTTTTCAGTGTAAAAAGCGAGCAAGAGAAGAATTTACACCTATTCCTCAAATTGTAAGTAGTGAATTCAAAGACATTAAAAATCTAGGACTGGAGTTTGTGACCAAAATTCCTGAGTTAAATTCAGTAAAATCAAACCTTTATCGTGCTAGGCAAAAAACATTTGGAAATGTTTCATTACCGAAACACAGATCTGAAATTGTGTTGCCACCACAATTAGCGGAAAACTTTTAAATTATAGAAGACGGTGTTGAAGATAAAATATTAATATTTAGTAACGTATGTGAATCTTTATTAAATGAAAGTGAAGTATTTTTTGGAGACGGAACATTTAAGAGCTGTTCTTTATTATTTTTTCAATTGTACTTGTACACTATACATGCAGATGTAAAAAGTACCGAGGATAGTACTTCTATTATTCCAGTAATTTTTGCTATTTTGCCGAATAAGGAAGAAAAAACCTATAGGTATAAGACTTTTTTCCTTGCTTGTTTCAAAGTTTAAAAATTTTTCACCGAAAGTATTTAAATTGGATTTTGAAGTAGCTACCATAAATGCAATAAGATATGTATTTCCCATAACTGTCATTCATGGATGCAATTTTCACTTTAATCAGGCCATATGGCGCAAAGTTCAAGATTTAGGTTTAGTGTTATCATATCGTAATCAAAGTGAAGTACGAAATCATATTAGAATGTGTGCTGCTCTGGCTCATTTACCCGAAGAAAATATCGATGAGGGATGGCTGATTATAATGGAAACTTCACCTATGAATGATCTAGTTATTAAATTTATTGATTATTTTACTTCACAATGGTTAGATAATCCAATTATCCAAAATATTTGGATATGTTCGGGGCACAGACATCGGACTACAAACGCAGTGGAAGGATGGCATAGTAAATTAAATAAAAAAATTGGGAAAAGTCATCCAAACATTTTCGAGTTAATAACTGTATTGAAAGAGGAAGCTGCTTTAAATATAATTAAATTACAAAAAATAAATCTATATATACCAACTCCAAAAAGATTAAAAAAATACGTTGATATTGATATTAGAATTAAAAGAACATTAAATGATTTAAGGGACAAAAATATTGACTTAAAAAATGCGTTGAACAAATTCATGTACATTACTAAATTTGAGTAAAATTGTGTTGTCATACTGTGTATTATCTATTGATTTTTTATATCATTGGATTGTTTTTTCTAAAAAAATATTGTAATGAAGAATTTGAGTTTATTAAATTTGTTTTTCTTTTAACTGTTCGTATATTATGCTAAAAAATTAACAAGTTTACAATATATAAACAAACGGCCGATATTATTTAAGTAATCTTAATCTAAATATCCCAAAAAGGTTGACCGGCCGAAATGTAACTCTAATCTTAATTTAAATATGCCAAAAAGGGCGACCGGCCGAAATGCAACTTTTTTATTTAACGGCCGAAGTGGTACTAAACCACTATCACATACATATCATGAACACTAAAATACATATTATCCCTTTTTTTGGGAAGTCATGCATTTTTTTATATTTAAAACACGAGTCCTTGCGTGCGAAGCCGCGGGAAACAGCTAATATATATATATTTCAGGGTTTTAATGAATGAAAATATCAACTCTTTACTCTTAAAGTTTGATAAATTATGTTTGTGTTTGAATATTTTATCTTATTAGGTTTATTAGTACTCCAAAACACGGTTTTTGATTTAACTTTTTCCATTGCTTGTCCAAAATCTTGCTATCACTTTTTTGCTCGTTTTACTAGCCCTTTGACTTTTATTATTTGCTCTTCATTTTATATCTGCTATAAGTTTCATTGCTCTCATTATTCAGGTATTTTTTCTATTTTTGTTTATTCAATTTTATTTCTTGTCTTATTTCTTCATTCCACCACTGAGTGCCAACTACTATTATATTTTAACCAATTACTGGTGTACATATTTTTAGCGTAGTAGTTATTGTCATGTTTTTATAAGCTGTTTTTTTTTGATAAAAACCATATTTAAATTTCTAATTGTAATTCCAAAGAAAGGCCATTAAAGATTTAATAGTCGGAGCGGTTTTAAAATTTCTCTAATTTTAATTATACACGAAAGCAAAATGTTCTAATAAACCACTTAACCTGTTAATAATTGGGTACTTTACCCTTATAAAGGTACAATAATACAAAAACAATATTGATCGTAATAGGTACCAAGGCTATTTTTTATTTACAATTTTAACATTGTGCGTTACTTTCTATTAATAATGATATTGGTAAGTCAATATTGTTATATTTTATTATGGTTTGCTTTCAAGGTTACTCGTGTTGAGAAAGTAGTTACGCTACACATTGTATCGTGTAATGATTTTAAGATAATTGAATCGTTTATTTCAGAAACCCCCTATCGACCAAAAATATCAAAATGGAGTTATACTCGAAATTACAATGTCTGTACGCAAAGACATCATTTAGTGCAGTAACCTCCTATACAGGGTGTTAAAAAAAAGTGTCACAAAATGAAATGTTGAATAGTATGACCCAAAATAAGCAGAAAAGTCTTAATAAAAATATGACCGCAAATTAACGGTTTCGGAGATACGGACCATTTTGTGTTTATAACAATTTTTTATTATTATAAAAAAACAATGATATTTATAAACAATCAATAACAACATAGAGTTAAATGAGATGTTCAAAGTGCCCTCCCTCCATTTCAATGCATTGCCATTTGCACGACCGTACATAAAATGCATGTCAGCTAATTCAATATTAGTGTAAACAGGCATAACGAAAATTTATAAAATTATTCACCCACAACAAAATAATAACTGCAAATAGTATCTATGAAAAAACATCGGTAGACTCCGATAAGAAAAGCAAGTTTTTGAGAATGAAAAAAGATAATCAAAAATGATACAAAACACAAAACACTCCATATCTCTGAAACCATTCATTTGCGGACATATGTTTATTAAGACTTTTCTACATATTTTGGCCCATACTACCCCCCGTTTTATTTTGTGACACTTTTTTTTAACACCCTGTATAGTCGTACTATAAACACCTAATCAACAGCGTGAAATCTTCGTTTGGTGCAGAAACCCCCTATGCACCAACAATTATGGGCTTTCTGCGCTAAAATACGGTTTTTCTACGATCACTATCCAAAGTAGGCTTTTGCATATTCAAAGCTAACTAGAAAGTTGACGTTTTCCGCGAATTGTCATAATTTGACACTACTGGCGCACTTTCCGCCCTTAGTACACAAAAAGCTATGCTATTGTGCTTATTAGGCAACCACGTGTTAAGAAGTTGTTTACTGTATTATTTTCTATTTTCGTATGATAGTGTTTATTATACTAGACTAAATTATTATGTCTAGCAGTTCGGAAGAAGAAACTATTCCAAAAAGGAGGAGAGGTATTTCACACGAAAGTACATACAAACGCAATGTTATACGTACAGCACGAGTTAAAGGTGAATCATACGTAACATATACAGGGAAACAGGTCCCAAAGAAATCCATTCCCATTGCTATTACATGTAAGTGCTTAAGTAAATGTTATTTACATCTAAACGGGGAGAACATACACCAAATTTGGAACCATTTCGATTTATTTGAAAACAAAAATACCCAAGATACGCATCTTCAAAGTTGGATTGAAATAAAGGAGATTAAACGTAGGCGCCCAGGAAACGGGAATAATCCTACACAGCAAGGTAAACAAAATATGGAAGATGACATAGAAGAAGAGGATCTTTCACATGCAAATGAGAGTGAATCAATATTATTTAAGAAAAATCACTCTTTTAACTATTACCTTAGAATAAATGGCGAATTTAAACGCGTGTGTAAAAATGTTTTTATCGAAGTTCATGGAATTTCAGCTGACCGAGTGCGTCGGATTTGTAAGCTTTTAGTTGAAAAAAAAAAAAAACTCCGTGTGACATGCGAGGGAAAAACCGAAGTGGTAATGCTATTCAGGGAGACGTTTGCATTAAAGTGCATAAACATATTTTAAAATTTGAAGTAAAGGAAACTCATTATGGGGGAAACTTAAGGAAATACTTAGACGCTCGACTTAATATTGTCAAAATGTATGAACTGTTTCAAAATGAGCACCCCTATTTAAAAGATGTTGTGAAATACAATTTCTATTATCATTACTTTAAAGAAAATTTTGGTTATTCATTTGGTAGACCACAAGTAGATGTATTCAGCAAATGCGAAAGTTTAAGCGTCAAAATGAAAGATCCAGGTTTAAGCGAGAATGCCAAAAGGAATGTTGCTGCCGAGTTAATGATTCACAAAAGGAGAGCGAAGATGTTTTATTCTACCTTAAAAACGGCAAGTGAAAACCAGGACGATGATACAGTAGCCTTGTGTTTCGACTATATGCAGAATCTACCCCTACCCCTGTTACCTGTCCAAGAAGTATTCTACATGCGGTAACTTTGGGTGAATGTTTTTTGCATTCACGATTTAAAATCGAATAAAGTGAAACTCTACCTGTATCATGAAGGAAAGGCAAATAAATGCCCTGATGAAGTGCGTTCCTTTTTATTGCATTACCTTCAAAATGAAGTACCAAATACTATCAAAACACTTTTCTTGTTTAGTAATGGAGCAGCAGGACAAAACAAAAACCATACAACTTTGCGGTTTCTGATGAATTTGTGCGATAGAGGCCAGTTTAAAAAAATCATCCACTATTTCCCTATGCGTGGCCATTCCTTTCTGCCATGTGACCGCGACTTTGGGTCAATAAAACGTATTCTAAGAAGAACCGACCGAATTTACACGCCTCAAGAATATGCCGATCTTATTGTAAAAGCTAGTAAAGTCGGTCGCTTTTCAATACATCAGGTTCGTACTGACGAAATTATTAGTTTCAAAGACTGGTGGCCGCGATATTATAAAAAAACAACGAACTCCGATGAAACTTCTTCAAAAGACCAAAGAATACCTCTCAAGATAACAGCCTACAAAGAGTTTATCTACAGTCTAGATACTCCTGGAAAAGTAATCGCCAAACCCTATACAATTTTTAATAGAATTCGTAATTAAAGAGTATATTATGTTAGTTTTAATAAAAGTATATGGATTTGTAAAACAAGAAAAACATTAATTTATTATTATTATTATATTTTTTTATTGCATAAATTAAAGAAAATTATGTATAATCGATAAAAATCAATAAAAAAATATAAGCAGGCAACAGTATTTACGGGAAAATGTATGAGAAGTTGCCTAAGTCTAATAAGTTGTCATTGAAGAATTAGCCTATTGTCAAAATAAAAAATACCATTAAATAATAGCGTGAAGTTAAAATGTATAAAAAATGAATAGTTATTTATATTTTCATTTTTGTTCCAAAGAAAACATAGAATGAATGATTAAAACTGGTTTCCCATCAGTAAGTTACAAAATTGCATTCTAACCACATAATAATCAAAGGCAGAAATCTTGAAATCTAGTCCGGGCTGAATGAACATTTAAGAATAAAGGGATATTAAAGAACATCGTAAAATGATAATTTATTGTTTATTTAAAACCTTTCAAGTTTCTGATGTCTACTATTTCCAGTATTACTGTTATTATTACAAAAATAAAGGTAATTTTTCTTGTTATTGTACACCTATCCATTTATTTCTTTGATTTAATTTCCACTTTGCTACTGAAATTTTTTATACAAGTTTCACTGTTTTTTTGCTAGTATTTGTATAATTTTCAACACAGCAACTCCGGTAGCTTATTGTATTGTTTTTACCCACTTTTTGGAAAAAAAGTAAAATGTATACGTGTATTTGATATGCCAAAATTGCAAAATATCGCCCTAAAATGCACGAATTATCCGCAGCTAGCGCTAGTATCGCTTTTGCTTCCCTTTCCATGACTTCGCACGGAGCGAATACCGTATATTTCATAACCTTTTTGAAGAAGCTCCTTTGCAGATAAAAATTAAATTTCAAAGACGATTTTTGAACGAAACATTAACAAATTTCAGTCCTTTTAAAATTATCAAAACAATTCTTTTAAGCTTTTAATTAATTTATCTGTTTTATTCAAAAATCGTTTTCAAAATTTAATTTTCCTTTGAGAAGGAGCTTCTTAAAATACCTAGCTTGAAAAAGATTATGAAATTTAAACGAAAGTTTGTTTTTGTTTATTAATTTTTGCCTTTTACTCATCAAAATACCATAATTTCGTAGGTTCGCTAAGTTAACAAGACAAGATTTATATGGTATACATATTATGCGCGGTTACATTAAGTAGTATAAATAACACCCGTGTTCCTTATTTAATATTTATTATTGAATAATTATTTTTTCATACCTATTTTCTTTACAGCTATATAGATGAAAAACAAGTATTTAAACTTTTTTGTAAAAACAATGATAAGAAATATTTTTACAAATGAAATATTTTAATTTTATTATTTATAATATTTTGTTACATTCTGACAGTGAAAATGCCGCCCTTAAGATTTGTTGCCCCGGACAAATGTCCGGGTTGTCCGTAGAAGACGCGTTGAGTCTTCGTCATCGAGTCCGTACCCAATTAATCTTTTATTTTCAGGAAATCCGTGCCACAGAAAAGGTATATTACGATATTACCTATTCCAGAGACAACAGAGACGTGTAACCTAATAGGAAAAATTGTTCGGTGGGCCATTTAAATACATATATGACTTTATTTTTCTTTTACATTGATCTTTACATATATTTATCTCCCTCCAATAAAACTAACACCAATCTAAGAGGTCGCTGATGTTGCTGGTTTTTTGACGTCGAAATATCGATTAAAACTGACAACTGACAATGTTATGAATGTTGTTATGAACATGTGCATTTTATTAAAATTAATTTAATTTGGGCCCCGTTTATTTCTTTGAGTCTGATTTTGTTGTTTAATTAATTTTCTTTGGGGGGGAATGTTTATTTTTGCATATTATTTTTTGCATGAAGCAATTTCTGGAACCAAACTCGCGTTTTTGTACACATTTCTTTCTAGAGGTAAGTAATTTCGAATTTATTAAGAAAACCACTGTATAATGTGTGTGTTTAATAATATATTACACAATGACTATAATTATTTTAGGTGAATTGGAACAGAGATCCATTGTTACAGCTACTTGTGTTCATTAAGTAGGTAGATGAATATCTGGACAGCTTTAATGGCAGCACAAAGTTCCTATCTATTAGAAAAGTAAAATGTATGCTGAGTAAAAAATCTGCACATGTAGTATTGGCAAAGGACTTTTGAAATGATTAGAGATTAGCTATTTCTTACATACACCTACCTCTAACAGCCACTCTAAAGGAAGAAAAAAAAAATTGAATCACAAAAGGGCAGAATTTTAAAACAGGATGCATTGGAAAATAAATTTGGGGACATCAGGTCGGTTTTGGATTTTATAGAGAGATCAATCTCAAGAAAAGTTAATTTATCCTGCAGAACAACCAGTAGTTTAAGTAGGATTTGGTATAACTTTATTAAAAGATTTCCTTGATAATAAATTGTAATATAGGTACCAATTGTTTCAAATTGAAAAAGAGTTAAATACGAAATTAGATTTTTCATGGGTAAAATGTTATATTCATTCAAACATTGTAAGGTAATCTATAATTAAGGGAATATGAAAATAGGTATACCCTGGTGGTGTAAGAGACAGGTAAGGGGCAATGACAAAAAAATTACAAAAATGTATTCATGTTTAAATAGTGTTTATTAATAATATTATTTGCTGTTTGAAAAGTACCTCCTGTTGCAGGACAGATCGAATAGATTAGACTACTAGTTGGAGAAGGTCCACCTAGTAACTAAATTAGTATACTAGGAAAACTTTTACATGACTGGGGACACAACAGGAATGCACACACACAAGATACACAAACAAACGAAATAACAGGGGTAAGCCTTCAGCAACGTCCTGTTTAAATGATGATAGTATGTCATCCTTCATTCCCTTTTAGAAGGCATGGCATATAAATCTATTGATCTTGATGACCCTAAGAAGAGTTAGCAGGGTGTGTACGGAATGGGTCTAGCAGGTTTCGATCCAGTTTACAGGATGGGAACTTACTCGACTCGGGCCTTATACATTTGTGTTGAGTGTATGTGAGTGTTTGTTTCGTTTCCATGGTTTCTATTAAAATAAACAGTCATAATATATCGATACCTTTTTGCCAGACTAACATAAGCGACATTTGTTCAAATGGCACTTATGATAGTCTGGCAAAAAGGTATCGATATACTCTATACTTTATAAAATATTTGTTACATTAGTTTTTAAATATATTATGAATATATAACAACTGTTACTTTCTTTGTAATTTGTCACAAAATGATACGAGGTACTTTCTAAAGGAAGCAATTGTAGTTTGTTTTTCTGTACCTTACAAAAATATAATTTATAGAAAAAGAGTTTGGTGTATTATTTTTCCAAGTTTAAATATTTAATAATCAATAGAATTTTTTTGGCGAAATTTACAAGAGTAATAAAAACTATGTTCACTGCTTATATTAAACCGATTAAAACTTCCTTTATTAAAATGATTATTTATATAATAAAAAAATTTGATGTTATTGGAAGCTTTTATATTTTTTTAATATACAGTGAAGCAATAGTTTTTGTTTCTCCTGTAAATTTGTATAGAAAAACTATTTATTTCTGAATCCATGTTTGAATTTCCCGCCCTAAAGCATTTTTAATTTTCCCGCTATTTACTAGTGGCGCCATCATAGACTGGTTGTGGTTACAATCGCCCAAATAACTTTTACCGAACAAAAAAAATAAATTGAGTTACACGTCTCGCTGGATTGTCTCTGCCTATTCTGTTCACGTGCATTACACCGTCGTGTTGGGGCATAGACCGAATTAGCAGCGACCCATACCATCGAGTGCCCAGCCGTCCGCTACATTTCGAAAGATCGTGGCTGTTGGCCCGCGTGCTGTAAAGATAATATAAATATTTTAAATATATTTTATTTGTTATTATATTAGAAAGAATACTTTTATTTTGAATCCTGTCTTCTGAATTACCCGGACCGCATTAGAACCATATAATCTGGCACCGAAATTGAAAAGAAATGTCTATTAAACAACATCACACGTAACCACTTTCGGTTTATTCAGAGATTGTGCACGGCTCCCTAGAAAGTCAAAAACTCCTTGTAAATAGAGAAATTAAAATGGTAACATTAGAATAGTATATTATGTTACTAGAAGTAGAAGGCCAACATTATATGTTGAGCCCAGAATTTTGCACAGCTGAGGCGTTAGCCGAAGCTGTGCAAACTGGGCGAAACATATAATGGGCCTTCTAATCCGAGTGACATATACTATTTTTTCTTCAAGCATTTAAATAAAAGTATGGATAAAAAAAATTAAAATAAAAAAGCTGAAATTAATAGAATATCTGTAAAACTAAATAACAGTTTAAAAAAATTATGTACCTACCTTAGTTGCTAAATATCTCTTGTTTGGTGCATTCTTAAGAAAGTTATCAAACTCCTGTTTAGAAAAAACTTTTGACTTCTTCGGTTTGTAATTATTGTAACAACCAGTTAATCCTAAAGACCAACGCTCGTCACCAAATGTAACAACCAGTTTGCCTAAAGACCATTTGTAACTACTGATAGGTCTTTAGCTACTGTTACTATACTATTAAGGGATAAAGGCAGCGCTTGTCACCAGCCCTAGGGTCCTGGAGTCCTGAAGGAACATCCATTCGCCAGTGGCAAAATAAAATAATAAAAGAAAATAATAAAAATACAAAAAAAACATCCCTTAATAGCATATGTCGAGCGGTTCTTGGCAACTAGTTTTAGACTCTTTTAGTCCTAAGGGAATAGAAACGCCGAGGCTTCTCAAATGCTCGGAGTATTTTGCTGGTTTGGGAAAGGAGGAGAGATTAATAATAAGTATTAAAACATTAACAAATGTATATTAACAATAAATAAAAAACTTGACAAATAGTCTTCAGAAAAAATGAATAAAATTCTATTTAGAGAATAATGCACTATAACTAATAGTAATAAAGATAAGCATAAAATATAATTCGGGACGAAAATGTAAAATTGGCATTTATATGTAAATCAATTAATCAATTATTATTAAACAAAATTAAGTTAAAATATTTACCCATAATTCACATCGTACACAAAAAAACTTTACACATTACTTTACAATAAAAAACCAGGGTTTCGCCCGAGGGGCGAAAGTTCTGGACCTTAGTCCGAACCCGACTGAGCGTTTACCCCTAAGTGATCCTTTCTATATAAACCAAAATTTATGTGACTGTTGATTGTATTTAACAATGTCACGTTCAATGTAAATTAATAAATTGAAGGTTTGTTTCATTGTGTCTTTTTAATTATTTAATTTAAACATTAAATACTTGTTTAGAATTTTTGGTAAATTCTTTAGATTTTTTTCAATTAATAATAATGCCAATTATTACATTATTCCCCCGACAGAAAAAAAATTGAACTACTTGTTCAATTCTTTTTAAAACCCTTAATGTAAATAATTTACAAAAATTTTTAAAACAATCTACAATAATATGATAACCTCACGCTCGCTTCACTGCACAAGTTGTATCTTCTTTGGTCTTCTTAATTGGCTGGCCGTAACTACCCTTTGCTCTCTGGCTGTCACCTCTCACATCCCCTGATCCTTGACCTTCCTGGAATGGTCCCTTCCCGATCTGGTTTGGTCCTTGGGCTGCTAAACCTGGTAACCCTTTTGGCTGAGGTTACAGGTTCTTTCTGCTGCGGTAGTCTATCAATTTTCCAATAGACTCTGACTTTGGACTGCTTCCCTGGCTTGCTACTGTGAGACTACTACGGTACATGGCTGCTGTACACGGCTGCTACTGGTAGGTCCCTAATGACTCATTACTGGGAATGGCCTCTTTCATTGAACCTTAGTCCATTCCATATGAATTCTTTAGTCCCTTTTTCCGTATTTGACTCCATTTTCTTCTTACTGTGGATTTGGCTCCCACAGACTCAAAATGGACCCAACATCATGTCAAGCTCCCTTGGCGGTATAACTCATGCCCTCTGAGAACTTGGTGGTACTGGTTGGCGGATTTGGATGGAACAGTCTCTTTGTAGCCTTGGATTCTGGAGTCCTGGAATTCGGCCAATTCTCTGCCGTGGATCGTGGAATCGTGGAACTCTGGGGTCCCTTGGTACGGTCCTGGATTTTGATAACTATCACGATTTGGGCTTCGTGATCGTCCTGGAAACGGTGCTGATGGTGACTCTGGCAAAGGTAGTACGGTGTTGACCTCTTCTTCTTTCTTCTTTTCCTTCTTCTTTTTTCTATTTCTTCTTCTTGTGCAGTGGCAACGTCTTTTGATTACCCCTATGACAAAATTATTATTTACATTTCAGGTTTACAAAAAAAATTTATAATAATTTCCTTAATTACCCAAATTAAAAGCACATTTATAGTTACGAAAACAAATATGTTTTTATTATCTCGAAATAATTTATTATTAATGAACTAGAAAAAATATTCTTTATTTATTTTTAAATTGTAATTTACTATGAGTATTAAATTCCATAAATTGTAACTAGAATAATTATGTGTGGATTGTTTAATCCGAGAATAACCAATTTATGCACTTTTTATTTTATGTCATCAAATTTCCAAAATTCTTGTGGAATCATGCATTTTAATAATCTACTAAGATCTTATAATTAGTACTTCTCACCATTTTTGTTTTCGAACGAATTAATAATCAAAGCTAGTATGTTTTATTCCAGAAACAATACTATTATTTATTTCCTGGCCATTAAAAATAAACAACATATATCTCTAAGAATAAAACATACATTTGTTAAATGCACATAAGCGTAGATTAAATAGTTGTCTACACCTAATAAAACCCAATAAAATACCTTTCTAAAATAATTCTTATGTCATTAATTCTACTAATTCCAATAAAATACCATTTTAAAATAATTTTTACTTTACTTTACCTATTTACTTCATATATATTTTTTACCACCTGTTGATATATATGTTTTCTTTTCTTCTTACTCTTCTCTCGATTTCGCTTGAAATTCTGCATCTCCATACTTTGAAACTTTCCTGTTTCTATCGCGATTTTCTCATCTGGTGGCGCGTCGTGGCGCCTGGCATAGCGGCGTAGCTCTCTGGTAGAGCGGCGTTGCTTCTTGGTTGAGCGATCTGGCTCCTAAAAAATCGTTATTGCTCCCTGGTAGAGCGGCGTTCTCCTAATTACTTGGCGTTGCTCCCTGGTAGAGCGGCATTCTCCTATAAAATTGGCGTTGCTGCCTTGCAAAGCGGCGTTGCTCCCTGGCAAAGCGGCGTTGCTCCCTGGCAAAGCGGCGTTGCTTCCTGGCAAATCGGCGTTGCTTCCTGGCAAAGTGGCGTTGCTTCCTGGCAAAGCGGCGTTGCTTCTTGGTAGAGCGGAATGGCTCCTAAAATCGGCGTTGCTCCCTGACAGAGAGGCTTCTTCTAATATACGGCGTTGCTCCCTGATAGAGAGGCTTCTTCTAATATACGGCATTGCTCCTTAGCAAAGCGGCGTTGCTTCCTGGCAAATCGGCGTTGCTTCCTGGCAAATCGGCGTTGCTTCCTGGCAAAGCGGCGTTGCTTCCTGGCAAAGCGGCGTTGCTTCTTGGTAGAGCGGAATGGCTCCTAATATACGGCATTGCTCCTTGGTAGAGCGGCGTTCTCCTAATGTATGGCGTTGCTCCCTGACAGAGAGGCTTCTTCTAATATACGGCGTTGCTCCCTGATAGAGAGGCTTCTTCTAATATACGGCGTTGCTCCCTGATAGAGAGGCTTCTTCTAATATACGGCATTGCTCCCTGATAGAGCGGTCTGAATCCTATTTTTCCCTCGTGTACATCTTGTCCTGGTATCAAAGGGCGTTGTTTAGGGCTGGTCGGAAACTACGTCGATCCATGTGACCCCCAAACTCCCTCCAATCTATTTACCTAAATTTGTCATCATCACAGTCTGGGGAAAAGGTCCTTAGAGCTTATCCCTTCACACCGTGACGTGACAACCTCTCCTCTAGTTTTGTCCTGTCGTGGACACTGCTTGGGGGTTGATCGGAATTGTACCTCGATCGAATGTCCCCAAACTTTTTTCTTTTCTTCCTGTTTTTCGAATTCCTCGTCGAATATCTATAACACAATATTCACATATTACTACATATTCACTTTACATATCAATTTTTGCTCTGCCTCTTTTGGGCAGTCCAAACCTCTTTAAATCATCCTAAGATGTGCTTATTCGCACATCTCGCACTTGTACGCCTTTTCTTCTTTTTCGTGCGTATACAACACGTCCTCTTCCTCCTCAAACTCTATTGCTGATGGCCTGGTAAACATCTTTAATCTAAAACACTGTATATCTATATTATTATTTTTAATTCACAAAATTTAAACCATAAAATCCAATATACTTCTGAAAAAAAAATTATTTAAAATGCCAATTTTTCATTAACGCTGTACGTCGCTGAACTAACTTTACCTATATTACTGACCTACCACAACTGATAGCAATGCACTTTGAAATAAATACTTTGCGAAAATGTAATATCATATTTATAGTTCATTATAGTTCAATGTCGATTTTTTTGTAAATAGTGACAATATTTACCTTTAAATTCTTTATCATCTAAACTAGATATACTTATACATCATCAACCTATTTAAATATTTTCCCTTCGCAATTCTTATTTAACATCATAGTTATTTTAAAATAAATTAAAATTCTCCTTTTGAATAATTTTCTCTTTATTGAAATGATGACTTTTTGTACACAAAGAAATATAATATTATAAATAAAATTGTATACTATTTTCGACTTGACCCTAATGTTTATTGTTACAATTATTTTCAATGTCAATGTTTTGTTTAAACAACTACTTAGTTAAAACATTATATTAAATTATCATCTATTTATTTATCTTTGTTTTTTATCAATTCAGGTTCGCTAATTTATTTAATAAAATGAAATTTGCATTTATCACTTGATTTCTGTATCTACTCAATTTAGTTTATTAAAAGGCACTTGTCCTCTCCAAAAAAATTACAAAATTTAAAAAAAATGTCTGTAAAATAATTGATATATCTCCTTATCCTTATCTTTAATAACAAATTTTCCCTTTTCCTTCCAACCAGTCAAATACTATCAAAAAACACCGCTTGTCACCAAATGTAACAACCAGTTAATCCTAAAGACCAACGCTCGTCACCAAATGTAACAACCAGTTTGCCTAAAGACCATTTGTAACTACTGATAGGTCTTTAGCTACTGTTACTATACTATTAAGGGATAAAGGCAGCGCTTGTCACCAGCCCTAGGGTCCTGGAGTCCTGAAGGAACATCCATTCGCCAGTGGCAAAATAAAATAATAAAAGAAAATAATAAAAATACAAAAAAAACATCCCTTAATAGCATATGTCGAGCGGTTCTTGGCAACTAGTTTTAGACTCTTTTAGTCCTAAGGGAATAGAAACGCCGAGGCTTCTCAAATGCTCGGAGTATTTTGCTGGTTTGGGAAAGGAGGAGAGATTAATAATAAGTATTAAAACATTAACAAATGTATATTAACAATAAATAAAAAACTTGACAAATAGTCTTCAGAAAAAATGAATAAAATTCTATTTAGAGAATAATGCACTATAACTAATAGTAATAAAGATAAGCATAAAATATAATTCGGGACGAAAATGTAAAATTGGCATTTATATGTAAATCAATTAATCAATTATTATTAAACAAAATTAAGTTAAAATATTTACCCATAATTCACATCGTACACAAAAAAACTTTACACATTACTTTACAATAAAAAACCAGGGTTTCGCCCGAGGGGCGAAAGTTCTGGACCTTAGTCCGAACCCGACTGAGCGTTTACCCCTAAGTGATCCTTTCTATATAAACCAAAATTTATGTGACTGTTGATTGTATTTAACAATGTCACGTTCAATGTAAATTAATAAATTGAAGGTTTGTTTCATTGTGTCTTTTTAATTTTAATTTAAACATTAAATACTTGTTTAGAATTTTTGGTAAATTCTTTAGATTTTTTTCAATTAATAATAATGCCAATTATTACATTATCACCTTTTCGTTTTAAGAAGGCAATTCATTTTGAATAGTTTTCAATTTTTACATTATGTTTAATATTTAGTTCTGATTTCAGCATTGAATACTGCGACCACACTGTTGAACTTTTGAATTTTTCAGACAAATTAGTAAAATATGCGATCAGAACATTTTCTGAATAAAAATGTACGTGATTTTCTTCACTCCATTTCACAAATTTTGTGTAAGCATAATCGTAAATTTTCTTCGATTTCGTAGGTATTAAGGTTTCTATCGAAGATTTCGCTATTTCTAGCAATTCGGGAGGTGTTGATTGCATTTCTTCTGACATTTTCTTTTTACTTGAAAAACACAGGTATAACGAACGGGTTAACACTATTTTTTTAACCGACTTTTTATATTCTAAATCATGCACTGACAAACGTCAAATTAAATAAGTATTCAAATGACAGTTCCAGCCTACTTGACTGCAACGTTCATAAGCCATTTAACATTAGGTTTGTGCTTTTTTATACTAGTACAAAAATGAAAAATATTTGTACCAGTATAAAAATAGGCTACTTCTACAACACGTGTACCTTGATATAATGTAAACATTATTATACGCTTGAAGAAAAACCTATTTTTATAGTACTGAGTATTAATAAATACTAAATTCAATCTTACACCGCTGCATAGTATTTTGAGTTTTCTCTTTTGATCAACCTACTTAGGTAGAGCTTTGACATAAAAAAGTATTTATTAAGTACAGCGACAGTTGCATTTATTACGAAATCGAAATAGATATATTTCCGAATGAATAAAAATATTGACCTACCCATTTCTTATTGAAAACAGGAAGGTATAATAGAGTTCATTATAAATAATGTTCATGAAAGTTATTTATATGAACATAATAAATAGATTCTATTATGATTTACAAACTTTGCAAATGTTTTAGATAAATATAACATGATAAAATTATTATGCAAGGGTAATACGATCGTGATATACTCAATGAATATTTTATAGAAGTTAAAATAAGAAAAACCAAACATGATAAATTTACACAAGCACTTTTAGTTAAAAAATTAAAAATTACAGACAATTGTTTTGAAGTACAAATTCTTCTTCTAGAAGCACAAAATAAAATATGCTCCATTAATTATTTTTTTCTATTGTTTTAGAATGGAAAATATGTTAGACAAAGATCGAGAGCTACCTGGTAATTTCCTTTCTGAAATTTACAAGTGGGCCCTGGAATGTAAGTTATCATTTATGTTTTTTTCAAAAAAATTAATAAAACTATTTTAATAGTGGAGTAATTTAAGGTAAGGTTTTTAAAAAAATATTGCTGAACAACCTCTATTTTTGGTTTAAACTCATTCTTAAATAATTTATTTAACAAATAAAACAGTTAAATAAAAAAAAGATTTTGACTTGAGTCACTTGGTCCATAACCAAGAATGATAATAATTGGTGGTAATGGAATAGTTTACAAAAGGGATGAAATTGTACGAAATTCCAAATCAGGAAGCAGCAACTATTTTAAACGTGTGGAGTCGATTTTGAAGGCCACTGGAGATCTACAGTGACCAAAGCAGAAATTTTAAAAGTCAGCGTTTTTAAGAAATCTGTGACAGACTAGCCATAAACAAAACCAAAACAATAACGTTGTATCCATAGTCGGATGAAATGGTATAGAAAATAAATAAGATAATTGACAAATACCTGTCAACCATCCCCGAGATTCAGAGATCAGTATCTTTCGCTCTTTGCAATGACTATATATTCACCGTCAATGAATCAACAGGCCAAACGCCAGCAAAAGACGTGAGATCATACAACCGTGCGACCTTGAGTGTAGATGCGAACTTGGAGAAGATATAGCTGGTAAAGATTATGTGATTCGCCGCATTGATTGTCGTATTAGCGCAAATTATCCTGGTGTATTTCTTATTGTCTCACAGCGGGCTATAATTCGGTTCCTCAGGTCTCCGACATTTTCGACGGGAGTGGAATAAACTAGTGACTTAAGAAAACCCCAAATGTAAAAATCCAGAGGATTTAAATCCGGCGATGGAACAGGCCAATTTTCCGTACCTCTCCTACCTATCCAACGATTTGCATATACTGCATCTAAGTGATTTCGTACATCAATGGTAAAATGGGCTGGTGCACCATCATGCATGAACCATAAGTGTTGTCTCAGCTGTAGAGCAATTTCTTCAAGAAGAACAGGTAACTCTTCCTGTAGGAAATTAAGGTAAGAGTCGCCTGTTAGTCGTTGTGGGAGGAAATATGGACCGATTAAATGATCATCAATTACCCCAATCCATACATTTACCGAAAACTGATGCTGAAAATGAGCTTCAAAGATTCCATGTGGATTTTCCTCAGCCCATAAGTGATTGTTATGGAAATTTCGTATAGACTCTCGACCAAAATTAGCTTCCTTAGTAAACAAAACTCTATTTAAAAAATTAGGAATTTGAGTGATTTGATGAAGAATCCATTGGCAAAAAAATAGGCGTGGAAGAAAGTCTCTTGCACACGTTGAATATGAAACGGATACAACTGCTGTTCTTTAAAAATTCTAAATACAGTGAAGTTGCTTACATTTAATATATTGGCAATTTTTCGAGTACTTGTTTCCGGTGACTCCGCAATTAACTCGAGAACTGCTTCTTCTAGTTGCACAGTTCGTACTTCTCGAGGGCACCCGCAGTCAGCCGTTTGTTTCTTAAATATACCATTTTCGCGCAAACGTTGGTGAAGGCGAGCAAATATTGTGTGATGGGGTACCCTACGTCCTGGATACAACTCAGCATACAATCGTCGAGCTTGCCGACCATTTCCATTACTTCGACCATAGACAAAATGCATGTCTGACAATTCCACGTTTGTATAATTTTCCATTGTTTTCGATAAAAGAAAAGTTAATTACTTATTACCATCAATGTTATACCAAACTAAAAGCTTAATAATGAAGAAACGCTAATTTGACATTTCGTTAAACTATTCGTATTCAACAGAATGTTGACAATAGCCTACTAGTACTAGCGTCGCTATTAGATAATAATGTATTAAAGAAATGGAAAATACGCGTTAAGATATTTTATTTTTTTGCATAAAAACGGCGCCCCACACGAAAAAAAGACTGGAGATATTTTTTGTGACAAATTTAATGAGAAATTTAAAAATGATTTTTAATTTGAAATATCTCAGTGGCGTACCATGTTTTTCTTTAAATGAATTGAGATCATTACCCGTATGCACGCCAATGATGAACATAAAATTCTTAATTGCATGTCAAAAAATGTGGAATAACTACCTCTTAAACTCCACCAAATTTCATTTACATATCTTGACCGGTTTCAGAGCAATAAACAAATCGTCAGTTTTTAAGAAAAACTTTAACACTCCGTATTCGGAAAACGAAGCATTTTCAGACATACGTTTATATAGCAAACTGTCATTATTTTTTCATGCTAAATCACCCCTTGAAGTTTGTCGCACTTATTTACTAACACCCTGTATAAGATATTTATAAATTTTACATGGTTTTGGGGTATATTTCATTTCGTTATCAGATGACGTTAAAAATTTGCAGTTGGCTTGGGCTGTTATGATTTGATTCTGTATGCCCCAGGGATACAAAGCCGAGTTGCGCAATGTATAAACTGGAACATTGAGATCAAAAGTGCCGAGGCAGAGTGAGCGAACTGATTCTTTAGCCATAAACTGTGTCATAACTGTATCATAACCACTGGCAGCCATTTTTTTTTAATGCCTAATAGCTGCCAGTGAAAACGGCTCGCATATCTGTGGTGACATACTAGTCGCCAATCATGCCAAATTATGAAAAATGAATAAGGGGTTTTTTGTAAATATTATTTTTATTCTGTTCAACATTAAATATTTAAATTTAATTCATTATTCATAATTTCATATGTTGCAGATAGAATACTCCGACAGTTATTTTGTTTAGAATGCCTAATTAGAGAAAATGGTTTTTCAGCATTTCATTAACAAATCATGGGATTTAGTTTGAAATATTTTGAAAGGAGTTGGTTGCAATTACGCTCATCAAAACCTCTCTTTTTATTACTTTTCAAATAGATTCAATTTGATTTAAAATTAGTTATTTAAATAATTTCATAACGACGTGAAGCAAGTTGATGGATCTGTCAGATTTAAGGTCGTCAAGCCTCTTATCGACCCATGCAACGAAGACTATAGTAACTCATTTTTTAGAGTTTTTCCAAAAGCTTTGACCTAAATAAGTATCATATGTCTAAACGAAGAGGTTAGCAACCAAAAATACTACCATTAAATATAGTAAATCATTTTAGGCCATAAAATAAATACTACGAATACTATATTATCTTAGATTTTCTCAAAACTAGAAATAATGAGTTACTATAGTCTTCGTTGCATGTTATTATTATAAATAACGCTTACATTAACATATATGTTTAATTAATTTGATATTGATTAAACGAATATAACATAGAATTGATTTACTCATTTATTTCAATTTTATTTTTTTTGTAGCTGTGGCCAGAGTTTCATTAAATAAAAGATTGGGCTGTCTGGAACCAAATTTACCAGCAGATTCGGAATCTCAAAAAATTATTAATTCTATTAATACCTTCTTTTGGAATGTTGCCGAAGTTGAATTAAAATTTCCTGTTTGGAGGTTCTATAAAAATAAAGCTTTTATAAAGTACATAGGAGCCTTAGAAAATTTCAGAACGTAAGTAACAATTTTTAAAATAACGATAACACTTTACCATGTTAAATTATTATGTTATATTATTATTAGAAGGCGTATCTCTCATTGTAATACCGCATCAAAACTTACCCATAATACAAGTTACTTTTCAATCTTAAGTTGTTTTCACCAAACGATAAGTGTATATATATATATATATATATATATATATATATATATATATATATATATATATATATATAGAAAAAGGAGGGTAGTACTGACTGACTAGTTGAGAAAAAATATAGAAATATCTTGGGGATGCAGTCAAAGATATGGAGGGCTTTTTAATAAATAAAATGCACTCTTTTTTGTTTGTTAAGCTTTCGGAAAATGTTTATTTCCTTCATCAGAACATCTACAATGAATACAAAAATCGTTGTTAAAAATTAGTTACAAAAACAGAATAAACTAATTTACTCACCAAACTGAGATTAAAAGAAAAAGTTGACATCAAATACACAATTAAAAACTTTTCTTGTTAACATTATACATTATATAAAACAAAAAAAAAAAAAGATTCACTATGGTTAAACATTGAAGACTGAGAAAATTTTATTAGTTGAATTTTAAATCCATCATCGTTGATTTTTACGTTAAAACTGAGCAAAACCGGTGTTCGAATACGAAATTTATCAACATGTGCAAAAACCCAATGACTTTCAAGTTGTTTGAAGGAAATAACGAGCTGGATACAATTATAATATTTTCGAATCTACGTTAATAAAAAGAATTATTTGAATTTATTTGTGTAATGTTATTAAAATATTTCTACAAAAATTTCCAACAGAAAATGAATAATTAAAATGCAAAGAAATGGAAAATTAATTTGATATTGTTGATTTAATGATTGGAAAGAGAAAAGAAGAAAAAAGAAAGTTAAAAAAGAAATTGTTAATGAGAAAAGAAAAATTTTAGTTTTTTTTAATAATGTTTAATTTTGCAAAGAGAGTAAATAATTGTAAATTTTGCTTAAATTGGCTACATCAGATTTTTTATTGAGTGTATTTTTAGTATTGTGAATATGGACCATTTCTAAAAAGATCCTCTTGGTATAGTTAGGTTCTTTAGCGAGGATTTTAGTTTCACTGAAATTCATAGTATGTTTTGTGTTGATTACGTGGTCTGCTAAGGCACAGGACAACTTTTTTTTGTTGCAATCACTCCTATGGGAAGATATGCGCCCAGATAAGCATCTGGACGAGTGACCTATATAAACGTTTTCACAGTCTGAACAAGGAATGCTATATACTATATTCGAATTTTCTAATTTCTCTAAAGGTGTTTTTGTTTTAGTATAGAGATTTTTGATAGTTTTTACGTTATGAGTGGCAATTTTGATGTTATTAACACTTTTTAATACATTAACAAGCTTAGGTGTTAAATTGGGTATGTATGGTAGTGATGCATACCTGATAGTGGTTTCAGGGATCGTGTTATGAGTTGGAATAACATTTCCTTGGTCTTGGTGGTTATTTAACATAGGGGTGTTGAAAATATATTTATTTAATAGGTTGATTGGGTACGAATTCTCCCTCAAAATATCTCTCAACAGTACTAAATCCTCGTTGATAAAATTTGGATGTGACAACCTACGTATTCTCTCTTTCAAAGCACAAATTAGGTTCGTTTTCATTTTTGGAGGATGGTTAGACCAATAACTGATAAACCTATTGCTACACATAGGCTTTCTGTACCACCTTGTACGCAGAATATTGTCTAAACCCCTGAAAATTTTCATGTCTAGGAAGGGTAAACTTCTGTCAACTTCATATTCAACTGTGAATTGAAGATTTTATATATATATATATATATATATATATATATATATATATATATATATATATATATATATATATATATATATATATAGTGACAAGTCTCCTGATTCACCTACAGTGCTTCAGCGAGTCTGTGGCGCTATGAATGTAATTCCCGAATAGGGGTTGCTCAGGCGCCAGTTTTGATATCGCAGTTTGCTCTGCGGCCCTGGGGTGCACGTAGAGTACACCCTCAGTAGACTCAGTGGACTCCAGGTACAAACAAAAAAAAAATAAAACGGATAGACCTTCACTGTTAAGTTGACCTACACTGGGGTAGTAAAGTAAATAAAATTTTTCACTGCACTTTTACCTATTGATCACTACGCCCTGAAAACGGAAAAGCAAAGGCGTAATTCAAAATTAAACTCAGGAATTTCAATCAAAAATATATTTACAAAATAAATTAAATAAATAATAATTAAAAATAAAATAAACGGGGTGAAATCGGTATA
The DNA here is from genome assembly GCA_927349885.1 of Psylliodes chrysocephalus. NCBI lineage: Eukaryota > Metazoa > Arthropoda > Insecta > Coleoptera > Chrysomelidae > Psylliodes > Psylliodes chrysocephalus. The sequence continues at coordinate 9,007,926 of OV651817.1, forward strand.
TATATATATATATATATATATATATATATATATATATATATATATATATATATATATATATATATATATATATATATATATATATATATATATATATATATCTGTTTAATAACGGTAATAAAATAAATGCAGAATTATGTATGTTGATAAAATAAAAGGTCTCTTTATTTACAGAAAATGATATAACGGTAAAATTAACTATGACCTATACTATACCCATAAGAAAATAAAAATAACAATTTTCCCTTTAAAAAAAATTAAAACGGTGAGCACTAACACCCTTAGCACAAATTCCTTGCTATTAATGAAAACGGCCGGTTTTAGCCATAAGAAAAAAATCTACAATAGTAAAACTAAATATGATTCAAACTATACGTTTTAAAAATAAAAAAAATTAATAAGCTACTCTCGGTAATAAAAATATCGGTAATCTGCCAACGGTGGTGAACAGTATCACCCTCCACTCATGAGAGAAAAAAAAATGACGGATGCCTTTATAATAACGACGCCTAATATCCTCCCCGCAATATTATTTTACTAGGCACAATAGACCAAATAACGGGTGTCTTAAAGCGGTATTATTCGACCAATACTTTGAGAATTTTTATTTTATTTATTCGGTATCAAATTTCTCTTATGTAGACATCTGGCAATCCATAGCTTCTACAAAACAGAAACAGCTGCGACTCTCGACAGGGATAGCAAGCGAATACCACTATCATCCCTTGGTTAACACGAAAATGGTTGAAGGGCACTAACGCCCCGGATTTAAATACAATTCGTTACCCTGACAGGTACTAAGAAATCAAAAATATCGGTCGAATAGCTCAGGTAATTAATAGTACGGAAGTGAATGTTACAGGGAGAATTATTAGACGGAATTTTAAATAAAAAGGCCTACCTTAATTAACTTCTTCACAAAAATCGCTTTACGGTAAAAACGGCACTTCAGCAAAACAACTTTTACTAGCGAACTGACGGCAGCAGCAGGAAAAGAGGGAGCTCCTTCATCGCAAACATTTAGTTTTATCAGAATTGGTACTTTTGCCGGAGTGGGGCGGTAGCCCCACCTAGAGGAAATAAATTGTTATTGCAAAAAAAACGTTAATTGATCAGCTTACTGATAAAATCTACTAGAATTGCAATTTTACAAGACGATTTACATTATTGTGATATCGCAAGTTTTAAACTACGAGGGCTCTTGCAAATGTTTAAAAACGGTAATTCTACGGAAATATTAGTTACAGGGGGTCTTGCAAATGTTCATAGATGGAAATTAATTTTAGAAATTAATTTATGGAATAAATTAATGGGAATTTTAGTGACTTCGTCACAATATATATATATATATATATATATATATATGTATATATATATATATATATATATATATATAGATAAAAGGATTATTGAGCAAATACCACAAAAGAAAATGAAAAAAAAAATGCCTAAAGGCAAACCGTAGACACGTGTTTCTGACTATTGGTCTTCATCAGTACGGTGCAGCCAAGTTCAAAAGAGAATGGAACTAGCGATAAAATCAAATCAACAGGAGATCACTCAAGAAGCCAACCACACATTTGTGGACTGTCCTAACATTGCCAGTGATTACTAGGAAAATATTAACGTTGCCACGGAGGCAGTTATAGCCGCTATGAAGATGCATCCAAGCCCAAGGAAACTAAACAAAAGAAGGTTTAGAGCGGTGAAAAAATATAAAAGATAAAAGGATTATTGGGCAAATACCGCAAAAAAAAATGAAAAAAAAATGCCTAAAGGCAAACCGTAGACAAGTGTTTCTGACTATTGGTCTTCATCAGTACGGTGCAGCCAAGTTCAAAAGAGAACGGAACTAGCGATGAAATCAAATCAACAGGAGATCACTCAAGAAGCCATTCTACAGAAATGTATTTTTAAACATACTTGAAAACTCCACACAACGCCCTGCAAATCTACAAACAGATCAAGGGATAGAATATTATAACAAGGACTTTGAGAAAATAATGAAAACATTGTTTTCAACTCAACTTTTACAATAACCCAATTCAACTGATAACATTAACGTGTAACGTCTATCATCAAACTAAACTCTGATGTCATATTGTCGACTTATATAGCTTGCTTGACCTTCTCGAACCTTCTCGACCTGTCATCTAGAATGTTCTTGACGGGTAATGACATTTCTGGACATTTCTGGACATTTCTGTAACATTCTATATTCTTTTACTTGTACTTTTACTTATGACGACCGCAGCACACTGTAGAGCGATGAGTAACATTTCACTTCTTTTTCTATCTGTAAGTTTCCTATGATAGCCGCAGGGTGCTGCGTAACATTGCTCCCTCTTCTCTAGTTATTCGCCCCGAATAACTTGATTACTGGGATCTGGTTGAAGCCAACGGGGAGGATCTGAACCACGGTATGGCGCTAACTTCTTGATGTGAACTACCTTGGGTTTACTTCCCGCTGAAAACTGAATGCGGTGGATGAGGTCGTTGATTTTCTTAAAGACGGAATAGGGGCCTTCCCAGTTCCGTTGCGATTTCTGACGAAGTCCTCCTCGCTGCTTAGGATCGCACAGCCATACCTTGTCGCCTCTCTCAAAATGTGTATATGTGACATGCCTGTCCCTTTACTGGGGCGTGCCCAGTCATGAACCCTGTTATCACTTTCAACTGGTTCCTATTCATTAAGAGTAGTTCTCCAGTTCTTTTGGGACATGGTCTGCCTATGAAGGCTTTTCCATGTGTCTGTTTTGGGGTGCTTCCCCAATAGTTGATATGTTGTTTCCGAATTCAGTCATTTATAAAACCCCGGACTGTACTTTTTGTTACTCCTGGGTTTGTGTTTGGTTCTGGTGTTTCTTCTGACCCTCTTTTTGCAAGTTCGTCAGCCTTTTCGTTGCCTTCGATCCCTTTGTGACCTGGCACCCAAAATAGTTTTACTCTATTTCGGTCTGCCAGTGTTCTTAGTTCTTCGATGCATTCTCATACCAGCCTCGACGTAACTTTCTGACTCGATATGGCCTTAAGTTTATTATTATTTGAATATGCTGATTTTCGACAGCTCTTTCATTGTTCGTTTTTGCACATTGCAAAATTGCGTATACCTCGGCCTGAAATACCGAGGAATGTATTCCTATAGCATAGCTATGGTTAGTATCAGGGTTTTTGGAGAATACTCCTGCCCCAGTGCCTTCCGCAGTCTTAGACCCGTCTGTATACCAGGTTTGTTCCTGTCGTTGGGCATTGGGCTCCCTTATGGTGATCTCCGCTCTTTCCTGTATTAAAACCTCAAAGGGAGTATTAAAAGAGTACCTCTTGGTTAAGTGATCTGATCTCATGTCTAGCACGTCTCCTGTCACTAACCTTGAGATACTCATGTGACCTGGCCTAATGTCAAGATTTCCCAGTGTATTCCCTAATCTGTAAGCACCTAATCTTGCCTCCCCTTGTATCACATAGTGAAGAGGTGGGAGTCCTATTAGTGCTTCCATTGCAGCAGTGGGGGTTGTTTTCATTGCCCCCGTTATTCCGAGGCAGGCAAGTCTTTGTACCTTGCTAAGCCTCGTTATTGCTTTCCTTTGCTGTGTCTTTGGCCACCACACCAAAGCTGCGTATGTTATTATGGGTCTCACCACCATGTTATAAATCCAATATACCATGTCTGGTTTTAACCCCAAGGATCGCCTTGCCATCATTAATGAGGTTTCCGCTCTCCTTGTGGTTCTTTCTAGATGCTGGTTCCAGGTAAGTCTCGAGTAAATCATAACCCCGAGATATTTCACCTCCCCCTTAAGCTGGATGCTTGCACCTCTTAGGTTTAGAGGCCCTAGTCCCTCCAATTTCCTCCTGCGGGTGAATGCAATTATGTCAGATTTGTTTGGGCTAATGTTTAGTCCTTCCGCCTCTGTCCATTTTGTTACTATATTTAGAGCCTCTTGCATTCGATCTCTTACTATAGTGTTGTATTTTCCCTGTGCCATGATCACTAGATCATCGGCATATCCCAGGGTTCTATGTCCCTTATCTTTGAGAGCCCTAAGCAGCCCGTCCACTACAAGGTTCCACAGGAGTGGAGACAGCACTCCACCCTGTGGACATCATCTCGCTACCCGTGCCGCTGTTGTCTCTCCCATACGGGTTGTGTGTATAGTTCTCTCCCTTAACATAGAGTCGATCCAGGACACGCATGTGTCCTCGATTCCTCTGTGTTTGAGAGATCTAATGATCGATTCAACGGAGGTATTGTCAAATGCACCCTCGATATCCAAGAATGCTCCCAGCATTACCTCCTTGTTTTCCAGTGTGTTCTCCACCCTTTTTATTAGTTGATGGAGAGCTGTTTCACTTGATTTCCCTGCACTATAGGCGTATTGGTCTTGGTATATTGGCCTTTGAACCAATATTCCGTCTCTAATATGCCTATCTAGCAGTTTTTCCAAAGTCTTAAGTACGAAGAACATAAGACTTATTGGTCTTAGAGACTTTGCCGTTTCCTGTCCCATTTTCCCAGGTTTTGGTATAAAAGTTACCCTAATATTTCTGCTGTATAAAATATCAGGACCTCTTTGTAACATTATTGGATAAATCCCGTCCATGCCCGGTGATTTATATGGTTCGAATGAGCTAATTGCCCATTTCAGTTTATCATAGTTCACCACTTGTTTGGCTATCCTCCAATCTTCCCTGTTGGCTCTATTATGCGCTTCCAGTCCGTTTAGATTCCGGTTATCCAGTGTGTGTGTTATGGTTTGTGCACCAGGGAAGTGAACCCTGAAGAGTTCCCTTACTGTTTCCTTCCCTGTGATTGTGTACTCCCCAAGTTCATTCTTAAGGGTGTTTATTGTGTGTTGTGTGTCTTTTGAGAGAATTTTTTGGAGCCTAACACATTCTTGAGTGCTTGCTATCTCCTCACAGTGCCTTCTCCAAGACTCTCTCTTGGCTTTTCGTAAAGCTATGTTGTAACAGTTGCGTATGGTTCTATATAGTTCCCATTCGCCGGTTATTTTAGCCTTATTAAATTTTTGTCTCAGGTCATCATTCCACCATGGAACTTTCCTGGTAGAGTTCCTTGCTATTAAAGGACAGGTATCATTGAAAGCGCTAGTGACTGTGTCATTAAACTCATTCACATCCATTTCTAGGTCGGTTGTTGTTCTTATCGTCTTTCTAATCTTCGGAAGATTACATTCCAGGGAAGCATTGTATGCCTCCCAGTCTGTTTTCCTGGGATTCCGATAAGTTTCTTTTGCAATATTACCTTTAATATTGAAGTTTATGTGTCTGTGATCTGATAAACTCTCTTCGTCAGACACATGCCAGTCTGTAACAAAGTTACTCAAGTATGTTGATGCTATTGTTACATCTAGTACCTCCTTTCTGTTTTTTGTTATAAAGGTCGGTTTATTGCCTACATTTGTTATGTCTAAATTATTTGCCATAATAAATTGTAGTAAAGACTCACCTCTTTCGTTGGTATCGGTGCTCCCTCAGATCCTGTGGTGTGCGTTTGCATCACAGCCAATGATCATCTGCATTCCGTTGCGCCTGCAGAATCTCATCAGCTCCTCCACTTCTCTAGTAGGTGTTGCTTCAGGATCGTCTGAAGGTAGATATGCGGATCCGAGTATTACCTCCTTAGGTCCATTTCCTGCATCGATCTTGATTCTGACTGCTGTCAAATCTCTGGAACAGAAATTAGTTAACGGCAGTATTTTTATGCCTTTTTTGGCAATTATGCAGGTTCGAGGGGTGTCTGTGGATCTGTCATATATTTATTCTCCACCCAGCCCTCCTAAACCTCTTATTGTACCGTGTCTAATTCACGGTTCTTGTACCAGGGCCACTTCAAACCTCCCCATCGCCACTGTAAGTACCGCCGAAGCAGATTTACAGGGCTGGAGGTTGATCTGGATTATCCTGATCCTCGCCAGGCCGCCTTAGGACCCTGAAGGTCACCCTTCCTAGCTTATAATAGGCCCGGAATTGTGACCTCTCGAGGGCCCTGTACGACGCTTCGTCAATTGAAAAGGCCAGGAGTTGCCCTCCCTTTTCAATTTTTCTGCTCATTAAAAGCCAGTCCGGCGTCTTTAGTTTCGTATTCTGGAGCTGAAGAAGTCTTTTTCAACCTCGGACTCGTCCGGGATGAAAACCAGAACCCTGGGTCTTCTCGGGAGGTCCTTAGATTCAACCACGATCAAATCCGCACCTTCCCAAAGGTTTCCCAGAGTGCCGACCGTCCTCCTTAACCAGTCCGCGGTCTGCTGGTTAGCGCAGGTCATCCAAATGACCCCTGCACTAAACGATGTTTTGTGGAACTGTGGTGCTCCTCCACTGCCTGAAGAAGTAGCGTAGAGCCTTTCCACAAGAGTTTCTTGTACCAAGTCTCCTTGTTCTTGGTCTAGAGTTGTATCTGGATGCCTTCTCTGGATGACAGCCAGTCGGATACCCCTCACAGTGTCGTTGTACGAGCCAGCCGATGCCGGATCATTTCTGGCCCGCTTAGTTCCACTTCGAGTGGGGTAGTCTGCGACTCAGATCGGGGCCTTTTATCCCCTTTCTTCGTTTGGTCCTCCCTCCGTTGTGTTCGTTTTTGGGCTGCATTCTTGTGGGGATTTTCCTCCATCCACGTTCCTGCAGCCATTTTTCTTTCCTTCAGAAGCTTCTTTCTCTCCGATCCTGAAGGTTTTTTCGGTCTATCAGCAGGCTTAACCTCTGCTTTTTTGCCCTTTTCTTTTGTTTGGGAGCAGTCGTCTGTTTTCACAGATCCTCCTCCCGCCAAGGGTTAGGTTGGTCTTAGTGATGGGCTTGGAAAGATTGATCTATATGATTTTCTGGTCTCATTCGCTGATTCTCGATTTATAGAATGAGCCATGCTTCTACAGGCTCTTTGAAGATGTCCGATTCTTCCACAATAAAAGCATCTACTGCTTCCATTTTGGCTGTTTCGTTGCATATTTCGTAGGATATTTGCGAGAGGGTAGCTTGTGGAATAGAATTAGTATTGGCCTCCTCACTTTCCTGGGATTTAATTTCTTTTTCTTACTCTTGTGCCAGAAGATCTGGAAAGAAGTTTTACCGCTTCATATTCCTGGGCTTCAATCATTTTCTCTCTCAGCTTCTTGTGATGTTGTAGACGCTTGTATTCCGAGTAAAGCTTTAGTGAAATAGTTGGGATTCCCTCAAGAAGAAAATTCTTGGATTAATATAACTGACATTGTTTAGTGTATGTAATAAAATAAAATAAAGATTTAAAAAAATTACAAAGAACTTAAGTATTGATGCTGAAGCCACCGTATTGCGGCCCCTGACGCCTTTATTTCAAGCGCCAGTACATATGGGGCAAAGATTGATGTCGCAGAAGTGAGAAATATGATTATCGCAGACCTCGCACGTTTGAGGATCATCTAAATTTTCCCCTTCTACAACAAAATATTGGTGCTCATGTATGTATCTGGCATTCGGATTTTTCACAACATTCATCGGCTCGAAATAAAGGAAGCAGGGGTTGCAGAGACGTTTGCTTCACTCGATACCGGGTAAAACCAACTTGACAATAACGGAGCTGGCTGTAATACAGAAGTGATTTCCGATTCTAGCTTGAAAAACAGCCAGCTCCCTTCTTATCAAAGTCGGGGATCCAGAAGCATCAGCTTCATTACCCTCATCCTCGTCATCGCTGGCGGGTTCATTGGCAAGAGGGGCTGGACCAACAGCGCCCATATCCTCACCGGCAGGTGGTGCTGGGCCAGCGCACCTTCTTCATCACCTCCATTCCCATCAACGCCGACAGCGGCGGCAGCAGCAACCAGTAACGAAGTATATTGATTAGTTATTTTATAATCATAAGATAATGGTTAAAAACGTACGTCATATTCAATCCGGTCACAAAATTCACCAATGCCCGGCTTATTTTCGTCGAAACGTGCTAATCCAGGTGTCGCTCATCCTCGTACACAAATGCTGCGTTTAGTTCGTTATCCATTTTTTTGTTGACGGTCGGCTACAATGGGATGACTGATGCTGGTAAGTGGTCGGAACCTCCTGATATATGCTATGTATTTCCATCTCCACTCCCCCAACCCTCGAATTTACCACCTCCCCTGGATTACATTGCGCTCAGTAAAGTGCATCTAGTTCCGGAAAGTTGGATGCCAGAAAAAATTTTACTCCGGCATTAATCGGCGCTCTGCAGATAATACAACTAACTACAGATCGACTGCAACTAACACAGGATACAGCGTATGAAAACCATTTGTATCTTATCGACACAAATCTTGCAAGTCAGGCGTTTACTAATAGAACGACCATCACTTATGTATGCATAGTAGCACGAGGTCTTTAAACAGAATGTGGACAACTGAATATCTGAGGCTGGATGAACTGTTTTAATAAAAGGTTGGTGGATAGATGTTGAGTGGGGGCGGGCCAATTACGATCTGCGCAAAATTATAATTTTCGCCCACTGGGGGTCTATTTATTTCGAGTTTTTTTGTTGGTTCTGATTAGGGAGTTCGGTTTCACACCATATTATATATTGCAACTGGTCAATCACCATAAACTATTCATAATATAAGGAGATAGAACTCACGGCGCGTTGCTATTTTTTAAAGTGGTAGCTCCCCAGTAGGCCTATGACCACAAATGCACAAATAAATAAACAAACAAAAATGCCTCTACGTGCCCTGCCGCGAACATATTAACTTTTGATATTCCATCTTCCGAGCGCGCCCCTGTTCAGTTATTTCATCATAGCGCGTCTTTACAATTTCAGCGGCACTCTTCTTTGACTGATACTCTGAATTTACAACACCCTGATGGTGGAGGACCTCATCCGTCTGCCTTTGGACCTCATCCATCTGCCTTTTTAAATCACCTAATCGCAGTTTGATGCGGGAATCTTCGTCTGCCAGTCCACCACCATCTTCAACTGCTTGTACGTGGATTCGGTGATTTTGGTCTGATCTCTATCAGTCTTTAACCGCATCTGCATATTAATTATGGCGATGTTGGCGGAGCTGAAATCCTTCGCCATATCGTCGTCATCAATCGGCATCGAAATTGGCGCAGCCGTACTTCTGGAAGTCACACTTCTTGAGACTACCGCCTTTAACTTCTTCGCCGGCGTTGCCTTCGGCTTCTTTGCGGCCCTCGGCTTCTTACTTTTCGGCACAACCACTTTTGGTCTCGTGGGCTTCTACCTACAGGGCCCATCGCGTTGGTTGTGCCGACACGTTTTGCATTTTTCGTCATTTCTGGTACTGGCAATGTACATGAATCTTCTTCGGTGCCTGAAACTCTTCCCCACTATTGTATACCGGTAACGGGGCTAGTAACTGGGCCGGTGATGGAGTCGGTAATAGGACCGGTAACGGGGTCGGTAGAAAGAGGGTTTTATTCTCTATTCAACCGTGTAAAAATTTTTGAAATTTGCTTCATTAATTCTCGACTAATTGTTGTTTCAGAATAACGGAAATTAACATAGCGCACTCATCCTTAGAATTAAAATTTCGGTTTTGGTTCAGACGTGAAGTAAGACTTTTTGCCATTAGAAGGTCACTCTTTGTTTAGTTACTTTCCTATTTTGTGAGGATTTGTTATTTTTAAACATTAATAAATCAACACGTAATGAAGCAAATTTCAAAAATTTTTGCATGGTTGAATAGAGAATAAAACCCCCTTTCAAATGAACTATCACTTGCCACCCCATGCCATTTAAATTTTTCGAAAGGGTTGCTCCCCTCCAGTAAGGGATGAAATTTAGGGTACACTAATCATACAAAAATGTACATTGTAAAAATCAAAACTGGACCTGTCTTGGCGATTTTCCTAACAAGACTCCAGTAACGAGTTAGTTAGGGGGGGTAAGACTTATGATGCTCACTGTATATCGTGTAACTTACTCCTGAATGTGTTCATTTTTCTAAATATCTTACCCCCACCTTCTACAATTTTTTGGATACTCAATATTGGTTTAGTTACTGGTAAGTTAAATTTATTATCAGAATTATAATTAGATGTGTTGAAATGTTCAATATTTCTTTCCATAAATTCATAAAAATTTATTGAATTAACTTTAAGCACAAAACTATCGGTATCTGTATAAAGTAAGGAAATTTTATCACCTAATTGTTTAAATGTGCCGTAATAGTAATCATACATCCTTACTATTGACAATTCCAACACTGTGAAACCTACGTACAGCGGTTTGTTATAACATATGAAAATATGGAACAAGACTTAAAATTTGGTCTAGCAATTAAGTTGTTTGCCCCCGGGGAATTTCTCTTACTAGCCCAGTGAGTTTTAATATTGCATCTGTCATCCACATTTTTCATAGTTTTCCTGTACTTAAACTGATTATAATTTCATTATATTATCCATGAAATTATATGGAAACACCCCTTTCTTCCTCATTAAATCGAATTTTTCTTTTTCTGCAAAACATTTCCTTGTTTCTACGAAAAATTCTGATGGTAAGTTTTCTGACAACCCAACCAAGAAATCAGCTAAAAATCTGTACCTATCTAAAAATCTAAGTTTTATGTAATTTTTTCTCAACATACCCATCTCTATCTACATAGCTATGGTTGTACAACGGTTTAGTAAACGAAATATATTTTTCTTTATTTTGAGCAATAACTTTGGCTCTCTCGCCTTCACCATACAATTCTTTAATAAATAAATGACTATCGTACCCACTTAAATTATGAAAAAATATTGGAACAAATTGCGGGATTTTATAATTTAAATTAAAATTATTGTGTGCGGCGCCATGGGTTTTCTTACCGGTAATATGGCAATGATCTCTTACTTTAACATCGCCCTCCTGAAAGGCCTCATGGTAAAATCATCTATCTCATCATTAGACAACATAGAACATAGAAACAACATCTTTTAAATACGTATTATAAATAGTTAGAACATCGTTTTCTAGCCGTTTCACGAAATCGCTACCGGCATTATCACCAGTAAAAGTTACAAATTTCGTCAATGAATTATCAAATGAACATTTAATTAAATATGCAAAAGAATATGACTCATGTCGGTATGTAGAAACAGTAATTTTTTTCCCGATCTGATTCGCCAATATCTAGAGGTTTTAAGATCGATTTAAAATCGGCATATAATACAAATGGAACCCTTAGCTGCTTATCATAATTTTGAAACTTGATTATATTTTCAGGTACACAATAACCGCGTTTGTCTTTTTTTAGCTCTACTGATGGCGTGCAGGTGTATATATATGTTAAATCACTATTTTTTCAAAAGACTTTTTAAAAAAGATTTATTTTTACTTTTATAAAATACATGAGTTTGTTTTAAATCTAATTAACAACTTACTACTTTTTTATTTTACTCCTATTTATAGTCTCTGTCTATTTGCACTGTAAGTGTTTTCTTTGTTCACTAGAACTTGCTGACACACGCGACCGTTCTTAATTGTGTTTCGTAACCTGATACGCGTGTGTAACGTTAATTAGGATGAAGGTCACTATTTTCACATATAACAGCTCCCCTTTTTAGTGAAAAGTTGGTGGGATGCAACAACTTTTTTAGGCCTCTAGTGGGATGTCCTCCTCAATGGTTTCATCGGGGTTGATGCTTGGTCTTCGCCGTGGGAACATGCCTTGAAGTCTTCGTTGGATGGTGTTCTTACTGCGTAACTTAGGTGGTGGTGGTGGATCGTCAAGAGAAGAAGCTATAGCTATTCTGGTTTGTCTTCTACGTCGACATTTGCAAAATATGTACAAAAGAACTAAACTAATGACTAAAGTAATGGCAAAAATCGTTAACCATCGCATATGTTTATTAATAAAAGGTTCGTTAATTAATTGATCTAATTGATCAGAATATTGATCAAGTTTAAGTTTGGCTATGTTAAGGTCTTCCGTGTCAATCTTATTTAATCTTAATGGTTTTAAATCAGGAACGTGGATTTTTCCGATAATTTGATCACAACATCTGTATGGAATATGGATTGGATGGCTTCTATACGTAATATTTTGATAATTGTCATGGAAGTATTTAGCATGTACTCTTGTAGTTCCGATGAAGGCATTACAATCGGGTTGAAGTTTTAACAATGATTTTGAGTTGATGATTTTCGTTACAGCTTCTCTATTTGTACATTTTATTGTGAAGTGGATCTGACATATCTATGAGCCAAAAGTTTTGATCTATTTCTTGAACATTATAGTCTTTGGCATAAAGTAAAGATATTTGACAAGTTCTTGGTAATTGATTACTTTGTTTTAATAACTGAGCCTCGCAGGTAGCATCGCTGTCGATTGGATATGGAAGGATATCTGAGCATATTTTTAGTTTGGATCCAAGTGATTTGCAGCTCTCTGGATATAGGTGATAAAGGGTATAAATTTCAGGATCAGCTAGTGGTATCTTAAGGGTAAATACTATTCTTAATTTTGATTGATATGCTTCTAATTCGATTATGTCGAGATATCGAGCAATATTTGAAGAATAAATCGGTAAAGGTAAATTGTTTTTTCGAAGTGATTGTGAAATTTGCTGTAAAGAGTTAACCAAATCTAAAGGTGTGATAATTGAACTATGCAGGATTTTCAATCGTGCAAATACTATAGCGTTTAAAATATCGTTAAGGTAATTTTCTAAATAAACAAAGCTTTCCATTAGAGTTTCACATAAATCTATGACTCTGATTTGAGATTGGTAAAAAGCGATATCGTCTGTTATGTCTAAAATTGATTTCTTAATTTCTTCAATGTTTTTATTAAAAGTTTCTTCGTCTATTTGTGGTTTTTGTATTGTTGTATTAAAAGATTTGATTACCGAAGTTTTGACAGATATTTGATTTTTGAGTAAATTTTCAATTTGGTGTTCATCTTGATTAATTTTGTTGATACAATCATTAAAATATTCGCCGTCGGAGGCGTCTAAATTACCAGTTATTGATTTCCATACTGTACCAATTCCGTTAACTATTCCGCGTTTTTGCCTAACATAATCTTTCGTATCTGCAAATATTTCCTCGTATTTCAGATTTACTGAGTCAGAGATTTGTTGTAGGAGGCTAACATGTGTTTGGATTTCGGCCTTGAATGCGAGCATTCTCGGTGTTCCCGTATCTGTTAAGTTATCTAATAATTTGTCTAGAATTTCATTATTGTTTACGATAGCGTCTTTTATAGGATCGAGTTCTTTATAAACAAGAAGGGTCCAGTTTTCATTTGATATTTTAATGAAAAAATATTCCGATAATATTATTTATCGGAGTTATTGAAAATTGGGATGCGGCGACAGAAAACAGCAAATAGAATCTGGAAATAAAAATAAATGCTACTCATGGTAGGGTTTAAGTCTGTCATAATTTACTTTAGTGGTTTGATTCGTATCGGAATTTAATAAAATAGCGGAGTTGTTCCTAAGTGTAAGGCACTGTTTTAAAAATATGTTTGGTTTCGATTGTTTATATTACCATGATACGCTTTGAGTGATGTTGCCGCTATATTAACTTTGAATATTGCTGTGTTGGCGAGATTAGGTATTGGAATAAATATAGTTAGTCAAGATTTGTATTTGAGAGAATTAGCATCTCGGTGTTGCTCTGTATTTTTAATTATTAAAATTCGTTGTTTTTGGACTTTAAACCTTTGTTTTCTTGAATATTCTTACATAAGAATTTTTATAATTTCAAAAGGACCGTTGAATTTATTTCCGGCTTTACTTGAAATTTGAGATTCTTTAATATTCACTTTATCATTGATTTTAGTCCGGGGGATCATGTGATATGTTTTTATCAAATCTAATTTTTGCTTTTTCTTTTTGTTGTTCGGTTCTTCTAAAGTCAATAAAATCCACGTAAAACGAATTAATTTTATATTACTTAAAATATTAACATTTCACTCTTTATAACTATCTATTTTGAGATGCTTAACCGATCTGCCTAATTCATTGCCGCCGCTTCTCTCGAATCCCCGTGCCCAGTCGCTTTGCTGACTATACAATTTAGCATATTGCGATGACTTGTGTAAATACGGGGGAACTTTTAGAAGTTGACTACATTCGGCCATCCTGCTCTTCCGTATTGTCCTCAATACGGTCATCATCCTATAACAAAAACATATTTGTTGCATCTTTAACAACCGTGTGGCTCGAGCATTTTATATGTTAAACATATCTACGAATGCTTTACACACAAACATCTTAAACAACCGTGTATCTCGATCATTTTATATGTTAAACATATCTACGAATGCTTTGCACACAAAAATATTAAGCAACCGTGTGTCTCGAGCATTTTGTATGTTGAACATATCTACGAATGCTTTGCACACAAAAATATTAAGCAACCGTGTGTCTCGAGCATTTTGTATGTTGAACATATCTACGAATGCTTTGCACACAAAAATATTAAGCAACCGTGTGTCTCGAGCATTTTGTATGTTGAACATATCTACGAATGCTTTGCACACAAAAATATTAAGCAACCGTGTGTCTCGAGCATTTTGTATGTTGAACGTATCTACGAATGCTTTGCACACAAAAATATTAAGCAACCGTGTGTCTCGAGCATTTTGTATGTTGAACATATCTACGAATGCTTTGCACACAAAAATATTAAGCAACCGTGTGTCTCGAGCATTTTGTATGTTGAACATATCTACGAATGCTTTGCACACAAAAATATTAAGCAACCGTGTGTCTCGAGCATTTTGTATGTTGAACATATCTACGAATGCTTTGCACACAAAAATATTAAGCAACCGTGTGTCTCGAGCATTTTGTATGTTGAACGTATCTACGAATGCTTTACACACAAAAATATTAAGCAACCGTGTGTCTCGAGCATTTTGTATGTTGAACATATCTACGAATGCTTTGCACACAAAAATATTAAGCAACCGTGTGTCTCGAGCATTTTGTATGTTAAACATATCTACGAAAGCTTTGCACACAAAAATATTAAGCAACCGTGTGTCTCGAGCATTTTGTATGTTGAACATATCTACGAATGCTTTGCACACAAAAATATTAAGCAACCGTGTGTCTCGAGCATTTTGTATGTTGAACATATCTACGAATGCTTTGCACACAAAAATATTAAGCAACCGTGTGTCTCGAGTATTTTGTATGTTGAACATATCTACGAATGCTTTGCACACAAAAATATTAAGCAACCGTGTGTCTCGAGCATTTTGTATGTTAAACATATCTACGAAAGCTTTGCACACAAAAATATTAAGTAACCGTGTGTCTCGAGCATTTTGTATGTTGAACATATCTACGAATGCTTTGCACACAAAAATATTAAGCAACCGTGTGTCTCGAGCATTTTGTATGTTGAACATATCTACGAATGCTTTGCACACAAAAATATTAAGCAACCGTGTGTCTCGACCATTTTGTATGTTAAACATATCTACGAAAGCTTTGCACACAAAAATATTAAGCAACCGTGTGTCTCGAGCATTTTGTATGTAGAACATATCTACGAATGCTTTGCACACAAAAATATTAAGCAACCGTGTGTCTCGAGCATTTTGTATGTTGAACATATCTACGAATGCTTTGCACACAAAAATATTAAGCAACCGTGTGTCTCGACCATTTTGTATGTTAAACATATCTACGAAAGCTTTGCACACAAAAATATTAAGCAACCGTGTGTCTCGAGCATTTTGTATGTAGAACATATCTACGAATGCTTTGCACACAAAAATATTAAGCAACCGTGTGTCTCGAGCATTTTGTATGTTGAACATATCTACGAATGCTTTGCACACAAAAATATTAAGCAACCGTGTGTCTGGAGCATTTTGTATGTTGAACGTATCTACGAATGCTTTACACACAAAAATATTAAGCAACCGTGTGTCTCGAGCATTTTGTATGTTGAACATATCTACGAATGCTTTGCACACAAAAATATTAAGCAACCGTGTGTCTCGAGCATTTTGTATGTTAAACATATCTACGAAAGCTTTGCACACAAAAATATTAAGCAACCGTGTGTCTCGAGCATTTTGTATGTTAAACATATCTACGAATGCTTTGCACACAAAAATATTAAGCAACCGTGTGTCTCGACCATTTTGTATGTTGAACATATCTACGAATGCTTTGCACACAAAAATATTAAGCAACCGTGTGTCTCGAGTATTTTGTATGTTGAACATATCTACGAATGCTTTGCACACAAAAATATTAAGCAACCGTGTGTCTCGAGCATTTTGTATGTTAAACATATCTACGAAAGCTTTGCACACAAAAATATTAAGTAACCGTGTGTCTCGAGCATTTTGTATGTTGAACATATCTACGAATGCTTTGCACACAAAAATATTAAGCAACCGTGTGTCTCGAGCATTTTGTATGTTGAACATATCTACGAATGCTTTGCACACAAAAATATTATCAACCGTGTGTCTCGACCATTTTGTATGTTAAACATATCTACGAAAGCTTTGCACACAAAAATATTAAGCAACCGTGTGTCTCGAGCATTTTGTATGTAGAACATATCTACGAATGCTTTGCACACAAAAATATTAAGCAACCGTGTGTCTCGAGCATTTTGTATGTTGAACATATCTACGAATGCTTTGCACACAAAAATATTAAGCAACCGTGTGTCTCGGCATTTTGTACGTTGAACATATCTACGAATGCTTTGCACACAAAAATATTAAACTTACATTTTCAGTCAGTGTTATCCATGGCTTTATTCTGTCGATGCAGACCACTGTAGGGCATTTGTGGTGTAATTCAGAAACGCTTATAACAACATATCTGTCATTTGGTAAAATAGCAGTAATTTTATAAGGCCCCTTAAACTTTGGCAGCAATTTTTTGCTTTGACCGGTTGCTGGAAAATCTGTTTTGGCTACCATAACGAGTTCTCCGATATTATAAGGCTTCACTTTGGCACGTTTTAAATTGAATCGATGTTGCTGTTTCTCTTGGTCAACACCAACACGTTTCTTAATTTCCTTTCGTAGTTCTGCCACATCTGTCCTTTCTAATTCTTCCTGTAGTTCATTTAGTAGTAAGGCTTCTGATGTGGTTCTGAGTTTGCTCCCAAACAATGCCTCGGCAGGTGTCACTCCCAGTACTCTGTGAACTGTACCCTTTATCCCTCTCTGTACCGTTTTTACATGAGTATCCCATACATCATCTTCCATTCCACCATTTAAAGCAGCCAGTGAACTTAGAATCGTACGATTAAACCGTTCACATTGCCCGTTTGCTCTTGGTGTTGCCACGGCATTAAGCACATGTTTTATTCCGTACTCTGAACAGAACGACTTGAAACTTTTTGAGGTAAAGGCGCTGCCACGATCCGAAACAATAGACCTTTTCATCATGTGATGAGCGCAAGCGCAGCCACCATGTTGAAATAGCGGTAATTCAAAAGTTTCGTACTGTTTTGATCGACAATGGCTGGGAAAGCAATGTTATCTCTACAGAAAAATTAATCATTAGAAAAAATCGTTGATAGTGAATAACTTTTTTATAACTCTGTGGAAGCGCATAGTTGTGAGCAGTTAAAAAGGAGGTTGAAGTGTCTTGGATGTTTGTTACAAAGGAACAAAGTGGACTAATTGAGAGGTTAGGTGTATCAATACTTTTTAACTCTGTAAAAAATTAATGAAAACAAATAATAATTATAACTTTATTCTAATTAATTATGCCAACCAACTATTACTACTTGCAAAAACACTTTAATTAGCATGAAAGTTAATCACAAGTATAATTAATAAAATAAATTATTTATTATTTTGAGGATCAACATGACATTTTTAATCATTTAATGTGTATACCGAAGTAGTATTTAATATTAAAAAAAATATTGTTTAATACCACATGAGAATTTTCTTCTGTTGGACCACTTTCTCCATGAAAATGCAGTGAAATATAAGTATCTTTAGTAACATCATTAATCCATCGAAAACCGTTGTCACTTCGACCATATTTTTTCACACTTAATGCACATTTCGAATATCTTTTAATATGGATTTTGCCTGATAATTGTTTACGATATTGCAGTTAAGGCTTTGGAAAATTTATAAAATAATATCTATTGCCTTTGAATGATTTATACCGTGTGTCACTTTTACAAAACAACACTGTTTCGTTATTCCTTTCCGTACAGATAACATAATTATAATTGATTGTGAAAATGTATTTTTCAATTAAGACACTAAACTTATTATTACTTTACTTTTTTCTTCCTTTTTTTAAATGAATATAGACTTAAATTAATATTTATCAATTATAATTTTTTTCACGTAAGCATTTTAACATACTTGTTTACAAAAACAGTACGAAAAAGATGGCTGAAACTGACGCATGGGCACAAAAAAAAATTGTGATGAAAAGGTCTATACGAACTGGAACTCCAAAAATGTCTATCATATTCTGAATTACTCGAATAACATACTTTATTCTTGTATTTCGTACAGGCTCAATTACGCAAAATTTCGTAAAACCGTCCACGATGACAAGTAGTTCAGTATTATTCTTTTGTGTGCGGATAAAAGGACCCAAATTATCCACATGAATAGTATGAAAAGGTACACTTACTTTATCAATGGGGTGAAGTTGACCAGGTTTTCTCCCTGAGGGAGACTTATAATATAAACAATTTATGCAAGATTTGACATATTTCGTTACGAATCTCCTCATGCCAGAAAACCAATAATTTTCCTGTATTTTAGCTAACCTCTTTTCGACGCCAAAATGACCCAAATCATCATGGCATAACTTACAAATATTTCACCTGTTTGATTTTGGTACAACCCACCTGTATGTTTTATCAGATACTTTTCTATGCACTTTATCCTCCTTTAGCATATAGTTTTCAAAATATACTTTAGTATTAGAATTTCGATCTTTGGATAACAAAATCTCACGAATTTTCAAAATTTCATCATCTTGTAATTGAGCGGCTAATAACCAATCGGCCTCGGTAATATTAATTATATTACAAATAGTTAAGTCATTACTTATTTGTGGATTTCTGCTTAGACAATCTACATGTGACATTTTTGTATCCGGCCTATATTCTACTTCAAAATCGTAATCCTGAAGTTCCAACCACCACCTACCTATTCTAGGAATTATATCTTTTTTAGGGCAGTACTCCGAATAGCGCTAATTTAAATTTAATACCAACCAGGTAAACCCGAAAATAACGCAAAGAGCTGACGACCGCTAAAGTCTCTAACTCGTAAGAGTGATATTTTTGTTCTAAGAATGACGTTTGTCGACTATAGTATGCAACAACGTATCGATTTTTTTCTTCATCAATTTGTATTAACATTCCAGCGACACCGACCTTTCTCGCATCCGTGTGAACTTCAGTTCTTAAAGTATGATTAAAAAATAGCTAAAACTGGTCTACTTGTTAACGCTGCTTTTACGGTTTCTACTGCATTATCTTGCGATTCGCCCCACGACCATGAACAATCTTTTTTTAAAAGTTTAGTAAGAGGCAGAACCATGCCTGCAAAATTATTCAAAAATTTTCTAAAATAGGAAGCTAACCCTAAAAACTGTCTAACTTGTTTTATAGTACATGGTTTGAGCATCTGCAATATAGCTGAGATCTTGTTTGAACTTGGCCGAACTCCATCCGCAGAAATTTCGCGACCTAAATATTCAACTTTAGTTTGAAAGAAGGAGCATTTTGATAATTTTAATGTTAAATTATGCTTCCTAAGTTTTTCTAAAACCACTCGCAATTTCTGTAAGCCTTCTTTAAATGAATTTGATGCTATAATGACATCATCGATGTATACAAGTGCACTGTCTCCAAGAACTAAATTCATTAACCGCTGGAAAATACTAGGGGCGTTACACAATCCGAACGGTACCCTTAAAAATTCATAATGAGCGTCAGGGGTTACAAAACCAGTTTTTTCTACTGAATCAGCACTAAGCGGGACCTGATAAAAACCTGACATTAAATCAAGGGTTATATAGTACTTAAATCCACCCAATCGATCTATCTGGTCTTCTATAAGGGGCAAGGGATATTTATCTTTTTTTGTAATTCTATTAAGCGCGCGAAAATCAACACACAAACGCGGCGAACCGTCTTTTTTTGAAACCAGTAATATGGGACTTGCATATGGAGAATTCGATTCCCTAATTATCTGATTCGCTAATAATTCATCTATTATTTCCTTAACTATTTGCCTTTCCGACATTGATAGTCTATATGGTCTATAAACAATTGGTATATCGGTCACACATTCCATTTTCATTTGTATACTATCTGTTTTGCCCAATTCGCTTAACTCAAAACAAAATCGATCTTTAAATTCAATCAGCAAATTATTTAACGTATCTCTGTTTGTAATAGAAAAAAGGCCACACTGAAATGTTTTTAAATGTGTTTCAAATTTAGTTTTATTTATACTTTCAATTTGGTTTATAGTAAAACGTTTATTATTTAGGTCATTATTTTGGACTGAGTCATGTGACATTGGGAGTTGAGAGAAATGTAAACAGCTCTGTGTTTTAACGGTAAGGATGGACCAATGTTCTGTAAATGATTGCCCGATTAGTAAATCATATGGCATTTCAAAGTCTTTTACGATATATAAATGGGTTTTTATAGTTACTCCATCGATTGTTATGTCTACGTCACATTCATATTTGGGCGCAACATAACTATCGCCGCCGAACGTGTAAAGTTTCACCGTATTATTGAGAATTATTTGTTGATCTAAGATTATTTTGTCGGCGACAGACTCGCGAAGCAAAGTGGAATCACTTCCTAAATCAATAAAACATTCCACTGTGTGACTTTTAATTTTAGCCTTTTTATTGTAAATACTTTTTGAAGGCATTTTAGAAATATGATTTATTGATTTTCCTTTAAAACGACACTCACTTTCATTGTGACCTATTTTTTTGCAAAAATTACATTTTTTGTCTTTTGCCGGGGACATTCAAAACGTCTGTGTCCGATCTCTCCGCATGAATAACACTGATCTTTCCTAACTTTTTTATTTTTATCGTTAAAATTATCTGTATAGGACGATATTTGTAATTTAAAAATATCTATTATAAATTTGGGCGGTAATATTTAGTTATTTAATCTATGTCAGGAAAAACTGGAAATTAATTCAATAAACGATTTAATAACTTTAAATTGAAATATAAAATATAGAACAAAATAAAATGCAAATAAAATAATATTAAAATAAAATAGATAAAATACTTAATGCACGTATGAGATGGCGTACCTGAAATAAAAGAAAACAAGTATGAGTAATCAAGTTTACCAAAAACAGCTTTACATTAAAGAAAGTCATGAAAAGGTGATATCCATAAATAAAATACTTATTATCCTTCTAATTAACAAGAAAATTATACATGATAAATATGTCAAAATATTGATTATAAAAAAAAATATAATTGACACAACTTTAAATTTTCCATAATTGACAAAAAGTTATATTCTCAATTCTGTAGGCACTGACCGCAATGCCCAAACATCGATCGATATATAAAAAGCCATTACTAGCACACTGACCGCAATGTCACTAGCCCGCACCAACCATGGTGCGACGACTCCGGGAATAATCCCTAAATAAACGCAAACACTGACCGCAATGTACTACGCCAGAACAGACAATCTAACTCACTTTACTTTTGATTACACCTCGTAGAGGAAAACAAAATATAAGTAAATAGTCAAATTCAAATAAGTTTTAATTATTTAATATAACCCTGTTAATTTAGGATATATGGTTCTCTCAATACTTGATAAAATATCTTTACGTCAGAATTGACAAATTAACTATAAAAGATTGATGGATAATAATTGGGTAATATAATTTGCAAAATAACTTGATTACAAATTAAAACAAGACTAATTGATAAAACATAATTACTCAGTGAGAAAAACTCACTCTGTTCAGCAAACAGCCACTCACAAAAATTAATATTCACCAGTTTTTTCTTTATTATTATTGGAACGAACTTTAATTTTGTTCCGTAAAGTAACTAACTCAAATTCAGAATGATCTGTATTTTATGCCTGTTTCGATATTTTACCCTTAGTTCCCATATTCGTAATCCGATATCTCCATATCTTAATGGTGTTAATGTAAACATAGTCTGTAGCTATTTTGGAAGACAAATATTTCGTGCGTTTAAAAAGAACCGGGTGTTTCGTAAAATAAAACTTAATAATATTGTATAGAAAATAAAATCATTCTTACATCTGATTGAAAAGTTTGAAAATTGCGTTTAAAATTAACGGGTTTGCTTATCACTGGTTTGTCTAATATATTTACGTGATTACTAGTGCTGGGGAAATTTGTAACGAATTCTGTCAATTCAAAAAAAGATTTACAGTTAGCAGCTTTGATTGCTAATTGAATTTGCTTGTCCGAAATACCTGCAATGATACAGTCTACTACTTGCTCGTCTGTAAAATTCAATTTTAATTTATTGAGCTTACTTAGCTTTAAAAAACAGTAAGTATTTAAATCTTGGCCTGCTAGTGTTTTATACACCGCAGCCTCATAAAACATTTGCGAAAATGTTTCTTTTGCCGGAAAAGTTGTACGTAACATTTCTTGCCATTGTTGCCAACTATACTGAGTACTTTTTAAGCTGTCATACCAGACACGCGCTAAACCTTTCAGTTTTCCTAGAGCTAAATAAATGGTCGTGACTTCATCCCAGTGATATAAATGTGCACACTGGTTAACTTTATTTAACCAGTCTCCAATATTTAAATCGCATTGCGGGTTAAAATCTGACAACAACCTGTCATCTTTAAAGAAACCCCAGTTGGGCTTTGGTATATATTCCATGTTTACATCATGTTTATTACTAGTATCTATTGAGCCTGTACTTACCGCCTCTTGTAACTCCCGTAATTCATTTGCCATAGATCTTACAATTGTCTGTGAAATTGGTGGTGTTTCGGATCGCGCACTAAGTTCATCACCTCCCAGTTCCGATGATGTATTCATTACAATGCAAAAACTAATGCACAACACACGAAACTATCTACTTATTGGTAAACAATAAGGCTAAAAGGCACCTTAAGGGCCTAAAGGGCCTATCCATATTCTGAGATAAAGTCAATAAAATCCACGTAAAACGAATTAATTTTATATTACTTAAAATATTAACATTTAACTCTTTATCTATTTTGAGATGCTTAACCGATCTGCCTAATTCATTGCCGCCGCTTCTCTCGAATTCCCCTGCCCAGTCGCTTTGCTGACTATACAATTTAGCATATTGCGATGACTTGTGTAAATACGGGGGAACTTTTAGAAGTTGACTACACTTCCTCGTGCTAATTTGTAAGAATATTCCATTCTATTACTAAGGTCCCTAACATATTTGGATATTAGATTCTTGTGATTGTAAATAGTCTCTTGTGGCCTATTAGATGTATGCCCAAAAATCAGTTCATACGGTGTAAAACCATGAGTTTTATTTTTCGTATTATTATAACAAATGGTAGCATAGGGTAGTAGGTACATTAAAAGGGTGTTCATTAGGGTTCTCAGCTTAGTTAGACCTGATCATTTCGGAAAGCGTAGCATGAAATCTATCTATAGAACCATTCGATTGGGGGTGATTTACACTATACTCTGTTTTTAAACTAAGAGGAGCGAATTGAAAAGTCCTATTTACACAGGGAAAAATAACTAAAAAAGTAACTAGATATCATTTTAGCGGTCAATTTGAATTTATCTTGTATCATTTCAAGAAAAACATTTCAAAACTTTGTTATGAATTCATTGAAGTCAACGTTTTAGATAACCAACGAATAAAGATGACACTAAATTGTGCTCATTCCGTTTTTGATTTATAATTATTGTATTTTAGTTGTACTTTTATTTTTTCCCTACTTCGTCTCATATCGCAGCTCGGACCAGTATGTTGGGAAGGGAAGAGAATCGCCTAGGGATGGGCAAGTGAAAAAAAATATCGATATATATCGAATCGATATTTTTAAGCTGTATCGATTATTATCAAGTAAAAAATATCGATATATTGATATATCGACATTTTTGTAAAAGCGTGTTTGGTGACCTAAAAGTGATACCAAAACATTGAATTTACAAATAATGAATGCACATGTAGAAAACAAGTATTTATTTTATTTAATGAAACAATTTTAATCAAATCAAAAAAGTCCACCTCATTGGAGTTACCGCCTCAAGTCGCCATTACAAATACACTTCGTCACATGTGACAGTTGACACTAAAGTCACTAGTCACCACAAACAAAAGATACACATGCCGCGTTTGAATATCCACATCGGATGCATCTGAGATGTGAATTTTTTATCACGTGATGGAGAATTAGATCTAAATGTAGATGTAATAAACAAACGCTCTGGGCACCTATCCTCGACTAGTGCGTTTAAGCGCTCGCTTTGAAGAGATGCGAGTGGTTCAATGCGAAGACGCATTAGAAACCGTATTCTTAACCCTTCGTATCGGTGTCTTCGTAATCCTCTTTTATAAATGCGAATGGCAACTTGGCAACCATGTATAATCGACGATTATTTATATTAAATTGTCTGCTAGAAAGGGGACTCAAAGTTCACACCGCTTGTTTTGTGAAAATTATTCGCAAAAAAGAAGCAATATTAATATGAGTAATGGTTTTGAGCATGAAGTCGTGGTTTTGTGTTGTTTTTTGATGTACTGTTTGGCTATACCTAATTTGCAGCGTTATAAAATGGAAAATATTAGTAAAAAGACACATATAATTAACCGAAACAATCTGATAAACGCTTGATCAGAAAGTCTGAAAGGAGCTTTCCTATCATCATAAACTCTTCGAGGATGATTATTTGCCTCTTCTAATTTGTAATAAGATATTTAAAAAAATTATATTTGCCATCATACCTATAGGATAGGTCACGATCAATTTATGAAACAAAACAAAAACACTGCAATATTAAAACGTGCATCCAGTTAGACCTTCGCAAGCTCTTTGGACCTTCGCATTTGAATGCGAAGAGCAAAAACCCACTCGCTGTCAAATGCGCACCCGCAATATAAATTCGAACGACCAAGAATAGCTACAACACGCTTTTGAGCAAATACGCATTCGCATTTAGTAAATGCGTATTCGCATTGATTAAAGCACCAGTCAAGGATAGGTGCCCTGGACTTTATTAGTCACGTGATAAAATGACAATGACAAATTAGAAGTTTATACTTTTTAAATTTGTCTTTTGAAACTACAAATCAACCTAAATTTGAAATCTAAACAAAAATTAAACAAACTATAACCACTTTTAAACATGCTTAAACAAAGTATAACTTGACAAACTTTGCTTCACAGAACACTTTCTGGCATGGAACGAACATCTCATTCACATCTCATTTCAAATCGAGATGTAAAAAATGTAATCTGGACAGGTACATCTCGGATAAACAAACGCAGATGTAGATGTAGTAGATGTGTCCGATGTGGATAAACAAACGCTCGAGATGTAAAAAATGCATGTTCCAATAGCAGTACAGGGCTGGAACTCTGTGTCATGTAGAATTCTACTTATCGCTTTCTACAATAGAAATCGATTACTTCTTTTGTGATAAATACGTTATCAACCGCACGGGAAATATCGCAATGTGGTTTCTTATGAAACTAGTTATCCTGTAGTAAGTATATACTCGTTGGTTTTCCGCTATGTTACACAGAGTGCCGCAAAAGAATCTATTGTAGAAAGCGATAAGTAGAATTCTACATGACACAGAGTTCCAGCCCTGAACCGTTTTGAATGTATCTGCGCATGAGCAGTAAGATTTAACTATT
The DNA here is from genome assembly GCA_927349885.1 of Psylliodes chrysocephalus. NCBI lineage: Eukaryota > Metazoa > Arthropoda > Insecta > Coleoptera > Chrysomelidae > Psylliodes > Psylliodes chrysocephalus. The sequence continues at coordinate 9,033,727 of OV651817.1, forward strand.
CTATTTTTCATACTACTCATGCGCAGATAAATTCCGAATGATTCTGTACTTCTGATGGAACAAACCTTATACTAACTTAATTAAAAAATATATCGAATTCGATACTCGAAAATAAATATCGATTATCGATTAATGAAGAATAAAAAATATCGACGATATTTATCGAAAATTTTATAAAAAAATATCGATATTTTGATATATCGATTATTTTTACCCATCCCTAGAATCGCCCAAGCAGCGACCAAATGTCAGTAAATTGAGCAAAATGTCTCCCAACAAAATACAAAATAATTTACATTTTGAGTTTAACATAGAGTTTTAATTCGATATTTTATTCATTGTTTTATAAGTAACTGTGATTAGAAAATTATATATTTATTATAATAACAGAAAAGAAAGTTAATAGTAGGTTTTTCAATTTGATGGAAAAATTAGAAAAATAGGTATGCCAGTTATATTTGTTGAAATGAAATTAAGCACCTATCATTACCTATCTATTACAAAAATATTTAGAAGAAACTTAAAAATATGTAGTTGAAGAAAAGCTTATTTAAAATGAAGAATTTTGGCAGGTACAAAAAATAAAGTTTATTTTTATATTTCTTTATAGGTATAGTTTAATTTGTAATATTTTTTTTAAATTAAACTACAAGATTACCATTAGTTGTATGGATTTCCTAATTAAATAAGGGTTCTTTCTTCAGGTAAAATGTAGCAAAGTTCTGAAGTACGATAGGATATGTTTGCAGACAAGTGTTTTGAAATGAAATAAATCAAATTTATACGAATTTTGTCTCCACTAACAAGATTTTATATTCAACAGTCGAAAGTGTAAACTTGTTGGCAACAGCTTATTAGATGTATGTAGAAGTCCAAGAAAGTGCAATGGTACCAGCTTTTACTATAATAATAATAATGGTTTTTATCATTCTCCTGTTTTTTTGTAGATAGGATTTATAATTGTTGCTTAAATTCCACATTGTGTATCAGAATGTCTTTGGTCTTCTTGAAAACATATTTTTTATACAATATAAAGCAGATGGTATATTTTTTTGAGACATCCTTCAAGCCTTTTGAAAATTAAATTTTTATTTGCAGGTATCTATCTTAATTTTGTATGATCATTTATTGTATAGACAAATAATTAAATAAAAATTTTTAAGGCATAAAAAAGGTAATTTGTAACTTTGTGTCAGCAGAAGGATTTCCTACACCCAATTTAATATATTTTTTACAAACAAATAAAAGGTCTTTAGTATGATCGGTAGATATTTTTAATAATTCAGCACTGCATGTTTCGGAATCTTCTGGTGCAGTCACAGCTTTCTAAAATTTAAAAAAACATTTAGGAACATAAACACTTTAAACTGATCATGGACGAAAGCCATATCTTGTGGTAGTGTGTAGGTAGCTTACAACTAGTTGATTAAATTAAAATACACGTTTGCCAAATCTTTTACACATTCGCAGAGTTTAATATGTGTAAGTGTATTTATAATCTTTGCAGTCTATTTTATAAACTACATTTAGTTGAGTTGCTTTCTTGAGTTTGGGTTTAAAATTTGAAAATAAGGTTTCATTGTATCGTTTCGTTTACGAGCAATTTTTACATTATATCTAGAGAACATTTTTGACACTTGTTTGGAAAGTCCTTTTACATATAGCAATTTAATGTTTAAAAAAGGGTGCCACACCAAATGTTACAGTGATAACACTTTATTTATGCTTTTGACTATTTAAGTACCAAGCTATTTATTTAAAATAATAAAACAAGGTATTTGTTTTAGGTTAAATAATGAAAGTTTTGGAGGCCACAAATTATGGTCATATTCAGATGGCAATAGCACTTTTAAATATATCCAAAATATTTTGTAGTTTTAAATGTTAATTAACAATTTTGTAAATGGTTTATTTTCAAATAAATAAAATTTACTTTAATATTTAGTTACATTTTAATCATTTTGATTAGAAATTCATCAATTTTTAGTTAAAAAAAAAATTAGTAATAAAGTTGTAATTTTTTTTTAAGTAGAACACCAAAAAAGCAGTATTTACCAATTTATAATATTGCGGAAAAAATGCTACCATATATTCCTCAGGCTTAAATATAATGATTTAACCCAACTTATATCAGTCCAAAAGTAGATGATTTCAGAAATACAGAGTGTTAAAAGTTCAATTTAGTTTTTCATAAATAATTTTTTTAATAATTAATGTATTTTTAAAATATTTGGTTAGGAGGGGTTTGTGGGGTGAAAAATTTAAAGCTGCTCCCATTTTTATTGTAAAATTTAAAGGACGCCTTTTTTATAAATCCAGATTTCTCAAAAACGGCTGCTCAAATCTATTCTTACCACTTATACCTTGCAGAACAAGAATTTTTATTTAAGTTAAATACAGAGTGGCGCTTAAATGTGTGTAAGGTACAACAATTTTACAATAAAAATGAGAGCAGTTGTAATTTTTGTATACTACACTGTAGATATGTATTTTTTTTTAATATGGGTTAGAAAAAGAAGATATGAATAGTAGTATCTTTATTTTGTAAATTTGTTATAATATTTTAATTAATAATAAAGTTTGAAAAATAAAACAAAAATACATAAGAGGTACCTATACAACATAATAAGTGAAAAGATAAAGTACATCTTGACATTTACATTGAAACAGATACAAAAAACACTAAGTACTCAATATGTTAATCTACATCAGAAGATTCCTTGTGTTTTTAGCTGCCACCTCATTTATTTGTGCCTCTATCAATCCTATGGGATTTAACTTGCAGTGATATGGGGCAGCCACTATACAACTTTATTGGTTTCTTTAGCCTTTACATCAACAACATTCAAATTATGTGCATCTTTGTTGCCAAATTAGGTGTAAAAGTTGATATCACTTCATATTTAAATAAATTTAATATTTTTAGTATTGTAACCATTCCTGTCAGATTTTCTTGATGACAAAGGAATTTTTTTAACTTTTCGACTATGATATGATACATTTTCCATCACAATCATAGCATCATTAAAAAACTTTGTAAAAAATGTAGAAAACCAATTCTAAAATACTTCAAATTTCGTCTCGTCAAGGTAAATGTATTTTCTACAAAACCTTTAGAATTAGCATGTATATTAAGGCACCTATTTTTGGCTTTTCAGGCCTGTTGATAAACCTTATTATGATCTTTATCAAAGTAGAAGCTTAGCCTGTTTTCTTTTCTATATTGTTTGATGAATTTTAAATCTAAGTATTCGCTCCGTGCGCGACAGCAGCGCTAATTCGTTATGATACTAATGGACTATTTCTGCATATACTGACAAATACAATTTTTAATAGAATTCGTAATTAAAAAGTATATATGTTAGTTTTAATAAAAGTATATGGATTTGTAAAATAAGTGAAACATTAATTTATTATTATTATATATTTTTATCGCTTAAATTAAAGAAAATTATGTATAATCAATAAAACTCAATAATAAAATATAGGCAGGCAACAGTATTTACTGAAAAATGTATGAGAAGTTGCCTAAGTCCATTAAGTTGTCATTGAAGAATTAAAATGTATAAAAAAAGGATCGTTATTTATATTTTCATTTTTCTTCGAAAGAAAACATAGAATGAATGATTAAAACTGGTTTCCCATTAGTAAGTCACAAAATTGCATTCCAGCCATATATAATAATCAAAGGCAGAAATCTTGAAATCTAGTCCTTGCTGAATGAACATTTATGAATAAAAAGATATTAAAGAACATCGTAAAATGATAATTTATTGTTTATTTAAAACCTTTCAAGTTTCTGATGTCTACTATTTCCAACATTACTGTTATAATTACAAAAATAAAGGTAATTTTTCTTCTTATAGTACACCTATCCATTTATTTCTTTGATTTAATTTTCACTTTGCTACTGAAATTTTTTATATAAGTTCCACTGTTTCTTTTGCTAGTATTTGTACAATTTTCAACACAGCAACTCCGGTTGCTTATTGTATTGTTTTTACTTACTTTTTTGAAAAAAAGTAAAATATATACGTGTATTTGATATGCCAAAATTACAAAATATCGCCCTAAAATGCACGAATTATCCGCAGCTAGCGCTAGTATCGCTTCTGCTTCCCTTTCCATGACTTCGCACGGAGCGAATATAGTGTTCTATCAATACACTTTGACAATTTCTTTTCAAATATCTAAAAAAATATATACATAATAAATAAACAGTACATTTGACTGGTCAAAGTTACAAACTTACTTAGTTATTGTATCTCAAGAAAGTATATAAAGATGAATAATATATTTGTGGCAAATCTAAATGTTTCAATTCTTGCAAAATTTTATTCAATCAGGATAACTCATTTTTGAAAAAGAAATCATGTACTAATCTTCGAATAGCATTTATCATCATCAAATGCTTTTAGAACTCCTCGTCTTCCATAAATACTTTTTAGACTAGATATTGTTCCATTATTGCGGTATTATTTCAATAATCGGTAAGTAGTTGACTTTGACCTGTAAGAAAAATATTGAGTATTTAATATTATTTTTAATTTGAAAGTAATGCGTAAAACTTACCGGAATCTTGAGAAATTTTGGATATAACATCAACAATTTTGGTTTTCGTATTATTATCCAATACCTATTTGTACATATTTATTATTTACTGCTTTTCTGAGAGACTTGAATAGCCTAAACTCATTCGTTTTCGTTGTTTTGATGGACGTCGCGAGGAACTGTTATAATAGTATTCAATATAGAAGGATCCATAATCGTAAAAATTTAATACAATTGCTTACTAAAGTTTTGAAAAGAACTGTTATTAAAGAAATAAAATAAAAAACTAAGTTATAATGATGAGATATCAAAGCAATAACAAAACTTAAATTATAAAATGTTAGAATGGAAAATAGAACTGTCAACAGTAGCTAAAAAGTGATGTGTGAAACTGACTTCAATCTGACCAATTAGAAGTCTAGAGAATTGCCAACTTAAATTCAAATCGCTCCTCTTAGTTTAAAAATAGAGTATAGAAAAAGTGAGTTTAATGTCATAAAGTTCGCAGAGATCTTTTAGTAAAGTATTATCGAATTCGCGACCATATTCACAATGAATCCTTAGTGTGGTTACATAGTGCTGGAAAAATACCAGAAGGGTGTTTACTACAGTTGATGCTTTCTTATCTGTGTAAATTTTGTAAGTTCGTCTCTGATAGTAAGGGCATAATTTCTAGTTGGGTATTCAAATATATCAATATTAATTCTCTCAAAGGGAGTTTTCGGGGTTTCAGTTATCACTAAATTATTGCTAAGATTTTTACGGCATATTTTTACCTTTTGACATATCTCACAAGTTTTAATTAATTTTTCAACGTCTTTTGTTAAGTTAGGCCAATTATATTTTTCTTTGATTCGTCTAATGGTTTCATTTATTCCTCTATGTAAATTACTTTTTCCGTTATGATATTGATCTAAGATTATGGGTATTTCATCTTCAATAGGTGTTTTGGCTATGTTTTGACATATTTTTAATTTTATTTCTATGTCGGCGAATACGAACGAAAATATTTCAAGGATTGGCAGTTCTAGAATATTTTCTACGCAATAAGTTTTAGAAATATTTAATTAGATTAGAGTGACTAATCTTTTGATTTTTGTTAATGTTATTGGGGTTTATTTTAATATCAGCCCCTACTTTATACATTGGAATTGTTTTAAAATTGGTTATTAATTGTTTTAATTGTAAATCAATTATACATTTATAATATTCTAAGAAATCAAGACCTAAAATACCGTCAAAATCGATATCTAGATTGTAAATATAAACTTTGTGTGGATTATCAATCGTAAATGGAATTAAAGTTGACTCTTTAATTGAAAGCTTCTGATCTGTTATTCCCTGTATGATTACTTTTTCAGGGGATCTTCGATTAAAGTGTTTTACTGTGTTTTCTTTAAAAATTGAAATACCTGCGCCTGTGTCTATAAGAAGGTTAAAAGTATTGGTAGTATCTTTAATGTAATAGAGATTTTTAGAATTTACTGTTAATAAAGGACTTAAAGGAAAGCTTGCTCTGGAAAACTCAGATTCTGAACCGTATCGTCCAGATTCATTGTTTGAATTGATTTCTGGATTTCCGAAGCAGTATTCTCTACTTGTTTCGGACTATTTGGAGGGTGGTTTTGATAAGGAAGCGAGTGAAAATTTTGATATTCTTGAATATCAATAGATTCGAAAGAATTAACGGGATTTTGATCATTATTGATAAAATAATCTTGATTTCCCTGACTACTATCATCATAGAATTTTTCGTATTATTGGGGATTTTCGTATGATTGATCATCAAAAGCTACTTAATGAGCTTTTTCTTCATCAAAGGAATAATCTTGGTATTCTTCGTTATAATATGAGTTTTGGTAATCCGAGGGGTCTTCGAAAAGTTGATTATCAAAGTTTACATGATGGGCTCTTTGTTGATTAGATGAATAATTGGGGTTTTTGTGAATAACAGACGGGCGAAATTGCATTTGGTTTTGATTTGGGGTATTCTGAGGTCGTTAAAGATTTGGCTGAAAATTATTATTTCTAGCTTGCTGAGAGGGTCCAGGCATTTGATTCTGATATGGTGGTCTCGAAAAAAGTTGATTATTATTTTGTAAATAATAGGGACGTTGCGTTTGCGGTGAACGGCATTCATTTGAAGTGTGGCCAAGGCGACCACAATTAAAACGTTTTGGGATTTGATGAGGGGGTTTTCTCATTGGTGGAGGTGGCTGAGAAGGTTTTGAATGAGATTTTCGGGGTTACATGCCCTGATTATTTGACCAAAGCCAAAGGTTCTAAGCCAGTTAAAAGAGTATTGAGGGCCATTGTATCGATAAGAGCGCATTGCGCATTTTTTTGTTCTGGTGATAATTCACCAGACTTTGGAATATTTGCATGCATTTTTGCATTAAGGACTTGAAGACGGGCGAAAAAGGTAATTGCTGACTCGTTCGGCAATTGTTTAAGTCTTTGTAGGTCCTGTATCAAGGAAGTCAAATCACGTGAATCTCCAAATAGAAGGTTAAGGAGTCGTTTGATTTCATTGTAAGTAGGGGGATTTCTGGAATTAATGAGCTGAGCAGCCCTACCTTTAAGTTTATTTTTTATATGAATTATTAACAGATGTCTTTGATCTCTAGTAGCCATTCTAAGTGCACAATCGCACGAATTTAAAAAAGTGCCTAATGAAGTTTGATCACCTTCGAATTCAGGAACTATAGAAAATATGGTTCAATATCAGAAAGTCCGGCAACATCACCTTGAGGTTAAGCTTGAGCTTGGGCTTGAGTCTGAGCTTGAGCCTGAACGCTTGTTTCCAGCATTTTTACTCAACAAATCGGACAAATAGATTATTTTAAATGGTAAATATTATTAAAACAATGTCAATCGATTAAACAAATTATGCCGATTAATAGTATAATCGGATAAATAAATTTGAACGATTGGAGGAAAATTCTGACAATCGAACAGAATCGATTAACAGTATAATCGAGAATAAAATAAAAAAATAAAATAAAGTAACGAGATGATTCAATAGTTCTTACATTAGCCGGATCATTAGAGTTGTCTTGTTCTCCACAATAGCTACCTACCAGGGGCTTCACCAGGTGTTCCTTCCGTATTTTTCTGTTGAGTGAGGACGCCTTCTGACACGACCAGTCGGGACTTCTTGGTTCTTTCTTCGTTGAGGGATTAGAGTCCGCCGTCACCAGTGAGAATTTTCTTGTTCTGACGACGTTGACGAATCCTACTGACAGCGCCAAATGTTAAATCACTACTTTTTCAAAGGACTTTTTAAAAAAGATTTATTTTTACTTTTATAAAATACATGAGTTTGTTTTAAATCTAATTTACAACTAACTACTTTTTACTTTCCTATCTGTATACAGATATAAGGAAAGTATAGGAATCATGATTTTTTTCGACCTCGAGTTTTCGACGGATTTTTACGTTTTGAGGTCCCCTGAATCCGTTTTGACTATTTTCGCGATGATGTCTGTGTGTGTGTGTGTGTGTGTGTGTGTGTGTGTCTGTGTGTCTGTGTGTGTGTGTGTGTGTGTGTGTGTGTGTGTGTGTGTGTGTGTGTGTGTGTGTGTGTGTCTGTATAACGCATAACTCATGAACCGATACACAGAAAAACACCAAATTTTAAACTTAAGCTTTGTTTCAGCGTCCAATGAGCTGATTAGATTTTGGGCAGTGTCGGAACATCTGGGGGGGTACTTTATAGGTGGTCATTTTTATATTTTATGGAATATATCTGTTATTTACGTTTGGAGAAGAAAATTCTTCAAATAAAAGTTACTTCTAATATAATTATCTATAATTTTTGTTTTATGCAAAATTTTCCTAAAATGGTCCGTATTCGAGAAATTTGACAAAATGTAAAAAACATAATTTTTTATAAAAATTGTTCAAATAAAAGTTGTTTATAATATAATTCTCTATAATTTTTGTCCTATACATAATTTCTCTAAAATGGACCGTATTTGAGATATTTGAGAAAATGTGTAAATTTCGAAATTTGAAGAAAACTCAAAAACGGATAAAGGAAAAAACATTAAATTTTAAACTTAAGGTTTATTTCGGCCTGACGTGAAATGATTAGATTTTGGACAAAGTTGGAACATCTGGGGGGGTACTTTATGGGAGGCCGTTTTTATATTTTATGGAATATATCTGTTATTTATGTTTGGAGAAGAAAATTGTTCAAATAAAAGTTACTTCTAATATTATTATCTATAATTTTTGTTTTATGTCAAAATTTCCTGAAATGGTCCGTATTCGAGAAATTTGACAAAATGTGCAAAATTCTGATTTTTATGAAAATTGTTGAACTAAAAGTTGTTTGCGATATCGATTTCTATAATTTTTGTTTATACATGATTTTTCTAAAATGGTCCGTAATGGAAAAGTGCTAAATTTAAATTTTTCTGTATTTTCGTTTTCAATGAATATCTATAGAAAAATATTTCGAGGTAGATGTATGTGTAAAATGTATATATTTAGTTTATCCTCTAAACATTTATAGAGATGCTGCAATAGGTTGTACAAAATAACCGGAAAATGCCTATAATAACTAGATAGGAAAGTCATGTGTTGGACACATCAGATTTTTTATTTTACTCCTACTTTTAGTCTCTGTCTATTTTGCACTGTAAGTGTTTTCTTTGTTCACTAGAACTTGCTGACTTACGCGATTGTCCTTAATTGTGTTTCGTAACCTGATGCGCGTGTGCAACGTTAATTAGGACGAAGGTCACTATTTTCACATATAACATATATGATTACAGTCGCTCAATTGGTGCCGCAATAAGATGCTTTCAGATCCAAAATAAAGTAAAGATCCATCACAAAAAAAAATGTATAGCAATTTCTAGTTATTTGACTCGACACTAATCTGGAAAGACTTTTAATCCAACAGTAGTGACTATTACCCGAATCGCCCGTTATAAGTAGTAAATTTATATTACGACCTAACCTTTACCGGGAATATCGTAATGGGCCTACTATTTCAAATTTCGCCTTACCGTTTTCATAACTACGTTCCAAACCATAAACATTAACACTTATATCATTTGTCTTCAAATTTTGAAATGTCTAAGTTTTATGGGAAATTCAATATCCTTAACATTCAGCACGGTCTCGAAGTGTGGATACGACGACGTTTCGCGTTTCGCTAACATGCTCTCTCGCTTGATATAGTGCCGATATGATGACCCAAGCAAAGCAGTACGCATCATTATTTTGCACATTAACTACGCCCTTCTTGGTTTCAATAAACTTGGGTAGCTTTATGTGCGAGCAACCGCCTAATGGAGAGTACTTATTTATATTTACTTCTAAAAATAATACTTCCAGTAATGACCAGCCTGAAACAACGAATCATTTATTAGTTAATGCCGTATTATGTATTATAAAACATCAATACCTGAATCCTTATGTTGAAAGTCTACCGCACCCTTAAAGACTGCATATGTCGCATCCAAATCCGTCGACAAATCTATTATTCGATTTATGTTATTAAAAGATTTGATTTCAGAAATATCTTGACTCTGCAACACATATGTAGCGAAGACCTCTACATTAACTTTAATGGCATTATGGACCCTCAGAACAACTTTTAACAATTTCAATAGTCTACATTTTACCGCATCGAAAAATGTTACTAATCTATGTTTTTTTATCACTTTTGACTCTGTAACTCGCAATTCTGCACTTAAACGCACTCAATTGAATATATACCATCGGCATGAATTGAGCAGGCTTTTTCTTAATGGTCAAGGATTTTCATATGCGATGACATCTGATTGGTAGGGATGTCTACATTACATGATTCACATCTCCCATTACGCGCTTTTTTACAGGGCTGGAAGTGGTAGATCTTTTCATACCACGTGATGATTCACCGGTGCGATTAGATATCAGCTTACAACTTTTATTTTGATGTCGATGTAAATTATATATCCTTGTAAATGTTAAACCACAATTACACTTATACATGTCTATTATTTTTATGATAATTTCGATATTAGATAATGGAACTTCCAACGCGCTTAAAGCTCACGATTTTTGTACTGATTTCATTTGAATATGGGCGCTACTATATATCCTCTAAAAATCCCCACCTCTCTTATGCTCCCCTCCCCTATTCATAATATACAAGCCTAAGAGGCGCTCGAAAATTGTGTGAAGAATGGGGTACTATCCCTTCCACCGATGTTTACCTCGCGCGTGTCTGCTGGTGACTTGCGCTTCACTCTAGCTATGACGGTTGAGAATAAAGGATGTGTTTTGGTATGCCTCGACGTATGTCCCCTATGCTGCAAAGCAATCACCGATACGTACTTAGACTAAACTCATTACACTACATGATATACATAGTAATTACTATCTAAGAGGTACTTACTATTCTCGTTACATGCTACCTGATGTGCACAGTAAATACTTACATCTACATGTGTATGAAGTAATTACAGTTCATCAAATTTCTAGAGGCTTTCGACGGCTAGACAGAGAAAGCACTACTGACAGGCATCCCGACGGATTTACGCAATGAAAGTACACTCTGCGCATCAAGTATTTCACTATTTCATTCAGACATAAATGTCAGATGTAAATTTCGCTAAAACATTTCTTTTATTTTCGTTTGTGTTTTTTGCTTATTACAGTTTAATAGAATCTAAGTATGGAGTTTAATAGCAAATTAAGAGGCCGCGTGATTAACAGTCAATCTCGCGAAATAATAGCCAATGTTATAGAGTTTATGAGAAGAGAAGGAAACTTTAATTCACCTTCAATACCATTTAAAAATGTAAATGATCGTGTTGCTGCAGCCACAGGAGTATCTAAAAACACTGTCGTCCGCATTTCTGGAGAGAAAAAAAGAATCGATAACCGTGAGATATCGGAATTTTCATCACCAAGAAAAACCATTAAAAAACCAAAAACAGTTAATGATATAGATGAAGCTGCACAAGAATCAAATTTTATTTTTTTATTATTAGATAGCTATTTTTGTTTCTGAGTTGTGTTCATTTACAGGCTCAATTTTTTTCCGTTTCTCCTTTTTGATTTTATATGGGGTATCAAGTTGGTTTTGACTTATTTCGACGTAAATCACAACAACACACTTTTTTAATAAAGCAAACAAGTGTTAAGAGGTATATGTACGTGTAAACTACAATTACAAAAAATTGATATGAAACCCATGAAACCACCAACAAAAATGTAAAGCTAGCTTCCGTACTAGAACATGGTGTCATTCATCGAGATAATTTATCGTTTTGTTTAATAGATCAAGAAATGTAAATATTCCCCTGTTATTTTTTATAAAATTATAAGAGAAATAAATTTTTTTCTAAATAGTATAGTTTATTATTTTGTAGAAAAACAAAATTTCGAAAATTTTAGTAATGTTTCAGAAACAACCGTTATTAATAATAGGTACCATTTTCCTTAATAAGGTAGAAATAAAATATAAACTATTTCCACGATTTACAAAGGCCTACAAAAAAATTATAGGTATTTTCCGCTATCCTATAAAATTTATATTTTCTGACTCAATTTCAAAAGGTTGAAGGAATTCCAAAACACCTTTTATGGTATAATAATTATTTTCAATTCTACATACTATCTTTAGCTGCTTTTAAAAACGTTCTAAGAAAGTCGAATCAGACCAATTTAATCCCTAAACTATTCCACACTTTTAAAATTTAATTACCTAAAAATATTAAAAACTATTTAAAATAACTTGTTTAGCAGACTGTACAATAGCTATCTTAGTCACACGTAGCGCGTTCTCTGTCTGGGCGTCGAACACCTCTAGAAATTTGATGAACTGTACACTCATTACAATAGGCAATTACGCTCATTGGGAGGTACTTGCTAATTGCGCGAAGGGTGGGGGTGGGTACTTAGGATAATTACTATTTACCTCTCATTACCTCCCGCCCAGAACTGACCAATCACAACTTCTCCTTTCTACTTTCTGATATCCACTATTTCGAGTAATTTTTCGCAGCTTGCACTAGTATCGCTTTTGCTTCCCCTACCATGACGTCGCACTGAGCGATTAAATGAACCTGAAAATGAAAATAAACTGAGAGCTGATATTACCGTCTAAAAGGACCATTAGACTATATGCATCGTAGAATTTTGGAAAAAAGATAAATAGAAAAGTGTTCAAAAAGAATCGCTGGGAATTTTCAAGTTGCTAATTTCGACATTAGATGGCGTAATGCTTATGATCAATTTTTGTCATTGGCTGAGAGCAATAGCGGAAAAATTAGGAACTAACAAATAATTTTCAGTCATGTTTAAGGACCACTATTATTGCTAATAAATAACTCTGAGATCTGAAGGATAAACGGTTTCTTAAATATGGCCGGTGTGCTTTCTTATTTTTACAACCAGTACATTATGGAGCCTACTTTTTTACACCAAAAATAGATAGGAGATTGATAGTTATATTACAAAATTATGGTTTATTTCAACACTCAACACTAAAAATTACATATGAAATGCCATATATCTCATTTTTGTTGTCTGTGTAAAGGTACTTAACACCTTTTATACAGACAACGACAAAACAAAATTGGTTCACTGTTAATTTGAATAATATGCAAAACATTAGTGATTGCGTGAATAAATCCAAATAATAATTGTCCTATCCTAAATCCTACTTAGGTACATTTATTATTAATAAAAATATTTTATTTATTTCAGAGTGTGTTTAAAATACATTACACAATGCATTGAAGAAATGAAAACCAAATCATACGAAAATATGAGAGATCAAGATATTTCGATCCTAGAACAAATACTTCTGAAAACAGGAAATACGAAACTAGCTGCTGTTTTGGCTTTGGATCTGTTTTTAGTAGGAGTAGATACAGTAAGATATAATGAATGTTAATCCTTAACACCCTTTATAGGGCGCCATGATTTTATTACTTTCATTTCTAAATAATTATTTTAATAAAAAATATCAGGACTGTTATACGAGCATAAGGAGGTTGTGACATAAAACCAGTTAGTATTATATCTCAATGGGATAGAGGGGTCACTGAGGAAAGCGGGGAAATAGTAGCTTATGTTGGCAAAACTTTTCTAATTTTTGTTCTGTGAAAACCATAATTATCGTTGGTTCTGCAATAATTATTGTCATATAAAACCACAGACAGATTTAGTTATTAAATACAATCTGGTACAACCTACATCATCCATGAAAATCAACATTAATTTTTTTTAAAACAATTTGTAGATATGGTTATTTTTCTTGGACATCCATAATTAATTATATCAATAATGACTGCATCGTCATGTAAGAAAATTGTTTCTTCAATTTTCATTTCGATATAAACCAAACCAAAATAGCATGAAATTAAAAGTTATCTATTTTTCATGACGTAATCTACTTAATAAATTATAAATAATTGATTAAATTAAAACATTTATTTATTTAATCTCAGTGTTTTTGGAAATGTCATATTTTTAGATGGCCCATACATTTTACTTAAATTGGCAGGCTTGACGACTTTTATTTCGAATAAAAATAGCTTCCAAGATGAAAGGTTATGTCATAATCCACTTAAATATATCAACACTGGTAAATATCTAATAAATTTTTTTTAAGACCTCCATAGCTGTTGCCTCTACGATGTATCAGTTGTCTCAAAATCCAGAAAAACAACAAAAATTATATAAAGAGCTTACAAATATCATGCCCAGTCAACATTCCCAAGTAGATTTAGCTATTCAGGAAAAAATGCCGTATCTTCGGGCCTGCATTAAAGAAACCTTAAGGTAAGCATATCAGAGGATACAATGGTATTCAAATGGCTCTGTTATTATTTAATTTTTAATGACGAGGCCTTTTAAAATTACAACTCAGATTAAAAGTAAATTAACATCGTAATGTCTATTAACTAGTCTAGTGTATTGCAGCTGACTTAAAGGTATTTAAAACACCGATCACAGCTCAGCTGTGTGGGACCAGCCACGGTTTGAATGAGTGAACGATGAAATATATGGGTAGAATGTATGACTTAAATGAAAGGGGAGAAATAGTGAGACATACATATAATAGCACAATAAGCCCATGAGAATGCAGTGCCGCCATGCGAACACCAGTTGAGGGATAGCTTGCTGGAACCCAAGCCTGATTGGAGGATCCTAGCTTAAACTAAAGCCGGATTTGGGGAAGCCGGCTGAAATCACTCAGGCGGGGAAGTAGAGGGATGGCTAGAAGGGACGAATAAAACAAAAATATTGTGAATTGTTTCCTTAGCGAGGTGACTTTACTGAATGGCGGTCGGTGGAGAAAGGATAATGGATGCATTAACAGTAACATTTATTTTATCTTAATTGGAATTAAACCAATTAGTGATCTCTTGTCTTCTATATAGATCGATTTTTTTGTGTTGAGCTTAAATTCATTATGGACATCATGCGCTTAATGAGGAGTCTATCGCGCATGATAGTGATGTGTGCAAGCACTGTATACCTATTAAAACCATCTAGTTGAGTTAAAATAAATTGCGATACCAAAAACCTGTGTAATAGTATATTCCGTAGTAAGCGGCCAATCACAAAGCCTTTAGAACGCCGCTACTTCTTGGCCATCTTGCAGGATTATCTTCATATCTTGTAGGTAGCTGTGGATAATTATTAACATAACTCACTACACCTTTTGTTTTTAATACCCTTGATGCGTATAACCACCGTTCCAATCCCATGTTTTAAAGGAAATGTAAGCTTTGGAGTTAGTTTAAGTTGAATAGATCTTCTCCTTTTATTTGGTATGCTCCTACTTATAGTTCTCTTGGATTCTGAAGTGCTAAAACTGTGAATGAATGTTTTATCCTTCTTCTCCTCACAAATATATTCTCTACTATTCCCAGTTACGAGGCGTAGCCTGTTCTTGCCCAGACATACATGATTTTGATCTTTTTTGGTTATAGTCACCCAAAAGTATCTCAAAAGATCGTTCCAATTGTCGTTTCTTTTATGACGCAGTTATTACTATTACTTCTGATACCGCAAAACGACTCAGATCCCACAAAGGGTATTTGAGCCTCTGTCCTGGCGAGACAATATGCAATCTCCGTTACCCTTTACCCCGTTATGTCCCGAACCTAAGTGAGTGTAACTGTATTTTTCTCGCCTAGCTCATTACATTTTTTAGGCATCTAAATTTTTAAGCAACGTTATTCTACATGTAATTTTCCCACTCTACCGTTTTTTAAATTCAACTCGGCCCAATATTAATTAAGATATGGACTTAGGTCCTTTTCGCATTGCCACTGTGCGTGTTATTTCTCTTCAACGTTAATCTACATGTAATTTTCCCCACTCTCTTCGTGTTTTCGGTTGAATAGACCCAATAGCAACGGAGATATACGCCAATGTCCTCTTGGCTTTGTCATTACGAATGATTTTTCTTTTCACAGTTAATCTATACTCGTTCTCGTAAACGATGGCCGCCATCTTGAATCGCTTAGTCGAATCGGATATCACTTATTCAAGTTTCACTTTACGAGAAGAAAATACAAATATTTTAAAGATATTCGCCTTCGGATATAATATTTGGTACCGTTAATAATATGTAGTTATTCTATAGGGTGATTTTCATCAATAATGGTTTATCACAATTTTCTTCTAAAAAATAAACAGCATTATTAGTTGTTTCTACGTGAATATGATTGAAAATTCCATTGAATTGTTCTGGTGTATTTTATATATACAAATATACATACATTTATTGATTCATAATGCATTTCTCACGTGCCTATTTTGCAACCCCCATGAGAAAATTGTAATATAATATGTCAACTAATAACAACTTTTCGTAAGGGAATTTGTTATGCGTCACCTATTTGTTTAAATACTATATCAATTTAACAAAACTATGTTTATATATTTCAGAATGTATCCTGTGATAATAGCCAATGGTAGAAGTTTGCAGTCAGAGACAGTATTGGATGGATATAGAGTTCCTAAAGGGGTAATTTGTTTAATAATACGTTTCTTGTTACCACAAACAATACTTTAAATAACTTCTTTTTTTGTGCAGACTCACGTGATATTTCCGCATCTAGTTGTTAGTAATATAGAAGAATATGTAGAGGAACCAAACAAATTCATACCAGAAAGATGGTTGCATTCGAGTCATTTGGAATGTCCTGTAAAACAGGAAAAAATACATCCTTTCATCGCTCTACCATTCGGTTTTGGCAGAAGATCCTGCCTGGGCAGAAGATTTGCAGAAGTCGAGCTCAACATTCTTTTGGCAAAAGTATTTATGATATTTTTCATATAATCTCTATAGCTTCAACATATATTTATTAATACTTACTTTTTCCCAATTAAGACTAAATATGCTGACCAATTATTTTTGTTTTCAGATTTTTAGGAGGTATAAGGTTGAGTACAACTATGGGCCTTTAACCTACAAAATTACGCCGACATATGTTCCTGAGCAACCTTTAAAATTCAAACTTATAAAAAGAGAAAATTAATTATTTTTATTTAGATAGTATAATTTATTATGAATATCCTTTGCAGTAACTGTTTTCTAATTAAAAGTGTAATATTTTGAATAGCGCCGTCTTATTTCCTTATGAATAATTTAATTCATTTCAAAATAAATTTTAAGAAAAAATATGACATAACCTACCTGTTATTTTTCAAGATGGTTCATAAAAACAAACAAATTCAAGAAGACAATTTTATTAAGAAAAATCAATATCGGTAAAAATTTAACGAGGTTAATCGATATTTCACCGAGAGCACAAAGGAACCTTATCAGTAATGTGAGAGGAACAACGGGAGATACGCTTTAATGTGACTTCTTGACTTTTAACAAGGAGTGTGAACAAATTTTGTATTGTTAAATAATTTTTATTGTTAAATATATATACATTTAAGCCATCATTACGAAGCCAAAATAGACATTTGGCTTAGGTGATGCAAAGCCCA
Source organism: Psylliodes chrysocephalus (assembly GCA_927349885.1). Classification (NCBI taxonomy): domain Eukaryota; kingdom Metazoa; phylum Arthropoda; class Insecta; order Coleoptera; family Chrysomelidae; genus Psylliodes; species Psylliodes chrysocephalus. The sequence continues at coordinate 9,051,247 of OV651817.1, forward strand.
TTAGGTTTTTACGAAGCCCAAATATCGGGCTTCTTAAACATAGCATGTATAAAATTCAGACAATGTAGGTAGGACCATCTGAAAACACTTCTAAAAATTTCATAAGTATGCATAATATCTTAATTTATACACCTTTGGTTCACCGCAGTTGACTGAAGAGGGCGTACGATTGCAAATGTATATTCATTGAATATGGTACACGTACTATAGGAGCCAAGTACGTTGTTCATACTATAAAAATCCCCCAAATTTGGCAACAAAGCTTTTTATTATGCCTATTTAATTTTATTATACAATGAGGTTTTGAAATAACAGTTCAATTAATTTTCTAATAATTAAGGAACATCCGGAAACAGGAAACAATAATTATGTACCGTCTCTTTTCAACTCCTTAGAAAAATAGCTACCCCTTTAAAAATTTTACAGGAAAATAGGGCTTGTGACACCTCATTTAAAAGTGGTTTTCATTACCTATTAGTAATAGTAGTTCAATATTTTTGAATATTTTATAATATAATATTTTATAATAGGTAGATTTTAACATTATTTTTAAACGTAAATAATTTAGAACATGTATTAAACTGTGATTCGTTAATTTATTGACAATATACTTTAAAATTCTTGCAACAAAATTTGTTTTAAACATTTATTTTTGTTCAAAATACTTATATTGGTAAATAAAACACTTTAAAATGAGGTATCACATGCCCAATTTTTAACCGACTTCAAAAAAGAAGCAGGTTCCCAATTCGTCGGAATATTTTTTTGTGTGTTGAACGAGAATTCTTTGCCACGTTATCCGATTTTTGTTAGAAAGAAATGGTCCCATATAAATTTGGTCAAGATCTGGTGATGGCATCTGCACAATTTTGAAGTCGATTTTTTTTTGTGTCGTCGGCATCAACTGCTACGGTTATTAGCCTCGTGTTCTGTGTAGGCTTTGTTACTGTTTCAGGATTTTCTTAACAATTATTAATTACGTACAAAACAATGTGTCCGTTATTTTAAGACCTCACTGTATTACCAACATTATACAGGCGGGTCCACTGAAAAAGAAATATGCCTAATAATTTTGAAACCGAAGGGGCCTGTGAAAATTTTAAAAGAGTTCTCTTTTATTCTTATCTGTCAAATTTTATCTTATCTGTCACCCATCAAATTCTTTCACCCCATTTCTCAACCATTAAAATTTGGATCATTTAACTCGTATAATTCATATTATAAAATAATGTTATGGGGAATGAGAAGGGAATACGTTTGTATGAATATAAATACTTTATCTACTAAAAACTTTCATTATTAATTTAAAGCATTATTTTTTACCTAGCTAAAATAAACTTAAATATTTAAAAATTATTGGTATAATATGGAATCTAATATGGAGATATTTAATGGTATGTGATGAATTAATAATAAAATTAGATCACATGTAAGGTGTCATACTTTTTCCCCTACAAGAAATTTAGAGACTGATGTTTATTTAACAATGCCCACTTCTGGCCTATTAAAACATTCCATTACCTACAATGCCAAAAAATTGTACAATAACCTTCCGATGCAATTAAAATCTATAAATACATACGATAAGTTCCGAAGACTGGCTAAAGCTTTTCTTCTAGAAAGACCATATTACACAGTAGCAGAATTTTATAACGTACCTTAGACATTTGAGTTCCACATACAATGGCATTAATTAAATAATTAAATATTAAAGTTTAAATTTAAATTTAAATTTAAAAATTAAATTAGAATAATTATAATGACGGATATTGCATATCCATTGCAATTGTTATTCCTATTTTGTCTGTTTGTTTCTGTTTGTTTTTTCTGCTGTTTAGTTATTTTTATAATATGTTTAGTATTTAAGTTACACGCTTTATCTATAAAATTTATTGATTTTAGGGGGAAACATTTTTTTTGCCAGTTTCGCCCCCTGATCGAAAATCCTTAATCGGGAATGAGACTCACCCCTAAAATTTTAACTGGAAAAAGAGGTCGAATGATAACTTATTTTAAAGGTATTTTTACATAGATTATAACCTCCGAGTTTTACATCGCTACTATCTATGTAGCCCATACAGTGGCTCACCAAAAGTACAAAACCGGTTTAACATCATTTTTATATTGTTATTAAAATAAAAAGAAATTCTTTGTAACAATTCTAGTTCTATTCCTATAGCTTTCAATTATTGTTATCAGATGACATTCTTTGGTAGATGTAAAGTAGTAAGATTTAGTTTATTTCGTTGTAGAGTCAGCTGATAGGGTGTAAATAATTTCACTTTTTTGAGAACAATGAATGTGGTAATAGAACTGCCCAAATGTTTAACAGTCAACATTAAAATCGACAAGTCCATCAAAAGTATATTTTAGAGTTAGTCAAAAATTTTGGAAAACGGAGTCAGTAGCTACCAAATAACGTAAAATGGAAAATGCTATAGTAAATGAAGCTACAGAGGTGACGATTTTAGGGCATGTTGTTCAAGAACCCACATTGAGTACAAGGCAGTTTGCGATAACATCTGGTAATAATAAAAGTAGCATTCAGAAGATATTGAAAAAACATCCCTACAAAATTCATCTGGTATAAGAACTTAACGAAGACGATTTTGATAGGTGATTACAATTTTGTGAAATTATGACTGAACAGGCAATAAATGATCAACAATTTCTTTTCAATGTGTTTTTCAGACGAATGCACTTTTTTCCTAAATGGTACGGTAAATCGTCACAACTGTCGTTATTGGTCCGATTCAAATCCCAGAATATTTAATGAAATACATACGCAACATCCGGAAAAACTGAATGTTTTGGTTGGCACCTTTGGTAACCGTATAACTGTTCCCTTTTTCACCTGGAACTTTAACCGCAGACATGTATCTGGAATTATTAGAAAGCGCCATTTATCCAGCATTACTAGAGTTGATTGAGAATGACGATCAGTACAAAGCAAACAACTTAATAGTGTGCTACCCCATTTTGCACTGACTATTCGTCAGTATTTGGATCAAACGTTTTCAGGTCAATGGATCGGAAGAAGAGAAAGTATTGAGTGAGTGGCCCCCACGGTCTTTGGATCTAACCTTGCTGAATTTTTAATGAGGCCACTTAAAAATTAAAATTTATGCCACTCAGCCAACATCAATGGAAAATCTGTGACAAATGGGGCGTCCATTCATAAGGTAATTTTGAGGATTTTTTTGACCCCCCTCCCCCGTAGTGAGATTTCGTAAGATTATCCTCAACTTCCCCTCCTTGCCGTAATATAAAGTTTCTATAAACATTTTTTACTTTGATTTAATTTTACTTTCACGCAATTTTATATCGTTTTCTATTAGATAAAAATAAACGTTAGATTTACAAAGACCCCCTCTCCCCAAGTAAGATTTGGAAAGATTTAGCTTGATCCCCTCCCCCCCTTGAACACCTCACGTAATTAATGAACAACCCCGAAGGATAATTGATGAATGTCATCAAATCACCCCACAGATGCTTTAAAATGTCCGAGAGCGTTTTGAAGAAAACCTCTATTATTGCATGGAGGCCTAAGGTCAGCATTTCCAGCATTTACTCGAATAAATGGTAAGCTTTTGCAGAAAATAAAAATCGTTAAAAGAACATTGTTAGGAAGACAGTAGCGATTTTAAACTCAGGGGGTAAAATCTATGTAAAAATATCTTCAAAATAAACTATCATTTGACCCCTCTTTCTATTTAAGATTATAGGGACAAGTTTCACCCCCGCTAGAGAGTTTCCATTAATGGATGAAACTAGCAAAAAAATGTTTCCCCCTAAATCCAAAATTGACGTAAAGGAACTGGGGTGCGACAAAATTGGCTATGTTTTGTTTTCAAATGGCTAACCTGTATATATACAATACTCCATTATATGTGTATTAATATTTTATAATACTAATATATTAATATTTTCAAGAATATTTTCATAAAATTAACGCTTTAAAATAGCTTTTAAAAGACCGGTGGTGCCTTTAAGTGAGGTGAGGAGGGTGGAGGGGGGATTGCGCCACTATTTGCCGTATGCTGGGCACCCAAAGCAATTTTTGAGTTCCGGCGCCTATGACACGGTAGGTGTACCTAGGGTTACCAGAGGTCAAGGGAAGTCCAGACATGTTCGGAAATTTGGCACTTTGTCCGGAATGCACCGGGCATTATGCATTGTTTAGGATTTTTAGGAAAATCATCAAACTTATTAAGATACACTTTTTTAAGTGTATAAACAGTTCTTATGTTACTAAACGGTTTACTAAAACACATAATTAAATATTTATCTCAAAGGTCTACATACATAGGGTGTCTCATAAGTATACTTCAAAAATTTAGGATCGAGTAGTACCTACGGATTAACATGACTCTGAAGATCAAATATTTTTTTCTAAGTTGTATCTTTTCAAAGATATTTGGCTTTAGAGTCAAAATAAGGTTTTTAGGTAATATAACTATGACGCCTATTATGAACAAAAGGAAATTTTAGTAATCTGCAAAGCATACTAATAAATAAAATAGCTACACTTCAATCTCTGTAAAATCGGTATACCTCTAAACCCTTAGATTTATCGACAACGAACAAGAGTAGCTTTTTTAACAAACATTATCTGAGGATTTGTAGCATTTATTTGCCAATAACGATCTGTCAAAATGTTTGAGACTTTTAAGGTATAGGGTTAATCCTCCCTTATTATCCGCATGTATTAGAAAAAAATTAGTAAATTTGCTTTAAAAGAATTGATCTACTGTATTAATCATCAAAATCTCCTTTAGATCAGAAAATACGTAATAATTATATTAACAGAAACCTTATATTCTGATTTTGACATTTAAAGCCGAATAGGTACGACATAGAAAAAAAATGTTTGGATTTTTTTTTCTTATTTTATGCCATTCTCTAGGCCAGGGAAGAAAAGAGTGCATAAACAGGTATTTTATTTAGATGAAACATGGGTTAATGCTGGACATACAGTAACAAAAATTTTGCATCAAAACTTAAAAATAAGCCTTTATGGATGGGGTCTATTGATTTAATTTAAGTGAAATTAAATAAATTTTCCCTCATCTTTTTAATCTTACTAACAATTTAAAACTCACTAATTTTCCTTTTCTCTTACCCACTAGGTGTGCCTGATGATGAACTGATCAGACATCGAAACCGGTCGCTGTTTAAATACAAATCTTTGTGAGATATAAAAGACCTTCTTTTTCCACCTTTAATAACGTTTTCATTCAAAATGTGCCTTATTATATTATAGAAACTCATTTTTAACCGACTTCAAAAATGGAGATTATCAATTCGTATCATTTTTTTTTTATGTATGTTCAGCGATTATTCTTTAACACGGTGTCCGATTTCAATGATTCTTTTTTTGTTAGAAAGGGAGTATTTCAGGGGTGGTCCCATATAAATTTGGTCAAAATCTAATAATTGGATCCATGAGAAAATCCTCAAACTCTTCATTTTTTATGTATGTTCAGCGATAATTTTTTAACACGATGTCCGATTTCAATAATTCTTTTTTTGTTAGAAAGGGGCTACATTAGGGGTGGTCCCATATAAATTTGGTCAAAATCTAATAATTGGATCCATGAGAAAATCCTCAAACTCTTCATTTTTTATGTATGTTTAGCGATAATGATTTACCACCTTGTCCGATTTATACGATTATTTTTTTGTTAGTAAGGGGGTACCTCAGGGGTGGTCCCATATAAATTTGGTTAAGATGTGGTGATGGCATCGGCACGTTTTTGTAGTCGGTTTTTTTAAATTTTTAATTTGTAATACTTGTTCAAACTACCCCAGGCAGCACACTTTGGTATAAATTACGTATTTTTTTAGGTACTACCATACGTATGAATACGGTTGATGCACTACCAAATATATTCGTGAAAATGTCCGCCTTATAAACGTCGATTACTAAGAATTTATCCACCTATAATTAAACGTTTTTACTATACGTTTATATTAGATTTATAGTTGTAGTATATTTATACGAATTCACTTTGGTATAAAATACGGTTTTTTATGTACTACAATATACTTATGGATACTGTTGATATGGTACCCAATATATACTTGAAAATGTCCGCCCTATAAACGTATATTTTTTTAATTTTTTATACGTCTAACATTACTACTTTATCTACCTTTAATTATCCTGTTTTACTATACGTCTATATTAGATATATTTGTATGATTTTTATTAATGTGTAAAATGCGTCTACCTGATATTGTTTTAAATGTATTTCAAACACAAATTAAATAAAGTGATCAAAACAAAATTTCTAAAAGAGGCCATGGAAAATGTTAAAATATCTTAAATGATAGTTTGGATTTTATCCATAGTAGGTGTGTATACACCAGAAATAGGCATTACTCGTGTTTCTATTTTGGTTGTAATTGGTCTAAATATTTAGACATTTTTTTTGATCACTTGTTATATGTACAGAACAATATTTAATTAAAAAAAAATAAACAATAAAATACTAAAAAATAAATAAATTCAAAAAAATAAACACTAAAATACTGAATAACAAACTAAACGAAACTTTTCATTAACTAACAAAAAATATATATGAAAATAAAAATCTTAGCTTAACACTTTGGATGTGTTGTGTCCTAGAGACGGGCCTTAGCTAACTTAAGCTAATCTTGCATGGCATACCTAATCGTTCGGTCGGTTAAGTCGCTTGGTTCACCCCCATTCCTATAACCAAAATGTTACTCAATTTCAGGTGAAATATTTTCTAAAAGCTCCGAAGTTAAATTTGTATTATTTTCTTGGAAATTATTATAAATAATTGAATCAGATGATCTATTAATGTCCGAAGCCTTATTAATATTATTTTCATTGGGAATAAAAAAAATTGATTTGACTTTAAAGCATCTTGAACATTTTGCGCTATTTTTCTACGTAGATGACGCAGAGACAGGGTTATTTTAGATATTCTATTAAATAAAAAACAACTGACCAAAAAAAAAGGAAAATAAGTATGCTTGGAATAACTAGGTAACCTAAAAAATACGTATAAAAATTAAAGAAACAAAAGTAAGGTTATGTTTCGAAGTTTCTATAAGCATTTAACACACTGTACGTACCTATAAAACAGTAGTTGTTGTAAAATGCAACAATTTTTAAAGGAGTAGCTAAATTAAAACATTAATAGAAACTTACCTATGCTTTTAATCAATATTGTAAAAGCCAGGACGCAAAAGAAACATGCAACAAACGTGTACACAAATGAAAATGGACGAACCGATGAACCATTCCCTACACTGAACAATAATACTACACATACGCATGAGTAGAAATGAGAAAAGACCGTACCACTAGTACGTCATCCTCCATCCGCCATCTAAAAATAGTTCCATGTGTATGGGGAATTTGTTATAAATATTACAGGTAATATAATTAAAAAAATGTGGATGTAATGTAAATAAATATATCTATAAGCTTTTAATTTAAATAAACCGAAATATATTGTAATGGGGGAAAGTTATTGTGTAATATATAGCACTACGTTGGGACGTTATAATTGTAATGAGCTTTAAATAATTTAAATCACAAATCATCCTCCTCCATACAAATACTTAATGCTCCGGCTGAAATGTTATCTGATGCAATTAATGAAACGATATGACTCAATTCTTTTAACTAATGGGTTTAAAAATTTTCATCCATGTATTTAAGACACTTACCTCTGTACCTCGTATATTGTCAGCTCTTGTATTGAAATAAAAATAAGTAAAAGTTTGAGACTCTGTGTATAACTTGTAGTTTTATTTAAAATAATTGATATCAGGGTTTAGTGCGAGTTCAAAAATTCTTTGTAACTAATGTGGGAAAAAGAAACAGAATATTGTTGCATAAATGTAAAAATTAACATAGAAACAAAAATAATAAAATAATTCGTCATTTAACGATCGATTCTTGGATCGAAAATGGCGCATTATACTATAAAAATACAGTTACCTATCGAGCTTAATATTCTACCCACCGTACGGCGCTTTTAAATACGTAAGTAGATCTCTTTTGACCGGCTATGTGGTAATTTCTCAAGACGGACAAAAGACGGCTTATGTGAAATCATGACCTAATCAATCAATTGTCTAAAAAACATTATGATGTTATTTTATACAAAAAATAGAAAGATTTATCGTCTTTACGATTACTTAAGTACTCAATTATGGTAAGTACTTTCTTTTAATTGGTCACTAATGATAGTTTTTAATTAAAATACCTGTATAGCACTGTGAAATATAAGATGTCCAAGTGTTAAACTTATTTCTTTTCAGCGTCCATAACAGAAGGATGTTACAAGTACCTGGGGGAAATGGAGGCCTTACGTCTTGTATGCCGATGCATACAGCGGTGATCGATAACTTCCTGGGGACTCTTCTTCGGGCAGTTTTACATGATATTGCGTGGGTAAGTTAAATTTAATATTACCTTTGACATTTATACACTAGTTAATCGTTTATACATAAACATTAAAGATTTAATATTTCTGTCTCTTTATTTTTAGGAAAAAGGAGTTGGAAAGGAAATTAGGAGGAAAAAATTTTTGTGTCCTTCCTCTTTCGTTACTTTTTTAGCACTCTCTTTTGTTTCATCAAACAAATTCTGATTTAGATTTTTGAATCAAGTTGGATGAAAAAGGAATTAGCCAATCAAAATTTTGACAGTTTAGTTACATCTTTAAAATTAGATTATTGGATTTTTAAAGGTGAGTTTATTTAAACGGCTTATTTCATAATTTCGATGATAATTTATTGTTCATTAATTAACAGGTTATTTTGAAATCCGTGTTGTAATTTTTTTACAAATTTACATTTTAAAAATTATAATTTTCGTGTGGTAACATTGTCTCACTACATTTAGTTACTTTTGATCTTGTCAAATTTATCACTATACAGGGTGTAGTCTAAATACTTAGATGAAACTTTTTTAAATTTATTTCTTTGAAGACTTTTTATCATTACCTTGATATTCTTGGGATTCCGTGTTTCATTATAATATACATATTATTTACTTCTGTCTACTAGTTCATCGTAAACTGGTATTATGCGTTTAAGGTGACTTATATTTAAAAGTAAAATAATATAGGTATATTAACTAGTATCGACAAACAGAAGCGTTTAATTTATCTGTTAAAAAACGTTAATATAAAAATGGTAGATGGAAAACGTTTAAAAAATCAACCAAGATGAAATTTAAACGGGAATTATAAACAAAAAAAAACATATTGTAATTTAATGTAAATTTATACGAATTTAATTTAAATAAACCTAAACGTATATTTAGGCCCACTGTATATAAATAGTTCATCGCAAACTAAAAATAGTCGTATATTGTTAACTATATTTAAACGTAGAAAAATTTACAATTATATGCCATAGGATGTATATAAAAAACGTATAATATATCGTTTAAAACACGGTATGTATAATAATCGTAAACTGTAAACGTATACGAAATCAACAAATACCAAATTTAAACGAGTAATACGTATAAAATACGTTAGTTATACTAATGTGTGTTGCCTGTGTATGGGATATGACATTATATTCCCACTATATTACTGCACTCCTCTTTTATTCCTACAAAATTCAATGCCAATTTTTTTTCTGTATACTTATAGAATACCCTGTAAACAAACTTATTCACAAAATATCCTTAAGTATCTACAGATCTGTCAATCTTTAAAGAAATAAGTCAATAAAAATATTACGTTTCTATATTTAAGGATTACAAATTCGTAAATCTTTATAACCATTTTTAACTTGCACAAAAAACTTCAAGGAATCCGCACTTTCTTAACGGTTTGTATACGGTCTATAAACTATTATAATTTTTAAAAATTTACAGTTTGTAACTTCAGTACTTAGAAGGTCGAATACTACAAAATATAAAAAATTTAGAATATTTAACCAAGTGCCACTTTCCTTAAGGAACGTGGGGGAACCTTCATAAACGCAATATTACTTTTTTATGTTCTTTTTGTTGTATGTAATTGGTTTGGGTATTGGAATTAGTTATTAGTCATAAATCTAGAAAGAAAAAAGCAAAATCAGTAAACATCTGTTATAAATACATTAAGATCCATTAAATATATTTAGAATAGCCCTGGTGATCTCTATTTACAGTTAACGTATTTTATTTCACAATGAAAAACTCTGTATACAAATATATTTTAGAACATAAAAATATAACTTTAATTTCAACTTTTTAGGAAATGTATAGAAAGTCATAAATCTAATGTTTAAATATTTTTTAAACAACCTAGAAATATAATAAAACAATAGTTACAAGCAACAAAAACGAGAACATCAATAATCTCATAATTTATAGAAATAATTTAAAATTTTAAATTGATAAAACTAGTCAAACTGATGGCAGCTCAATTATTATAACTATTTTCTAAGTAATTTAATATAATGAACAATAAACATATGAAAGGAAATATAATGAAGCGTAATTTAAATACGGTAACCTCGCTGAGCTTCCTTAAATCAACCTTCTGTATTGTATTTATACACCAGGGCTTCTTAAACATTTAATACTTGAGAAATCGTATAAAACTGATAGATATATAAATATATTAAAATAGTTGAAGCTGACCCTCTCGCCTCCCTAACCTGCGGCTTATTTTCACCTGTAGTGTGTACTGGGCTTCGCATCATCCGATATATATATATATATATATATATATATATATATATATATATATATATATATATATATATATATATATATATATTGTAATGATTTTAATTTGTCGTTCATTACATTACAATTTACCAAACTCATTTTATTAAAACTAACCTTGACTAGCCTTTAATGTCCTTCTAAAAGTCTTATGTTATTATAGCAGGTCGTCTTTATCCCAGGGGAGGTTCAAGTTGACAATTTTAACTGCAGAGATAATTATTTAATTTTATCAACTTTTAATTTAAATTTATTTTAATTTATTTTAATTAATTTTAGTTTAATTTAGTTTAATTTAGTTTAATTTAGTTTAATTTAGTTTAATTTAGTTTAATTTAGTTTAATTTAGTTTAATTTAGTTTAATTTAGTTTGATTTATTTTAATTTAGTTTAATTTAGTTTAATTTAGTTTAATTTAGTTTAATTTATTTTAATTTAGTTTATTTTGATTTGTTAATTCTGCCAAAAATCCAATCTACTATTTCAAAATTTTATGATCACCCTGTATATTTAAGTAAGCAAACTAATAAAATATTTTAACAACAAACCTTACAATTTTATTTAATTCAAATTGTACAATGTTCAAAATGAAACCATAGTTCAAAACAATTTTCTAACTTCTAATATATACCATTATATCAATAAACATTCACTCCAAACATTCACACTTTAGAAAAGAAAATTAATTGTTATTTAAAGTAAAAAAAAAATAAATACCGCCGTCACTTCCTTTCATGCTTGAAAAGTGTATTTAATATTGAGGTCTAGCCTTCCTAGCTTAACGACTGTCACCAATGACAAATATGTTTTTAAAATTATGATTACGGCTGGTATTTATTTTTTTTTAAAATTTAAATAATAAACCTCTATGCTAATATTTACAATATCAAAGTGATTTTTTTTTACTTTGTCCTGCACTTCTTTACAGTTTCTTTATTAACACAATTATTAAAATGTTTTAGTACTCACAGTTCTATCTTCAATACATATATTTTGCAATTGATTGCAGACTGGAGACTGGGGCTCTGCGACTGTCCTTATTGGATCCTGGTCCACGTTTCAACACGATTTTGCCGCAAACTTACACAAGGGTTCAATATACAATGGTTGTTACCTTCATATAGGTACACATTCAATAAATTTGCTTACTTAACTCATCTTCTACGTCATAATACTTTAAAACTCTAACGGTATTTCTTATATTTTTTACTGAATCAATATTTTTTTTTTTAATTGAAAAATACCCAGACAAATTTGGCTGTCACCTTTTTACAAAAGAAAACCGTCATTCCCCATTTTTTGACAACTTTGTCGTTTCTTTCGCTATCAAATGTATGCTATATAGGGTGTTTCTTTATTATATCTTATAACAATTTTTTTATATTATTATTGTTATTATTATTATTACTAATATTATTATTTTTTTATTATTTTTGTTATTATAGTAGTTAAGACCTATATTCTTTTCATTGCAATATATATATATATATATATATATATATATATATATATATATATATATATATATATATATATATATATATATATATATATATATATATATATATACGTAGCCAAATACAAAAGCGAGGCCCGATGTAGTCAACACACCACCCGAGGCCCTCCTGAAGGAGTGATTTTTTGAATATATATTTTAATGTTTTAGAATGTACTAATAATGTTAAATTATAACGCCACAAGAGGGGTAATATATTTCTAAAATTTAAACATACATGTTTGCAACGTGCATGCGAGTCCCTTAACAATGTTTAACTGACATGAGAGGCCTTCTGTTTATAAATTACTTTTTCAATATACATACGAGTCCCTGCGACGTTGTCAAGATGGGCCCATGAAATTTGCCCTTCAAAAGGTTTGACTCGAAGAATTTTTACAGATCTTTACAACAAATCTCTTTTCTAAGAGTTCGCGCGTATAGTGGTATAATAGGTTTGTTCCAACACGTGCGAAAACGGTAATATTACGATACAAAGTATGCGGTCTGTACAAAAATTGTTTACAGCGTTTGACTTGTTCCGAAATATTATCGATTCCACTTTGTGCGTTTTTAGAATAATCTATTTTACGGAGAGAAAAATGTTATGTAGAGAAGTTGTAGGTATTATAGAGATTCCTATAAAAGGAGATATATTATATCTTTATTTGTTTGTTTTGTTGTATTCTAAATAAAAAAAAAGGTTGGCGAGGGTATTAATTTAAACTATATCATCCGTTTAAAACACTAAATCTCTGACTTTAATTATTGTTTTTGCCCTCTAACATAAAACATTAACAATAGTAATACAGACAAAACAAAACTATAATTTTAATCGTGAATCTGTCTCGCTCAACGCTGGGTTCCAATGATTTAATTACGCCAATTTGACATCAGCACAGATTTTGCCAAAATGAGGAATACAGATTTTTATTTTTACAGAGGGTGAGAGGAATAATTTATATTGCCAATTATCTTTGTCTAGAAGATTAAGTGAAAATATAGACATTTAAAATTTTAAAATATATTTTTTTTAATTTATAAAATATAAAATTATTCAAAGAAATGTTTCTAAAGTTGGCTTTAGAAAAATTTACGCATGTCGGAGCATTAAATTATTTTTCTTTTTAAGTTTTATTTTGAATTTAATTCAGAATCGTTCGTAGTTATTACGGACATGGGACATGAATCGTATCTTTATATTTGTCGATCATGGCCTACTTCAGAAACATTTTTTTTAGATAACTTTTTTTGTAAATAAAGTTCTGTGTTCCGCTGGAACCACTGTTTCAAAATTTGTTTTAGTTTTTATGGAAAACAAAGCAAACATTTTAATATCACTTTTTTTAAGCTTTTAAGAATTTGTATTCCTACTTTCTTTTTATCAGTTTGAAAGAGCTCACCTGCTAAGCGATTCCGGTCTAATACCTGGACCGGTTAATATCAGTTCTAAAGGCCATCTAGGCCCGCAGCTTTTGATATAACATTCTTTCCCAATTTACGTCATTTTGACGAAAAAAATATATATACAGGGTGAGTCGGGAGGAGCGCACCAAACTCTAGGAGTATATTATACACGTGAAAATAATTTAAAAAACTCATGTGTTCTTATCCGATTTTCATTTGTTTTCAAGTTATGGCGTAATAAAAAATGTTCATCTAGCCTTCCACTTCTGAATTTTAACATTATCAAAGTATGCCATATGTTCAAGGCTCAAAGGCATTTGATAATTCTGACGGTTTGATGAACTGTCAGTGTACAGTGAACAGTAACTGAACGTTTAATTTCGAATTTATGTAATTGTTAGTGTTGCAAAATGCCAGATACTTATTCAAATTTAGAATAAGAGAATTTTTATGTGTAAATTTGTTTATTTGTTAATATGCTATAACTTGAAAACAAATGAAAATCGGATAAGAACATGAGTTTTTTTACATTATTTTCACGTGTATAATATACTCCTAGAGCTTGGTGCGCTCCTCCTGACTCACCCTGTATAAACAACGTATTCTTGTATCTATAACAATTTATGATATAGGGTGTTCACCAGGGGTGTTAAATACCAGAATTCATAATAATCGTTTTCATTAGTTTTGGTGAAAATTGATACACATTTTAGTGACAGTACCTACTTGTGTTAACCAATGATAAAAAAGTTGAATAAAAATATTTTAGAGTAACATTTAACAATATAGCAATTTTTTATATTTTATGAACTATTTTGAATGAAAATAAAAATAAAAAATTGTCATAGAAAGATGAATGTCTTGTTCCTACTTCAGAATTAATTAATTTACCAGATAATAAAGTGACTCTGTATTTGAATAGTTTAGAATCAATATCAAATTTGTATATTTTCGATTTTGTATACGAGATTGGATGCACTGAAAAAGCATATACATTACTACAGCCTGTCAATTTTACGTCAAAAAGTCTTCAAGACGTAAGTGACAATGTAAAGAAAATGTATTATTTATATTGATTAATAACAAATTATAAAGAATTTTCATTGAAGATGATTTTTTTTTTATTTATTATGTTTGTCATGTTTGTTTTAAAATAATATTGATGTTGAAAACAATATTGGCAATGTTAATGTAGGTAACAATATTGGTAAAAATGAAAACATTTTAATTTCAAAAAATGATAATGTTCCTTTTTTAATTGAAACTAACAAAAATGAAAATGATGGAATCGTTACAAATGAGGTAAGTATCTATAATTTACAGATTTTAAATTATTATTTCAAATAAGTTGAAGACGGATATAAAGGATGAAGATAGGAAGAATAAATTCTTGTACAAGACTAAAAAAATATTATTTAATATCTAGTAAAATTAAAGGTTAAAAAGTCTTATCTTTATTGTAAATCTATTAGAAACACATTTTATAGAAAACTAGATGAGAACACATACGTCAAAAAAAATATTTAAAGTGGCATGTCGTGTTTTGTAGTTAGTTACATGGAAAGGGGGAGGCAGTGAATAACATGTAGGTACTTTGTCCCGGTGGTGGGAGCTGTCGTTTAACCTGTCAAATTCAAAATAACGTTTCACATCGATGGAGTTTTTCGTCTTAGCTGAAAATAAAATAATTTACTTCTAGACGTCTATAACAATAAAAAAACTCTTCAGTGGCGGAGCAAGACCTAAATTTTATGTGGGCAAGATATATTTTTGCAAGGACCTCTGAAGGCGCAAGAAGACGTATTTTAAATAGAGAAATAACATTAAAACTTGTATAAAAAAAATGCTAACAACTCTTAGACTTTAACTAATATTTTTAAGTAATTATTACTAGCAGTAAAGAATTACAGAAACATAAATTTCCTGCTTTTAGCTTTACTGAACTCTTGTACCATAATCCAGATTATATATCTGCTTCAATAGATAAAATTGACAATGCTAAAGTCTTTGCTGGCCCATTGTACTTCTTAATTTTTTATTAGTTTTAATTTTGAGAAGCTTCTTTCAGCAGTTGTACTTACTGGTACTGTTAACAAAATTTGAATATAAATATTTGGATACATTTCTTTCAACTTATTTTCTATTATGTATTGGAGCAGCTGTTTTACACCTTTATTGAAATCAGGTAAATTTAGGATCATTATTTGTAAATCTTCATAAAATTCGTAAGGTTTGAAATCACTACTCTCACCCACTCGAAAACAGTCCACTTTAAATAATTTTAAAGGTGATGCTTTTAAAAACAAATACAAAAATAAGTCAAAAATCATATAAAGGGGGATGTCTTAGGAAAGAAAGAGAAAAGAAAAAAAAGCGAAAAGTAAAGAAAGAGAAAGAGCGCAAAAAAAAACGCAAAAGACGCACCTTTTAAATGATTTACTTTTCCCCTCTAGAATCGAATATTAGAGGAGAATAAAAAAAAAGTAAACCAAATCGGGACGTTTTGTTAAATATAATAATTCGATTTTTAGTTTTTAATATAATTATATTGTTTTATAAATAAAGTAGTTTATTTTTAATATTCTTGCATAGAACGATTGCCAAAAAGCAGTTTTGAATTGACACACTATATGTGCGTAATAGTTTAAATATTTCTCTTTAACGAGCAAAACTTTTAAAGGTTCTAACCATAAAACCATTTTTTTTTACTTATTTTAGTTCAATGGACCGGTTTACTTTTTATTTAATATTTATCCCTTTCAATCAGTGGATTCTCACATCAAAATCTGTTTATACAAACAGAAAACAAAATAAGCGAATATATGGCCATTTACAGGATTTTACCAATGTAGCATACCTACTTAGTAAAAATTGTAGTTTGTGCAACAAGAGTAGATATGGACAATCAACTTGAGTCGTACAGTATATTTTTTCTACGACCCACTAACAAAAATCTACAAATTTAAAAAATTATTTTAGGTTGTTAAGCCAAAATAATTAATTTTAAAATAATTAATGAATTTTATTAATTTATAAATTAAAATAAAATAAAAAAAATTGTCTCGAGCACGAATTCAAACTTGAGCTATTCGCGTGAAAAGCAAATGCTCTGCTCACACCTCCACGGCCACTTTTGTGATTTTAGTTTTAATACTCTTAATTAAATTAGTTTCATAAAGATTGATAAAACTTTTCAAAATGTTAACCAAATAATACTAAAAATGATATTATTTATCGTTTCTACACAAAAATAACTTTCATTTTAATATATATTTAATCTTAATAACCAAAAAATATAATGGCAATTAGTTTGACAGAGTTGTCACTTATTTAAAATAATAATGGTTGGGTGTCTAAAATATGAACTATTATTGGTGGATTTAATTTTTTTGCAGTCTTCTCACTACCTAGAATGGATATGAAATATATTTGTTTAGTTGAACGTAATAGCATACTTTTTCGTCTTGTAATCTGAGCGTAGATAAGCTAATATCTATGTGGGTGTAAAAAAAACGATATTACCTATTTGTTATATCACTACGGCGCCACTTCCAGAGATATACATATATTGGAACAAAAAACAGATTTTGATAATGTTTAGAATTTGACATTCTTTCTTATTTAGAATAATTTGTTATTCGTTGTTTTTTATATTAAAGTTAAAATAGAGAGTGTTTGAAAGTTATCATTCTTCTATATAATTTTTGCTTACATATAAATAGGTCATATGTGAGAATAAATATTTTTCATAAGTTAAAGACAGCTGCATTAAACTTTTGAGGCGCGAGACCCTTCAGGCCGCGACGCCTAGACGGTGGACCACCTCGCCCACGCCTTGCGCCGCTTCTGAAACCCTTTTTAAGCATTTTTATCGTCGAGTTTTGGTACTTTTGGTGTAAGTTTAGATATTTTCTTACATCGATAATAGCAAAACTAGACGGCGCAAAGGATTTATTTATTGTTATAGACGACTAGAAGCAAATTATTTCATTCCCAGAAAAAGTTAGACGAGAGCTCATACCACCGGAACAAATATTTATGTTGTTCACCCCTCTCCTGTACCAAACTACAAATAGCAAGCAAAAAACACGACATAAAACGGTCGCCTAAAAAAATATTGTATGCACCTCGGCCGTATGATCATTTTTGGTCTAACCAGCTTGGCCAGGGACGCAAATTTCCAATTCAGTTAAAAAAGATCAACTTTACGGCCTTGGTACACAATTATAACAACGGTAACAATTATAATTTTTATCTGTTTTTATTTTTTTGATAATTATTTGTAATGGGATCAACTTGGAGGTTTAGTTTGTTATTTATTGAAAACCCTATTTACAAAACAAAGAAAATTGTGTATCTATTTAAGTAGATCCATTTTTGATACTTATTTAAACGTTACTCAAGATTTGAGACATTAAAAATATTAAAATATTAGTGTTCTGTACAAAGCTAGAAAATTTTAAATTATCTTAAAAGTCTTACAATAAAAAGTAATGGTTAAATTTATTTTGGGTTCCAACAGCTGATGCCTGGGATATTAAATCCTATTCATCAACATTTTATGTACCTGCTATGAGAAACTAGTAGGGCCTCAGCACACGAACAACGTTGCCATATTTAAGGGACTCGGAATTGACAATGAATAAATACATTTAACGGATATACGAGAGCCTCGCATTGGCAATAGAAATTATATACAAAACGCTCGGAGTGCACCCTAGTAAGAAATATAATGAACTAAAAACCGTATAAGAGGAGATATCCACATCACATATGAGTCCAAAAAAAAAAATGAGATTGTGGTTTTGGGGGGTTGGGTGATGAAAAATAGCTCTATTTACACGTGTTTGACCTGCGAGGCCCGTTTTCGGGCCTCGCATGTGAAAACCGGGCCTCTAATAGTATCTTGCACATGTATTTATGGGTCTCGTATGTGACAACTATAAATCTATATATATATATATATATATATATATATATATATATATATATATATATATATATATATATATATATATATATATATATATATATATATATATATATATATATATATATATATATATATATATATATATATATATATGCATGAACTCTTTCAAGTCACTTCAAAACTAGGTATTTACTTGACGTACTCACATCTTCTATAACGTACCGACTTCAATTTTTGAAGTGACAACGTTTTTGGTGTATTCTTACTTGTAGTGACTCATAGTTACACAAAATTCAAAAATCTCAATTTTTTTTTTGAGGTCAAATAGTGGACCTGTTACATGAAAATTTTATTTTAGTTCAGGTGTAGATCACTGACGCTAGTGTCGCATTTTACAGCTGGCCATGGCATGAACCAACTTACTTCAACATGTATATAGGAAAAAATAATTATGTCCTTCACTTTGTGACTTCAAAAAATGGCAACGTTGCTGGCTTTACTGTTCACGTGTTCCGTTCTTATTGTTTTTACAAAAGCCCGGGAAACATCGTGTCGTACGCGTTTCTTGTGGGATATTTTAAACAAATCCAAGCAAATTAAAGTGTTTTTGTGTGTTATTTTAATTCTAATAAAGTGATTAAATTGTATAGTCGGGCAGAAAGGATTTTAAAAATGGCAAGACCAGATTTAGCAGGTACGTATATTTTGAAAAGTATGTAGTGTTTAGGTTAGGTTGTGAAAAACATTTTTGCCTTCAAAGTTTGTCGATTATTCTCGTTGCGAACATTTCCCACTGTATCGTTCAATAATTAATTTTATAAAACTGAAACAAACATTGTGCCTACAGATTAATACTTTTTTAATCAATTTAATATTTAATTTAAATGATAATTTCGCTCGCTCATTTGATCGTACCTGGTTTTTCAAGATACGAGTATTTTGTAAAGACGTGTGATACCAAACCTTTTAACATATTGGGTTAGAATTTTTATTTTTTAGATAACGCTTTTGATCGGACAATACCTTATATATATTTTAATTCATTCTTTTTTTATTTTAACGTAAGGAACTGATATACAGAATGATCCATATGAGTTTAAAGATGATCAAGTATATGAATACATAGATTCCGCCAGTAACTCAGAACTTGATTTACAGCTATGGCTTCGGTCGATATTAGGTCCAGTAATTTTGTCACTTTTTCCATAAAGATTAAGTAAAACCATAATATTTTTACACTTTTTAATCTTCTATAAGTGTGCACTAACCTAATTAAAGTAACAAATATTATTAAAACACATTTGTAAGCTAAAAAATTAAGAATATGCATTTATTCACTACAATCTCACGTAGCCATATTGTTTTTAATTTTTTCGATTTGACATTTACACTAAAAGCGCCTGTGCGTGATTTTAGCGATGTTGCCAATTGCTTTTTCTTATTTGTTATAAATAAATATATTCATGGTAATACTGTTCTATATTAATTTTTATGAATAATATGACAACTGATATTTTTATTTCTATAAATGTGGAGTTGTCAAACATAGTAAAAGAACGTACATAACAGGAATGACAGTGGCTGTTTTTTCAATAGCTCCAAGCCAAATGATAAAACCAGTATGTAAATGTGTTTATATGAGACTTTTCATTTCAATTATGCAATTTGAGCTGTGTCCAGGCCGTTGAAGTCTATGCCGGTCGGCGTAGCCAGGTATGAGTTGATGTTTTTTGGTGGCGGCGAAGCCGCCACTCTTCGTTTTCTTGTTACATATTTATGGACTGGTATGCGCAATCGCAAGAAATTATGTAAAAAGTTTTCAATTCAATTTGAGCTGTGTCCAGGCCGTTGGAGTCTATGCCGGTCGGCGTAGCCAGGTATGGGTTAATGTTTATTGGTGGCGGCGAAGCCGCCACTCTACGACTTATCGTAGGGTGGCGGCGAAGCCGCCACTTTACGATAAGTCGTTGTTTCGTTTTTTTGTTGCATATTTATGGACTAGTATGCGCAATCGTAAGAAATTAGGTAAAAAAAATTACGTTTTCAATTCAATTTGAGCTGTGTCCAGGCCGTTGGAGTCTGTGCCGGTCGGCGTAGCCAGGTATGGGTTAATGTTTATTGGTGGCGGCGAAGCCGCCACTTTACGACTTATCGTAGGGTGGCGGCTTTGCCGCCACCCTACGATAAATCGTTGCTTCGTTTTCTTGTTGCATATTTATGGATCGGTATGCGCAATCACAATTTTCCATTAACTACTAATTTTATCACAATCTGGCAACGTTGTATTTATATTTTCTAAATTTGACAGAAACCATGTTTACAGTCGTCAAAATGCTGATTTTAATAGAAATAAAATAATTTTTTTTGGCTTAAATATAGCATTTACCGCAAATTTTTTTTTTAAATGTACTATTTAAAATACGCTCTTTCTGATAAAAAATAAATTTCTTTAAAATTTTACTGGACCTAAAGTCGACCGTACCCTACAGCTATTAACAATGGACAACAAAATTGTAAAAAATTGAAAAAAATTTAAAAGAAAAAGAAGAGTGCTTAATAATTAGTAGGTAATTTTTTGACTGTAAAATAATGTTATGACTTAAATAAATTATTGTCATTCTAAGTTAGAAGGCCTCTAATGTTGAAATATTAAAATAATATTTTGTTTATAATTTCTGAACTGTACGATCAAATTTGAAAATTTACTCTGTATGACCTAATAAGTAAGTATTCTTACCTTCTAGGAAGACAGACTATGCCAAAGTGTTAAGAAGTCTAAATTTTCTAGGGCAATGTACTGATTACAAAATTAAATAGTTTGTAAGATTTCTTATTTGGTTTTAAATCTAATCTTTTACTATGATAAATTTATTTGTTCTCGACATATTTGGTATAAAATGTCTTCTTATAGAACACTTTAAGCAATAATACTCTTACAAAAATTAAATTATAAAATAAAGGCAGTATTGGTAACAAAAATTGACTTACTTTATTGTTTACGATTGTCAGTTAAATTTCAGTGTTAGACACCCGTTAAATTATTTCAATTTTTTATAATTAAATAACAATAATTACTTATAATGTTGCTGAAATTGCCCAGCAATGATACCTTTTATCCAAATATCTCGGGATCCAATTTTATGAAACAAAGTGTATATTTTTCAAACTAAAATATTCTACTATTTTTTTATCGGTACAGCTTCCTCGACGTGAAGTACACGAAGAGCTAACATTTAGTTTAGAAGACAAAGTTAACTTTTTTCCTCAAAATTTATCAAGCGAAAATGTTTAGGTAATTAAAAATTCTACTTCAAATTCAAAATTTAACTTTCGTTAAATTTTCTTCGTATTAATTTATTTAATTTTTGAAAGTAATGTCCATATTTAAACAGCTTAATCAAACAAAAAAAGAATTAATTTTGATAATTCATTTATCAGTAAATAATATCAGATTTTCGAGTATAATAGATTTTTGTTGTTAAATTTTCACCTATATGTACTAGGTATACATAGTTAGGAACAAAAAAAACGTTACTTTTTTGCCTGTACTTTTGAAATATATCTCAAAACAATTTACGGTGCCAAGTCAGTCATTTTCTAGATATTACCCACTACTTTTTAAAAATCGGTGGAATTGCTTTATATTGTTGATAGCAATTTTCATTTTTTCTTGAAGAAAAAGAAATAAAAATATTTGTGTGAACTATTTCAGATGAAATGGTGGTTCATATTGAAGAAGAAATAAAACAGAGGGTAAGTGTTGAGTCCCATCAAGAAGCTGTTTTAAGTCCTACTCCTCCGAAACAGGCTAAAATAGATTTGAACAAAGATGTATCCAACAATACCAATTCTGAAAAACTAAACCGAGGAAAGGTAATTGCATGACAAAAACATAATTTCTATATAATTTTATTAGCTAAAAGTCAATTAAGTGATATTTGGAAAATATAATAAATATAAGTATTTGTTGAATTATATTGTACTTATTATACATTTTTCCATAATGTTAAACAGAAATAAAAACTATATAGATATTCACAGAAAGATTTACATTTGTAATTATTTCAATATAAATAATACACAACCTAGCCATGTAAGCTTTTCTTATTAACCTCTATGGCTTACTTTTTTTTAAAGAAAACAAAAAATACTTGATAATAAAGATATAATATGGGCCTAACTGACCCACTTTTTCAGAATGACAATGTTAAATCCTAAACTTTGGCGATTTTTGTTTTTATATTGGTTTATCTGACAATTCCAGAAGTCAATTTTCCCTTTAACAAAAAGTGGGATAATGATGAAGTTAAACTATTAAAGGAATATTTTTCACAATATATATCCAGCAGTACTTACCCATCCGGTGCAACAATTAAGTTGTTTTTAAAAGAAAATAAGCTAAACCGCACAGTGCCAGTCATAAAATCGAAACTCCAACATTTAATGGATAAAAAGTAAAAAAAAAATAGTCTTAACTATTTGTTGCAATATTTTTAATGTTGTATATGTCTATCTTTATTAAAGAAAATAAAATATAAAATGCTTTTTAATTAACTTACACCTTGTAATATCCAACTCATGTAAAAAATAATACAGACTAAAAACGACAACACATAAATTATAATAAAAAATATACCAATACATATAAAATATAATAGTTTAAATAATCAACTACTCTTTTGCAAGCAAGAGGGCACGAAGTCTCAGCTACATATGTCAATTGTTGTCCCTTTATTATTTACATTTTAGTAGCCTTTCTCTTTTTATTTTGTTATAATGATTAATATTAATTTGTATTTAATAAACCACTGTAATAATTGTTCTTATTTAAATAAAAGTAATTATTACGTAAAAATAAAATAAAATTATAATTTAAGAAATTATAATTATCTGTCGTAAGGTACACATAAATACAGTTTTATTTATAAACTGGAACTATCCACTTCATAATAAGTGGCAACAGCGTAAGAGGTGGTTGCGTTGACTATATAGTTATTACCTATATAAATAACGTGAAGTGACTTGCGGTAAGACATAACTGAAAAGCATATAAAAAAATAAAAATTAAATTTTTTTACCCCTCTTTTGATATAACGGTTTTGAAGGTTCCCCTCTTTACAAATCACCAACTATATACAATACAGCATAAGGGGCAATAGGTGAGGTCAGTCCGCCCATTTCATATACTCGAAGTAACTACGACGAGCATATGCATATATATATATATATATATATATATATATATAAAGATAAAAGGATTATTGGGCAAATACCGCAAAAAAAATTGAAAAAAAATGCCTAAAGGCAAACCGTAGATACGTGTTTCTGACTATTGGTCTTCATCAGTCCGGTGCAGCCAAGTTTAAAAGAGAATGGAACTAGCGATGAAATCAAATCAACAGGAGATGACTCAAGAAGCCAACCACATATTAAATTTGTGGACTTGGACAATATTGCCTTGTCTTGTTTCAGTGCAAATTTGCCTTGTGATAAAATGTTAATTTCAAAACACTTATAAAGAGATTTTTACTTGCTCAATAAAATTTAATGTCAAACATTACTTACCTTTAAAAATTAAAAGAAATAAATAAGCACATTGACCATATTTTTCTCAATCGTGAATTCGGCTTTTCTAA
Source organism: Psylliodes chrysocephalus (assembly GCA_927349885.1). Taxonomy (NCBI): domain Eukaryota; kingdom Metazoa; phylum Arthropoda; class Insecta; order Coleoptera; family Chrysomelidae; genus Psylliodes; species Psylliodes chrysocephalus. The sequence goes on from OV651817.1 coordinate 9,075,435, forward strand.
TAGACACCTTTGGGGTAATAATTTTCTAGGAAATGTTGGGCACCAATAATTCTCTTTTTTTTTATTTTTAAAAGCTAGTGAGAATTATAAACTCTAGCTTTATCAAAGAAAGAAGTAAATAAAAACTTATACAGAATTTAATTTAAGTAAAAGAGAATTGTTGTAACCTTTAAAAAATAAGATTCAACCTTAGATTATAAAAACCTTAGATGGAACATAAGACACTGCGCATAATCCCACTTCGAAATTATTCACACCCACCAATCACAGTTAAGAACATCAAATGTCAGAGCGTTGTTCGTCCAAATTTAATGTGTCAACGAGAATTAATTTCCTATTTTAGTGACTTAAATTTTGGAAATTAACGTTGAAAATGCCAGGATGTGTTGTAAAAAGCTTTATTTATAATAAAAGTGCGAAGTGTGACTGTGATAAAGGAAACTTATATTTATTTCGATGAGTTATTTAATTTTTAAGGAATCTATCTACCGCCATATTTGTTTAGTTGAAAATAAACAGAATCGGACTTGGTCATTGGTACATGTTATAAGTAGCAAATAAAGGTTATTATTATAAACCGTTTACTATTTCTTGTTTTATGGGGAATCTTTTTTCAGGAAATGGAAAAAGTAACATACAATCAAATACAAAAATATTAATTTCATTACCAATTTATTCGTTTTAAACTTCACAATTAGTTTTAATAGTTTTTTAAAACTATTTATTTAGTATTTCTCTATAATAATATGAGATTGATCCATTTAATTTATATTTTGTTTAAAGGTTATTAGTTATAAGTTAATTTTCTTTAACATAAATACTCTCTCTTTATACAAGGTGACCCAACGAAAACTTGATGGGGGTTTTGTGTATTAATTTCATAGATGTTAAAAAACGCTCGGACAGATCTATTTTAGTTTAAAGGAGGACATTTCTTTATCATATTAACTGTCATACGTCATTTTCCTACACTGCGCAACTATAACCAATTCAAGTTAAATAGGGAAAGTGCCAAGTATGACACGTCATTGAAAAGATAATTTTAAGGAGAATTCGGCAATATAACAAGATTACTTTTGATTTTAAAGCTCGATAGCAGCAAACAAACTTACATATTGTAAAGTTTGACACTTCATTTGAAAGCTAATTATATTCGAAATTTAATGCGTAGCATATTTTTTTATTTTGGTTGATTACACGGTTGATTAAAGTTTGTATTTCTTAATGTTTGAATTCTATAATTATTTATGTTCTTGTGTCATTCAATTATGTTTCGTTATGATGTTTATACGGCCCGACCATGTTGCAACGTTGTCCGGGCCGTATAAACAGACACCGCTGATAATATTCGCTTCCTGTGCGCAATAATGTAGTTTTCAAATGGCTGACTTGTGCAATGCCTCTTTTTTGGTTTTTAAGTCGAAAAACAAAAAAAAAATCGAAAAATCGAGAAATTGAGAAATTGAAAAATAAAAAATCCAAAATTCAAAAAACGAAAAATCGAAAAAAAGGCAATGAGTAAGTAACATTTCACATTTGAAAATTTGATATTACGTTTAACAACAAAAAATAGAAGCTGTAAATTGCGTTTTACACCGTTATTGAAATTTTGGGGGTAAAATTTTGACGTACTCCGTTAAGGATAACGGGTAAACACGTTTTTTTCAGATTTCCCGCCGGTAATGTCGAAAATCAGATCGGCAACACTGCACTTGTCCCTTATTTTTATTATGACTATTGAAAAAAAAAAGTCATAGGGCAATCAAATACAATAAATTTCAAAAATATTTGATTGGAAGTACCTACAAAAGAATTATGGTGAATAATTTTTTAACCAAACACAATTTTATAAATAATCAAGTCAAAATTAGAAAAATCTTGTGTGTGACACGTTACGAAATGCCGTTTTGTGTAATTCGTTCATTTTGTGAGAACTCACTCCGCTCGTCCCGAAAAAATTTACTCGTTACACAAAATCAGGCATTTCCTAACTGGTTACATAAATAGCTATTAATTGATTTCCTGATATTTTAAATCATCGAACAGTATTTTCCGTAAATAATTAAAAGATTAAATCATACATAATTACCGGCATAAAAGTATTAAAATATTTTTTCTCTTCGAAGAGTGGGCTTATGTCAAATAAACTTAAAATATTATAACGAAAGCAAAGGTAACCCATTTCTAATAAAATTTAATTATTTATTTTATTTTGGTGTGATCGTAGAATAAATCTTGTGTGTAACTCGAGCAGAAAGTATTTTAGCTGTTTCGATAACTTTTTGTCTCAAGAGCTAAAGTATTTCTTTCTGCTCATCTTAATATACAAATAGCTATTTTGTTACACTAATTGTATAAACTTTTACTTATGGCCGATTCCACAGTTGTGTTAAACGCAGTTTAAAATACTAAACGAAGATTAAAATGACATTTTTATAGTCGAAGTTTAAATTACTAAACGGAGATTAAAATGACATTTTTACATTAACAATGTAATTTTAATCTTCGTTTAGTAATATAAACTTCGCTTAACACAACGGTGGAATCGGCTTATAGCTACTAGCTATACTTATATTAACAAAGTGTTATTGCCTTCGTCATAAATGAATCGTGCTAACAAATGAAAACGTCTCATAATTTTTTATCTTTTAGTTAACTACTAAAATTAGGTACTACAATACAAATATTTAAGTCCGGCCCAGAACATATCCCTACCCCTTCCACCCAGTATTTCGGTTTTGGCAAAATTCGCGCAGCGACAAATGCTTCCTATGTTACCTCTACCCTTTCTAACCTCTTTGGATTCAACATATATACTTATAAAAAGGAACTATTTTATTTAGATAAAAAGAAACTGTTCAGAAACAAATCATTTAAAGTTTATCAGGTATTAATTTTTAATCTCGTTATAAAATTAGACACTAGTAGTTTGCCTTTTTGCTGGCAACTTCTTTCGGAGGTAGTTGAAATTTCTGCAAATCGGGAACCCACGCCTATTTCGGTTTCGAACATGAAGAGCATACCTTTTTCTTTGTTCTCGTTCTTCTTTGTAACTTTTTGTGAGTTTTAACCGTCGGCTTTTACCAGTTAGTTTTCCTCGATCAATTTTCCACCTTTAATTTCCAGCGTTTAGCTTTATAGTGTTTAGTTTACAGCTGCATTCATTCGTTTTCACTTTTACAGCCAAAACACCACCAGATATGAAGAGAAAGCAATAGTAAATGAATTTTTAAAAATCTAATGCGAAATCGTTTGGTTAACTGTACTCCCACTTCAAGAAATTTCCCTTTCTTTGGAATATTGTGTGCGGCGATAATTGAATTTAATTTAATCGAAAACTATTTATACAGGATGGCACATATTTAAAATAACATTTTTAATTGGAATTTTAAAATGTTACACCCCCGATAATCGATTTAGGAAAATTTGATGCTGAAGGCCGAACATTTTTCGACTATTTATAATGTCATTACAAAAATCTTTACAATTGTAGAAGAAAAAATTACCAATATAAAAAAATTACAATTGTTCATTTACCAATATAAACATATAATGTGACTGAAATTGAGAAATGATTATGTTAAAAAAATATTGAAATTTACCTACCAATAAAAACTCCCAGGCCGGATATTTTGGTAAGTAATAGAGATATTTTAATTCTGTAAAAGCCAGTTTACAGAGCACTAAGAGAGCTTCAGTTTTAAAGATAAATTGACTTTAAATAGGTTAATATGTAGATGGCGCTGCGCTTAATAATTTTTTTTTCGATGGGAGGAACTTTCTTGTGTAGCGCATCTTGTAAAAAATGCATTTTTAAGCTGATTTTGTTTTATGAACTAATTCGATATATCTAGCCATTTTTGATATACAGAGTGGGTCACTTAAAACAGTTTCATCCTGTTTTTCAGCATTAATCATTGGATTTTAGGAAAATGCTAAAACAGGTCTATTTTTATTCCAAATTAAAAATATTTTCACAATACAGACATCTGTCATGTTTCAACCCCCTCCTTTGTACTTCTCCACACCTTAATTTTAAATAGGTTAATGTACCATGTATGGCACATCATTGAAAAGGTATTTTATTGGGGGATTCAGAAATATTTCTATACATTGCGTTACTTAAATTTTATGGCCCTCTAGAGGGATAACAAAACTAATACGTATTATAGAGTGTGATACTACAATGTGTAGTACATCATTAAAAAGGTAATTTTATGGGGAATTTAGAAATATGACTGTTCATTGTAATACTTTTAATTGTACCGCCCTCTATCGGGATATAATACTACGTATTTTAAAGTGTGACACCTTATTTGAAAGCAAATTTAATAATTCAATGTACCACATAACATTAATTAATAACATAATATTAATATAAATATCCCCATTGCACTTGCAATAGTTTGAAAATTAGTCATGCATTATTTTAAACATTATTGCTAACTTTATTTTGTTGCAAGTGCAATATGGAAATATTTATATTAATGTTATGTGGTGCATTAAATCATTAATTAAATTAGCTTTTAAATGAAGTGTCACACTTTATAATACGTTACAGATTTTTTTATCCCGATAGAGGGCGCTAAAATTAAAAGTATCTCAATAAACTGTCATATTTCTGACTTCTCTATAAAATTACCTTTTTAATGATGTGCCGTACATGGTACATTCCTTATTTAATATTAAGGGGTTGGAGAAGTGGAAGGGAGGGGGTTGACACATGACAGATGTCTGCATTGTAAAAATGTGTTTAATTTGGAATAAAAATCGACTTGTTTAGCATTTTCTAAAAATTCAATGATTAATGCCGAAAAACAGGATGAAACTATTTTGAGTGACTCACTCTGTATATCAAAAATGGCTAGATTTATTGAATTAGTTCATAAAATAAAATTTGCTTTAAAATGAATTTTTTACAAGATGCGCTACATAAGAAAGATCCTCCCATCGAAAAAAAATTATGGAGCGCAGCGCCATCTACATATTGACCTATTTAAAATCAATTTATATCTAAAACTAAGGCTCTCTTAGCGCTCTATGAACTGGCTTTTACAGAATTAAAATATCTCTATAACTTTCCAAAATATCCGGCCTGCGAGCTTTTATTGGTATACCCTGTATATAGTACCGTATTGTTATTCGTGAAAGTCGATTTGTTTGACTAAAATACACTCCCCCCATCCTACGGAAAATGGTTAAAATTTTCCAATAGAAATTCAAGTTATAAATCAAAAAAATAAAATATTATTAAGTATTATTGTTAATGTAAAAGATATAAACATAGATATACATATAACATAGATAGATAAAAAAATTAAGATATAACATAGATATAAAGTAGATAGATAGAAATTAGTTATATTTTTGTAAAAGAAAAAGATAAAGAGAATTTAGAAAAAAATTAGAGAGAAAAAATTAAAAAATTAAAGAAATAACATAGATAAAGACTTTAGACAAAATTTAGATATTTCTGAAACTTTCAAACTGAAAGAGGTTATTTAATCTCCGCCCTCACATGGGTTTTATGAGTTGCTTAACTATTCGTTAAGTTATATTTAATTGGAATGAATTTAATTAAGAATTGAAATTAAAAAATTGACATTTTGACCGTACCGTATCCTTTTAGATTCCTAAGTGTTAAACCTATAATAACAACTCAGGGCCTAAAGGTTTTTAAAAAGAAAAAATTACGAAATTATTATAAAAATTATCAAAATCAACACTATTATCAAAAGAGAAATCCCAAGGTATTGTAAATTTGTAAGAAATTAATATATTAAGTAAGGTAAGTCTTGTCGTATTGTCGTAATGTCGTAACGTTAAGATAATAAAGATGACTCGTTATAGCAAGAGAAAAAAATTATTGAAAATGACCTAAAGAGAAAAGTTAATAATAATAGATAAAGTTAGTAATAAATTCTTCGGTAAAATACTTTTCAACTAAATATCTACATAGACTAAACAACAAAGATTACATGTTTTATTTTTTAAAAAAACTTCACTAAATCTTTCTAGATAAATCAATTGCATGACATAATCAATCACACATTAAATACACTAAATAAATGTTGGACTCGTGCGAAATACTTTTTAAAAAACTTTATTTTATATTTAAAAATACAAAAGAGATTTAACTGACACAAGAATTATTGAGTTCTGAATGAAGTCTAAGTCAAATCTGAATATGGCGGCGACAATTCCACCTTTTATAGTTAGATAAAGCTTCCGCTGATTGTGCAGAAGCCACCATTGCGTTGACGAAGCCGGGGTTGATCCAATACTATAACTCACTGGCCAAGTGCATTAATAGATAATGTAAAATACAATAATAATACAACTCTTGCTGTATTACAAAAAAAAATACTAAAATTTTAACAGGAATTTGTATCACATTGTGTCCCAAGAAAAAATTCAAAAGATATATACCTTCAGCGGTATTCAAATCAAAACTTTTGAATTAAAAAAATAACAGTAATATTATAAGATATGAAACAAATTTATTTATAGGAATTTAACTAACAGTTAATATTCATATCAAAATAATTTAACACTGCAAAGAAACTCAACACAAATGTGATTCCTGTAAATTTTACAACTCGTGTTTCGCCACAAGTTAGATAAAGATAAGGTACAAACTAAATAATTAAAAACATAAATGTAATCCAAGCTATCTAAATCTGCCAAAAAGAAAAAAATATATATTTAGAGAAAACTAGAAAAAGATAAAGATAAATTCACAGAGATATTTAAAGGTAAATATAATTATGAACATTTTCAATAAGGTATCGACAAAAACACAGTTTCCATATTCAGACAATAAAAAACCATTAATAAAATGCAACGTAATGTCAGTATAAAAAAATAAGAAAATTTCCAAATAACTTTGTGTGAACCCAGGGCTGGTATATCTAAGGGGGTCGCGACATAGACCCAGTAAATGGATGAGGGGGTGACTGAGGCTAGGGGGGAAATAGTAGTCAGCTTAAGTTGGCAACACTTTTCTGACGTTCGTTTGAACGAGCATCGTGCATAATAATGTCAATATGGTACAAGTGGAATGAACCACGAACCACTGTTTTCCTCGTGACTCGTAGTCCAATGTCGAATTAAAACTAAAAACATTTTGTACTTTTTTATATACCAAATTATGCAATTTGTTTCTTGTTTCCACTTTATTTTAATGTTACATGAATAGGTACATGCGTTTGTGCTGTGGTAAATAAGTGTTCATGTGAAAATTATCTCTTAAACTACCTACATTGTGATTGCACTCATCTCAAAACTGAATGCTGTAAATCCAGGATTTAAATCTTTCATAGTGTTGCTTGGGATAAATTTAAAAAAGGTGTTGGACAAAACGTTTACAACCTAAAATTGCATGGAAAACATGATAGAAGAAGGAATTTTACCTTTATGACATTCTCTTTCAACATTTTTAAGTGACTTTGTGGTTTGGTGAATGGACTGTTACCACAGTCAAAAGATTCAAAGTAAAAAAAAGTGACCAAGTTCTAATAAGAATACATAAGTTGAATATGAAAATGTAATTACTTGATTTAAATGTGATTTAATTAAGAGTTAAATAGAGGTTTCATATAAACAAAGTGCTGTAAAATGTTAATAAATGCAAAACCATTATTAAAGAGAAATTAGTTATCATCAATAAGATATTTTGTAGTAGCTGGTCTCTATAAATAATAAACTTGAAAGACTGAATTAGTAGTCACTTTTACACTAGAAGTAAAAACAAAAAAAAATGTGTGGTTGAGACTAATTTATGTATTTAATAAAAACATATTTAACATAAAAGCAGGTGTTATTTGAAATGTTTTATTTTAGTTTAATAATCTTTATAAATTGTGGGTACATTTGATCCGAATCTTGCAAATACTATAAAATGCATATGCTTCTATATGGTTAGTATTGGAGTAGAAGCACAAAAGTTTTGAATAAAAATATAGATACCGGAATATTTTGCTTGATTACTAAACTTTGTGTGCTTTTGTTGTAGTCTGCTGTTAACACTATTGTCCTGAAATATTAAAAAAAGCTAGACAAATAAAAGTTGCCACGTTGCCAGATCAATGGCGACTACTATTTCGAAAAAAATGGCGTCCAAAATGGACTCCTATGTCGCGACCCCCTTAGATATACCAGCCCTGGTGTGAACCTATCTATCGGACATTGCCTAGTTAGCATCCACAGTAGCCATAGGGTATCGCTGACAACAGGTCTCGCATTATCATCTGTCAAAAATTCAAAAGATAAAAATTTCAAAATCTGAAGAAAAGTTAGAATTTATTTTACCTAAATTACTGAAAGAATATTATTTAGCAAAGATAAAAGTTAAGAAAAAAATACTTAATGAATATAATTCTATACAATAGTAAATTAAAACCAACGTCTCAGTCTCAAATACCTGTACAAAACTATAAAATCAAAAACTGAAAGAAATGAGAAGAAAAAAATGAGAAAAAAGAAAAGAAGAAAAATAGACTCTTTTAGTCGCCTTTTATGACAAGCTAGGTGGCTATGGACGTATTCTGCTCTTACAGTCCCGCTAACCCATACGGGGAGATATCCCTTTAGTCGCCTTTTACGACAGGCTGGTTCTGCCGTGGTGTTATTCTCTTATGCCCGATGCACCACACAGTAATGAATAAAAATCAAGAAAAGATATATAAATAACTATCATAAATATTAAGAAGATATTAGGAAAACTATAAGAGATCATCGCAATGTACCTATCCGAACAAAATTAAGGTAGAAAAAGAAAAGATAGATAAGATAGACATCTCACTAGATATTTCGAGTGGTTAAAAATAATAGAGAAATAAATTCAAACAAGAATTTAGTTTTAATAAATTTACCTTCCAAACCCTAAATAAAACTAAAAGAAAATAAAAAGATATAGATAAGAAATAACGAATGTGTAGAGAAAAAAGTGACAAATTCGGAGCTTACTCCATCAAAAACTAAATTTTACACATCCGAAATACCGAAAAGTTATCCATAACAGAACCAATAATTTCTTTCAGCAGAAAGAACGATAAAGGTGGTGAGTGCAGTACAGCGACTTGTCACTAAACACGAAAGATAGAATCGATAATCATCGTCTCAATTTGACTCAATTTGACTAGCAGGGATGATAGGGCAAAAGACAACAAATCATCTTAGTTCCCACAGGCAAATAAAATGTAGGATCGATAAGGCAAAAGGCATCAAATCGATTGACTCCCACAACGGTAAGCTCAGGCCTGTTAAATAAACGGAATTCAAAGTAAAATAAAAATATTGAAGGTAAAAAAAAATAAAAATAATAAAGATATTAAAGGTAAGAAAACAAAAGAGTAAAGATATTTAAAGATCAGAAAATAAAAGGTAGGAAGCAAGTTAATAATGACACGGTATAATACGATAAAGAGTTCCATTCGTAAACTCGAAAATATCTATGAGAAAACCGGTACACAAAAATGTTTAAGATAGTTAAAACACCTAACGAAAATATAGTAAATAGTAAAACAAATAAATATAACAATAACTATCTATCCACGACAAGACAATAAATCAAAAATATTGAAAATAATTTCCTCAAAAAAGTTAAGGCAGTTAACGTGTTAAAATTGAGATAAATCCTTAATTATTAAAAAACATCTACAACAATCTATCGTTAATGAAGCGAGATATAAAAAACACGATAAAAATATTCACAGACATCTAAGTCCAAACAATTAAAAATTGAGCAAAAAACGATATACGAGTTATATGTATAGAATTAGTACAGTAAATATTATTTTATCTCTAGCTTAGTCAGCATTTAAAATGTTATAAATATATGTAAGTTGTTTATTTCAATAATTCTTCAGATATTCTTCATACGTTAGAGTTGTAGTTTGGAATTAAAAAGTTTTTTTTTTAAAAACCATAATTGGCGCAGTCAGTAGGATTCGCGCGGGCTACGAAAAACACAATTAACGTTCGCATCGTGCTAACAGTGATTTTTCGGTAGACTTTGGCAGTTTTAACGCCTTCAGTGCGAATTGAACTTTCCATCAACTACAATCAGTCCATTGGGAAACCTTCCGTAGAGAAGTCGAAGAATTCGAGAAAAGGAACCAGGATCTACAGCATCCATCGAGGAACTGTAAGTGCCAAAATCCTTTTTTGCCTCTCCTCTTTCATCGAGAAATAGGAAAGCTAGTAATATTAAGTTTTGATTTTAAAAGAAAAGAATATTTAAGTTATATTGAATTTTGAAAATATTAATATTGAATATTGAAAAAGAATATATATAAGTTATTTATATTGCATTTATTTTAAAATATTTACATGACAGAATTTGATAAAATTATAGAAAGTTTTAATAAGATTTCTTTAGAAGATAATAAAGATAATAAAATAGAAATGGCTCCACAAGTAGCTAATATTAATTGGAGTTTCTTTAAATCCAAATTAAATAATATTAAACCTTATGACGGGGATAGTAATACATTAAATAAATTTATCAGTAGATGTGATGCACTTTTTCAAAGTTATGCTGATTTGAATAATGATCAATTAAATGCTCATATTTTTGAATGCATCCAAGAAAAACTTATTGATAAAGCCGAATTAAATGTAGGAAACAGAACAGAGTTACAAACCTGGGACGATTTAAAAAATGCTCTTGTTCAATGCTTTTCAGACAGAAGAGATCTGGATTGCCTTGTGCAAGAACTAACTAGAAACTACCCTTATAAAAACGAACATTTATTAGACTTCGGTAGTCGAATACAGTTATTAATGAGTACAGTGATTCAAAGAATCAGTAATGATGTCACATTATCAATAAACGATAAAATTTGTCAAACAAACCACCATAAAAAGACAGCTTTAAATACATTTTTTGCGGGTTGTCCACCAATTTTAAAAAATAATTTACATTTAAAAAAGCCAGCTACTTTAGAAGACGCTATGGCTTATGTCACAGAATTTGAAAATTTCGAGAAATTATATGGCAATATTGAACATAAACAAATGCCAAAAATTAATGTTAATCATAATATTCAAAATATAAAACCTAATAATAATTTCTTAAACACGAGACAGCAAACTAATCAAAAGTTTTATCCTTTTACAAATCAAAATAATAATTCTAGATTTTACCCTAATAATAATTATAATTATCATAGTTATCCAAGATTTAATAATCCTAATAATAATCAACAATTTTCAAAACCTATATTTCCACGACAACAAATATATGTTCAACCAATTCCAGAAATAAATAAAAAATATTTTACCAATCGTCAAGTTTTTGGGGAAAATCTAAGACCTCAAAATGTTTTTAAACCCAATCAAATTAATTCAAATCAATTACCCAAACCAGAACCTATGTCAACCACCTCTCGAAACCCATCACTTATGAGAAACGTAAATTATAATCAAGGACAAAACTATTTTCAAAATAATCAAAAACCAAATTTTTCATTTGAAGAATTAAATAATACACAAACAAATTTGAATAGAAGCTTTGATGATACTGTTTATCAAAACTATGCTTTAGAAAATTAATGTGAAATATACGCAGATGAACCGTACGAAAATTATGATAATAATCAACAATATAATTATAAAAATAAATCAGAAACTAAAATGCAACAAGTTGGGAATTTTCGGAAAGCCAGCCTTTCAGAAACAATTACATAATAGAGATGAATAATTATAATATAAATAATCCACTACCATATGTAGAAATTAAAAATCCTCCAATCAAACTGCTTATTGACACTGGAAGTTCCAAATCAATAATTAAACCATTCATTATTGAACAATATTTTCCTGATACAATTTATCACGCAAACATAACATTGAAAACATCACTGGGGAGTAAACAGATCCGATTTCAGTCAGATATCCCAGCATTCGCAGAATTTAATTGCCAGTACGTGATTAATTTCATTGTATATGATTTTCATGACTTTTTTGATGGTGTTATTGGACTTACTGACCTAGTTAACATGAACTTAAATATAGATTTAATAAACAAGAAATTAATAGGCCCGTATGTTGAAATTCCTTTTAAATATAGACAACCAAATGATATAAATTTTTCGTTTACCGTTAATGGTAAAGAATCTTTTTTAAAAAAATTACCTGTTAGTATACAGGATGGAGACATAATTATTGAAGAAACATATTTTGGAAATATTTATTTACCTCGAATGATAACAACCGCAAAAAACGGATTTGCTTTATTTGAAGCTCAAAATAATACAGATAAAAGTATTTCTATTAAATTAAATAATCCTATTTTAGCTAAACAATTGCAAAATTCTGAGCACGAATTATACAAATATGAATGTTTTAAAAATATATTTGAAAAACCTAAAAATTTAAAAAGTAAAAAAAGTAAAGCAAATATTTCAAAATTAACTAGAACGAGTCATATGAACTCTAAAGAAGAAAATAAAATAACGAAATCCGTAGAAGATATTTGTCAAGAAACAAATCTATATATAATCTTTTTGAATTGGAAACCACTAATAATAATAATAATTTGCAAACCGATATTAATTTAAAAAATAATTTAAGAAACGATGTATCATTTCAAAATATAATATATAAACTTGATGATGGGAAACTTTCTAAAATAAATTCATATAATAAAAAAGAATGTTCATTGTTGCATAATAATATTAAAATAAATACAGCAAATATTTGTAATAAAAAAAATAATAAATTTTTATCATCAAATAGTATTAGAACCAAAATGAAAAATCCTGGAACCTACAAATGTTATCGAAAGAGAATAAAATTTAAAAACTTTACAAACTCGGATAGGAAAAGAGTAAGATTTAAAAACTGAACATTAATAATTTAGTTTTAATAGAAATAAACATAATATTAATTAATTCATATTTCGGAACGTAGTTTAAACTCTTATAAAAATCAAATTTTATTACAATCGGAGAATCAATGAATAATCAAGTAAGAACAGAAAAGATTTTTGAAAACTCTAGAATATACGTAACCTTATCTAAAATTAATTTAGAACAACAAATTATTAATTTTGTTAAAAATTATATTGATCCAAAAGTAACATATGCCTTATATTTTAAAAATCAAAATTTACCTGAAACATTTATAACTACAGTGCAAAATAATTTTAAACATTCTGCATTTAAATTTATACATTGTACAAAATTTTTGACAGACATTTTAACAACTGATGAACAAAAATTTTGTAACCCACCATGGATTACCTCAAAAAATTACAACAGATAGTGGCACTGAATTCAAAAATTATGATTTAGAAGATTTTTGTGTAAATTACATCATATTGAACTTCATTATACTACTGCTAAAAATAGCAATTCAAATTCACCTGTAGAACGTTTTCGTTCAAGTTTAATTGAACATTTTAGATGTCTCAAAGAAGAAAATAATGATCTAACCCCTGATCAATTAATAAAACATGCTATATTAGCTTATAATAATTCCGTACATTCCGTAACAAAATTCACTCCTTATCAAATAATTAAAGGACATATTAATATTGAAGATCCTTTTGATTTAAATGATCACCTTATAATTTCAAATTACGTACAAAATCATAAACAAATTAGTAAAAAATTATATGAAGACATAAAAGAAAAACGAAATAATTAAACAAAAAGTAATAGATAATAGAAATGAAAATCGATCAGAACCAATTAATTATGAAGAACCAAGCACTGCATATATAAAAACTAAATTAAGAAATAAAGCTTCTCCAGTTTATAAGAAAACTAAGGTAATTAAAAATAAAGGTATTTTGTTAAAAACTAACAAAGGGACTTATCACAAAAGTATAATTAAAAAACCTAAAGGTTCAAAAACTAATTCAAATTTATTGTTACAGAAACAAGACAAAAATGGGGACAAAAATAATGATAATCTGCCTAGTACTTCTAATAATAGAACAAATTAACGCACAAGAAGATATACAAATAACTCCACTTGAAAATTTATTATTACCTATAAAAATAGGAACATCAAAAGTAATTTATAGTAAACATACATTTTTACATTATATAGACATAAATTCTATAATTGAACAAGTTCAGCAATTAACTAAAAATTTTGAAATACTTAAAAATCTTATTATTCATGTAGATAGTATAACTAATCAAATATCATATCATAGTCTTGCTCAAAATAATTTATTACGAACTGAAATATTAATAAATACTGTCCAGAAAAAATTAGGAAATATTCATCCTTATATTAGACATAAAAGAGGCTTAATCAATGGTCTTGGAAAATTCAATAAATGGTTATTTGGAAATTTAGACTCAGATGATGAAGAAAGATATAATAAAGCTATAGATCATTTACAACAAAATCAGAAAAATCTCATTGCAGAAACAAATTTACAAATGTCACTTATTAATTGATCACTATAATCGGACAATAACAATTTTATTTAAAAATCAACAAGCATTTACTGATACCCTTAAAAAACTCCAATATTCAATATCAAAGAAAATACAAACTTTAGAAACTTTTTTAAACTTTCAAGGAGCACTATCTTAAATTAATTTAGATTGTCAAACTATAATAACTTTACTTGATAATGTAGAAAATGCAATATCATTTTCAAAGTTAAATACACTACATAATTCAATAATTTCTATTGAAGAAATTTTAGATTTATTACAATATTTATCGAAATTATATAAAGAAAATGAAATTATCAAATTTCAAAATATTCTTTCATATTATCAAATTCTAGGTACACAAGTAACATTTACTAAAACAAAACTAATATTTGCTATTCATATTCCTATTTTAAAACCTGTTTCCTATGAATTCTATCACCTTTACCCTATTATCCAAAATGACAAAATGTTCATCCCCAATTACCCTTATTTGGCACGGAAGAAAACCGAAGTTTAATTTGAAAAAGATGAATGTCCAACAGTAGAAAAAGTATACTATTGTCAAGAAAATTATATTACTAAAGATGATTGCACCCTTCAACTATTAGATGGAAATAATCCAAATAATTGCCAATTTTTAGATGTAAGCATTAAAGAATCAATCAGTCAACAAATTACGAGAGATGAAGTCCCATTTATGCCCTCAAAGCCTGAAAAAATACTTTCAACGTGCGAATCCAATCAATATATAAAAATTGAAAAACCAGTCTTAATTAAAATTCCAAAAAAGTGTAATATAGAAATTAATGAAGAAAATTACATTAACGACGTCCAAATCCAAGAAGGAACGCCTCTGATTTTACCAAAATTCGAAATAGAAGGTATGAAGACACCATTTCAATTTCAAAAAGCTAATATAACTAAAGTCAATTTTGAAAATTTATACGAAATAAGTAAAATTGCTAAAAGTTTAAAACCAGTAGAAGAAGTAATAGACAATCCTTATAAAACTAAATCAATATCAATTATTATAATTATAATCTTATGCCTTATCATTTATTTAATATGGAAAAGAAGAAAAGAAATACTACAATTGAAGATATGTCCTCATCGAAAAGAAGCAAGAAAATCTACAAACGAAGAAAATAAAGAAATAGACTTAGAAGTAAGAAGAAAAGAAGACAATCCAGAAACCTCGAAGAATCAGTGCCTGATCTTCTCAGCTTAGGAAGGGAGGAGTTATATGTATAGAATTAGTACAGTAAATATTATTTTATCTCTAGCTTAGTCAGCATTTAAAATGTTATAAATATATGTAAGTTGTTTATTTCAATAATTCTTCAGATATTCTTCATACGTTAGAGTTGTAGTTTGGAATTAAAAAGTTTTTTTTTTAAAAAACGGTTTTTCCTTTAAAAAACCATAATTTACGAAAAAAATTATTTTCAACAAATCAATATTGACCTTCAATATTAATTAATTATCTACTATTTATTGTAAGGTATACACGACAAATATTTAATTTCTCAATTTGAACAAAAACTATACAAGGTAAAGCTACTATAAATAATGCCGATAAAATTCAGTAATAAGTTCCAGAAATGTGAGATATTTTAATTATTATTTCAAAATGAAATCTATATATTACTTTGGTCGATAAAAATCAGTCAATAAACCGTATTAATTTCTCACAAAAAAATTGTCTGAAAAGTCATATTGTCGAGGTAAAGAATTAAATTTCAATATCGATAAGAAAGTTCGAAAAAAATTCACGTATTGAATACCAGAATCAAATAAATTTAAAAGTCACTGTAAATATAGGTATATATAGATAATATTTCACTTGATATGACAAAAAATTCCAGAAAAATATACCCAAAAAAATGTCTATAAGAAACCAGGTTGTGGCGCCAATTTGCAATATTGCCTTGTCCCGTTTCAGTGCAAA